>CM050406.1:14446268-15046268 GCA_027580255.1 Therioaphis trifolii | reverse complement strand
TATAATTATTATGATAAATTCAAGATATTTAAAAAAATGGCATATTACTTACATTGTTTTGTCTATTAACAATTTCATCCGAGTTTGGATGTTCAACATGAAGTAATTGGCGTGCTAACTGATTGACAACAGCAACACGTGATGCGTTTGAATTCATTTCTTTGTCAAATCCATCATATCGATGTTTCATTATTTCAACATCTTCTATGTCTTTTCCAGGACTCATAGTTTCCAACATGCGATTCTTAGATTTGAAAAATAAGTTATTGTAATATAAAATTAGAAGACAAATTATTTTTATTAACTAACCTTTTCTCCAATCCATTGTTGTACAGCATCAGCTTCACTAAAGAGTTTGTACAAAGAAAGAGCATCCAAAAGTCTTTGGTGTCGAAGTTTAGCCAATTCAATCAATTCCTTGTAACGCTTATCAATTGATGACATACGCTCATTTACTTCAGGTCCACTAGTTGGTGCACCTGGTTCAGCACTTAATTGGTTGGCTTGAGAACGCAAAGCTTCCACAGTTTGTGAGTAAGATTTCAATTCTTCGCTTACCTATGAACATTAAAGAATAATTTATAAGTAGTTAAAATAAACAACTTGACCATATTTAACATAAGTGTAATAAATACCTCTTTGTGTTTTTTTAACAATGATTGAACATTAGCTTCATCACGACCAACATCTTCTGAGGATACTAGTCTTAAAGTGTCCAACATCCATATATCGACATCATCAGCATCAGCAAACCACTATTTTCAAAAACAAAATATAACAAATTAATGATACAGTATTTAATTGATTTTAGTAAGAATACAGGAAAAAATAAAGTCAGTTCTAATTATTATTTGTTGATTAGACAATTTATGCTCAGCATTTTTTTACATACAGTTATCATTGACATACCATGGAAAAGATTTGATAAGTAGTCTAGATTAGAAATAACTTATATTTGAAATATCAAATTTTTTGAAAATTTAAATGTAAAAATATAAACTTGAATAAACTTAAATATTAAAAGAATGTAAGGTATATAATATAATTTTTGAATAATTTCCGTTTTCATTTTAATAAGAACATTCAAAATTTCAAGTAATTCGGATTAAAAATCAAGACATCATAAGTGTTTTTAAAATTTAAAATTATGGCACCCTTAATTTTTAGGATATGTGTAGTATCATGTATTTCAGGTATAGTTGGTAGACAAATATTTTGATTATTTATTCAGAATTTAAATATAGTTTGTTATCTACTTACATAGACAAAACAACGAAATTAACTAACAATACCGGAATAATACCTTTAGAAATTTAAAATTATTTTTTGATAAAAATGGAATTAGATAAGAAAAAAAATGTAGTTACTTGATGGTAATCAACAGCATTTTCCAAACGTTTGCGTCTTTGTTTAGTTAAAGTAATTAAATTGTCCCATATAGAATGTGTGCTAGAAACTCGTTCTTGAATGCGATCAGCACCAAAATGATTACTGTTGACCAAATCTTCCCCAACTTTTACTACTTCAAGTAATTGACTTTCATGGCTCTGTATTTCATTTTCAAGTGCCTAAAAATAATAAATAATAATTTAGAAGATGATAGTTAAATATTTTTCAACAATTATATTTACTTTATGTTTTGAAAGCAACAAATTAATGGTGGTCAAATCATGACCAATATCCCCAGCAGAAACAATTTGTTCCTTCTCTTTAATCCAATTCTCTTCGTCAGCCATATCCCAATAAAATTGCCATAATTTTCTGCTTTCTTCAAGGCGAGCTCTTCTTTCAACAGCTAATTTAACTAATTCACTATAAGCATCTTCAAGTTCTTGAACTCTTTCAATAATAACAGCTGGATCACAAGGCCTATAGCCTTCTGTATTTTCTTCATCCAAAAATCTTTGTGAGTGTTGTACAACACTTTTCACTCTTTCACCTAGAACGTTGATATCAGCTTCTACAAGACTGTGTTTTTGAAGGAGATCTTCAACTCCCATTAAATGTTTGCCATAATCATCAGACAAAAGTCTCATTTTCAATTCTTCCATAGAATCCAATATGTACAACATTTCTTGGAAGTTTTGTTGAAGTTGTAATGACAATTCTAAACGATGACGACGGGCTTTCAAAAGTTCAAGTAAATAGTTCCATAAGCGGAGAACATTATCTTTCCTGTAAAAAAATTGAAACAAAAATGAAATACTATTTTAAAAATATATAGCAGAAGTCAATTTTACCTGGCATTAATACGGACAATATCATGATAATCTTCTGTTTCTAACTCTTGTGCAACAGTAACAACAGCTTCTACTCGTTCTTCATATGCAAATATATCTGTTTCGATAGCTTCGTGTTTTTTTGCTGCAGCTTCTACAGCAGCCAAATCCAAACCAAAATTATCCTGTAAATATTACACAAATATTAATTTATTTTTTATTTTTTCTACAATATTAAATAAAACACTAATTTAATAATAACCAACCTGTGAAACAAGTCGTTGATTTTCACTTAACCATGTCTCTCTCATGCTTGCTTTTCTATTAAACCTTTGAGCTAGTTGTTCAAGTTTTTCTTGTCTAATGATTTCTTCTCTTAATGCTAATTCTCTTTCGTGCTCAGCTTTTTCTAATTGTTCCCAAGCTTTATTAATGTCTGAAATCATTTTCCCTTCTTTTGGAGTGTATGGTTTTTGATTATTAGCTCTCATTTTAGACTGCAATGTGAAAAGCAATACTTCCAGATTTCCTTTTTCAACAAATTTCGGAGGTTTTTCAACAGTTCTATAATTGTTAAATTGTTGCAACTGTTGTTGTACACCATTCAAAGAATTTAAGAATCTTCTCTCAGCTAATGATTCTTTTGTCTGTTTAATCCATTGCAATAAATCACTAGTTAAACGTTCATATTCTTGGGCTGTACGTTCGTTTTCCATAGCTATTCCTACAACACGTCCAATTCTCTTTCCTTGTACTGTTTCTTGTTTCATTTTACTAAAGTAGTGATAGTATGTTACAACATATGTGATGATTGATTTCTCGTCTGGTTGCTCAACAAATACATCTTCAGCATCTAATAATTTTACAATTCCTAATTTGTCTTCAGCAGTGTTAAATGCATTATTCAAATTGTACATGGCATTAGATTTACTAAGTTTCTCAAATTGCAAAAGGTCAGGGCGATGTTTATGGATTATAGCATTAAATGCAAGACCATCTCGCCAGGAAGTTGTGAAGTTTCGAACATTGACATTGTGATACCCAGCAGTTTTCATCTGACACCATAAAAGCAAAGCATCCTTAGCAGATTTTGTTTCTTTGTTGTCGGTTTCTTCGATAGTTATGTCTTGTATCTATAATATAAATAATTTTAAGTATTGAAATTTTAATAAGATAGAAAAAAATGTATTAATAATTGTTGATTCATACTTGGAATCTAAGAATAATGGTCCATATAAGACCCAATGAAAGCCTTGGATTTCCATCAACAATGTCATGGGATCCCATATTTTCCAAATGTACTCTTTGGTCCTTCAAAAACTGTAGAGCTTTATCTACATTTTCTAAACAATGTATTCTCATTTTCCCCTTGGTAGGTTTAGGCTATTAAGAAATGATAATTTTAAAAAACAATAAATATTTTTTAGTTTAAGAGGTCCATTACCAATCGTTCTCCTGAAAGAACTTCAAGTAGCTTAATGAGCATTTTGCCATCTCGGAGATCTATGTATAAATCTCCAATTCGGGAGTGAACCCGAACCAAATGTGAATTAACCCATTTTTGAAACGTCTTTTTTTGGACACTTTCTCTTTCATCTGCAAACAAAATTAACTTTGTAAAATATCTCATACGAGTTGATGTGTTAAGATTATACAATGATATAGCTCATGATGTCATATAAATCAGAAGGTTAGTTTTTATGACCTTTTTCAATATTTATAATGGAAACTAATTAGATATTACTAAGAAAAACTTACCAGCTAAGGCTTTAATTCTAGATCTTTCAAATAATCTGGAAGACGAGTTTCCACCATCATATTCATAATCTTCAACAATACCGGTTCCATCTTGTTGTATGGCCGGATCCCACCGGACCACAGAGATGTCTGTCGTCATGACAGCCAGACACCTCTATATTGCTCTTAATACCTGCAAACATATGAAAAGAAATAAATATAATATAGATAATATATAAAGGTAACAAAGTATTTAAAATTTAGAGTAGTAGAATGGAGAAGAAGGGATACTCATAAATATATTTTGTCACTATTCTGCTGGTCAAAACTTAAAATACTTATACCTCTAAAAGCTATTGTTCTAATAATAAAAATCTAGACATCAAAATTCTTTTTCAAAATATTATGTTTAAATAGTAGCTGACATTTAAGAAAACTAAAAACTTAAAAATTACATCAATAAAAAATTAAAAAATTATTCATAAAATACGAGAAAAAATCAAATTTAAGTGCAATATTAAGTTAAATCACAAATAATGAAACACTGTAAGATCGGTTGATTTATTGTTGACCTTCAGACAGGTTTCACCTCTGTGCTCACTCCCTAGTCCCACATTTTGGCCAAAAGTTTACAATTATACATATTAATTTTGTTCCATAAATTATTTATATGCACATAATTTTTTTTTATCTGGCATTTTTTAATCTCTAGTTTTAAAATATAATAAAATACAAAACTGGCAAAACGTTTTTATTATAATAAAAAAGAAAAGTAAATATTTATATTATATACATACATAAACAAACAACTATACTATTAGATGAATAAAATAGGTAAATTTAAAATTAAAAACTACATAACACAATCAAATAGCGTAAACTATGTAAGTTGTAAACATATATGTATATATTTATAAAATAATAATTGTTTATGTTTAAATAACAGTATGAGAAGATAACTATCTAGTTATCAGATATAAGTATTATAGGATTATATCCAACTATATTTTGTTTAGAAGAAATTCAATAATACATTTAATGATAGACGTGTTTCAATGGTAAACTGCTCAACACATATTACCATTACCAACAGATTTCTAATGGTCCAACGACAATTGATTTTGTTTCACATGTAACATATTTTAGACAACATAATAAACGAGCAATATGTTAGGGTTAAATGATAATTATTTTCAACTCGATTGAGCAAGGTATTAAAGCAAATATTAAATTCTGAGATTTCTGTGTTTTAATTTAACAATAATTGTGGGTTGTATTGTAGTCTGTATAGAATTAACGTAAAAAAACAAAATATGAGGATTAAAATTATTTTATTCTCGGTTGAACTGTTTATGTTATGTATGTTTATTAATTTCATTCATTTTTATTTCATCATTATTACAATGGTATGTATAATTGTATCCCGTATTAAATATCAATGCTTAGTAAAATACTATTAAATAACATTTCATAATAGTCAACTTTCATTCATTTATAAATATGTATACATAAATGGGTTAACTACAAAGATTTAGGAATAACATAAAATAGAAGCTAATTTCAACATTCTAGCTATATATACATATACATTGTAACTATAACATTCCAATGCGAGAAAATCATCACACTCATCCTAGCAATAGGCTTCTATGTAATCGTCCATATGAGTGTTTAAATATATATTATACTCGGTATAATATATATGCATGCAAATCGTAATGAATTTGGTCGGACAAATTCATGGTAGAACTGTAGTAGTAGTAGGAAGCTACTACACAGAAGTAGCGTTTTTGAGAGCAGTTACAAGGCGACGCGCGAATAAAAATAGAACTCGGTAACATTGTGGTGTGTGAACTACTACGGAGACTCGAGAGGTATTAACTGACGAGTACTAGACGTAACGCGTTCGTTTTTCCATTGTCCTACTGAAAAAAAAAACAGGAATTCTCATTGGAGAAAAAAAATGTAGAGCACCAATGGAGACTGGAACACAACAATATTATTCCTCGTTGATCTCCAAACACATATAAAACGCTCGCGTCTAATTACACTATCGTAGTGTCGTAGTGTCGTACCGCCGTCGCTCCACAATTATTGCAATAATGCAATGCCCATGCGTAGTGTCAATAACGGGACCCGACGGCGGCGTCGGCTGCAGCACCGGGAACAATGTGTCGCGCGTGAAATAAAACAACGCAACGCGCGCGCAGGTCGTTCAACTAAAACACGCCGTACATTACACCACGTTATATGCGGCAGTACAGAGACCGGCGGTGCGGTGGCAGAGGTGAGTGGTGACCCTTCTCTCTAACAACTCTCACAGTACGAATACGCGGTCGTCATCTCATAGGTCGTCACGTCGTTGAAAAATGCTCCTCTCGCAATAATAATAATAATAATAATTAATGATAATAGTAATGATAATAATATTAACGAAAATTGTAATATCTGTGCTTACACCGTTTATTCCCGGTTGCAAACCATAGACGCGCACAACCGACCTCCAGGTTCAACCACCGTGACATATTTTGTTTTTAAAACGCCACGGAACGCGCGCCGAAACAAAAGCGACGGTTTTTGTTTCCGATTTGGAAACCACTGGCCTCGGAGAGACGGTGGCGGCGTTACTTATCGATTTTATACACGCACAGAATTCCGTGCAAGCGGTTAATGGCGGTCCGACTCTGTGGCGGTACGTGTGACGGCGGCGGAAACGTTTGTGTATGTCCTAAATGAGCAGTGGTGGTTTTAATGCGCGAAGAACACGGAGTGCATTAAAATAATAATACATCCCGATCGCACGGAAAAAAACCCCTGACTACGAATAAAAAAAACTTTAAAGCTCCTTCTTACAGTAGAGGAATGCAGCACCAAGAATAACATCGAGTTCCACCATCATTGGCAAAGCGACAATTCTGGTCGTCAGTTATAAAACTGACTACACGTCTACATTTATCATAGAAACGCTTATTTTCACTCATTTTTTGCCAAATAATTCGACAATTTTTCCTATTTTTAAAATGAGGCGTATAAAAATTTCACAGACATATGCCTAAACAGGAAATATCGCACAGTTGACAAACAAAACTTTCCAACACGTAAAGAGCAGGTAGAGGAGAATCACTACTCACTAATAAAATCGTATGGTTTCACAGAAGGTTAGTACCAATAATCACCGCAAAAGGAATACACGATTCATTAGGATGGCTTCATATACAGACTTCGAAGAATCTGACATAGTAAAAGTCTAAACCGGTTACGCCGAGTTACCTTTATGACTATTATGATAAGAATAGTTCTGCGAAATAGCATATTACAATTCATGTATCATTGAACAATTCGACTTTAGTTTGTGTTTAAATAAAATGTGTTGATAATAATATGTAACCTACCTAATTATAATAATGATGATCAAGCAAATTATTGAATTTGGGAAAGGTCAAGAAATCATGACATAATCTAATTGGTGAATAGGTAAAACACATTGAAAAATAATTTCTATTTCATTTGTTCATATAACAATAATTTATAAATGCATTACATTTTTTTGCATAAAATATTTTTGTACTTAAATCCTTTATATATTCGATTAATTTCTTCAACCAAATAAAGCATATAAAGAATTCTTTATTAAAAACGAATTATCTAATATTTTTTATACTGTTATCTTTTAAAAACATTAAAATTGCTTGGAGTTTTTTATAAGTGTTGTGATGTTTTGAACGTTACACTCTTATACTCCCATTAATATAATTTTTAATACAACAAATACATCAAAACGTTGTTTTTTTTCTTGGTGCTGGTGGCAATCAATCATAACGAAATGATTCAAGTGGAAGAATAGTCAATTTACAATAGAACTTTAAATAGGGTGAATACTATTAACGTCAATGACTATCCTTGAATGCAATTAATTAAAACAACGTTTATGCTACACCTAAGTAGGAGAACTGCGAAGTAATATACTTTCTTTATATTTTAAAATCCAGTGAGGCAGTGAACATTATACGATGAATATCATTGAACACGCAACTCGAAAACAACCCCCACTGATTTAATCATCAGTATTAGTAACGTTATGAATAGTAATAAAATTATATTAATAATTTTATATAAATTAAATTTATAAAAAACAAAATGAGTTTAAGGCAAGTCGAATATTTTTATAGACTGGATAAATTACGAATTTAAGAAAAACCCAATTTTTAAAAATACAATTGAATAAATATTAATACAATGATGTGTTAAAGACAAAAACTGAATAACAAAATAATTTTTAATAGAAATGCTCAAGGTATTTCATTTATTTATGAAACAAGATGTACGAAGAATACGATTTACCTTAGATTTCATGTAAATATAACGAAGAAAATATAAAACGAAATCGTAAAAGGTCATTAGTAAAGGTTATCAGTTTTTAGTTGTAAACATGTTCATTAAATTTTCAGTATGTTTTACATTGCTTATAATGATTAAATCTATATTTTTTTAAATAACATAATATTTAGTTATGATATAAGTTAATAAATAATAATAAAATTTAACATTTTATTTTGAATAAAAAATATAATTCAAACTAATATTTAGTGTTATCTGTATCATATTAACCTTTATGCCTTATGCGTAATTAATGTTATAATTATTTTATTTGTGTTTAGAGGTACAATATATAAATATAATATACATACTATTTTTAATACATTAAATCATATTAATGACATTAAAATGTTATAATTAATAGGAAGTATAAATTTATTTAAAAAAAAACTGTTCCTTTAAACATTAAGTGAACAAATAAAAAATATTAAAAATTTGTTTTTCATGTTTGCCCACATTAGTTATTAGTCAATACATTTTCGAATATTTTCTTTGTAATTGACGGCAACAAATTTATCCGTAGCAAATACGGGAAAAAGGTGTCGCTCTAAATTTTCAGAAGCTTTAGTCTAAAGTTATGAATATAATAAATCAAGTTATAATCTTAATTATATTACATAGTGTTTATAACAGTAAAATAATTTCTGTTTTGAATTGTAATATATTTGATAATAATAAATTGAATGTAGTTCATCTTTCGACTATATTGAAACTCAAGACTGATAATTCAAAAAAAAATATCTTAATTTTTTATATAGTGAATGCATTTACAGGTATTGTTTTAATTTCTTGAAATTTAGGTTATCGAGAGTCAATGGTAATATCAATGATTATAATACTAGTATTTATTATCAATAGTGTATTTTATATATAATACATAAACATAAGCTGAACTATATACTAATATATGTCATTTGAGTATACTGATTACGAGTTTTCAATGAAAAATTATAATTCGATTTTCTAAGAAAAAAAACATAAAGTAATTTAATATCCTTCGAAGTCTCGTAAGTAATAACCAATAGGTGTATTAAATATCAAACGAGTAGTAATACATTTTATTACTTTTTCAAATAATATTACAAAAAATACAGTTAATTACAAAACCCATATCATAGATTCATGTATCTAGAGTTTAAATATATACATATATATATATATATATATATGGATTTTAACTAAACTTTAGGTATTTATGAACCAAATAATCAATTACACGCAAAATATTATAGACAACCATGTTTAGTGCCAAATTAAATCCAAGATTTATTCATCAAAACTTTAAAGATTAAAATGTTTTGTCTAAATAAAAGATATTTTGTAAAATGCAGATTACACGAATCAGATATAAATGATGACCACTTTTCGATGACAACTTAAATAAAAATAAAGTATTATGATGTTTGTGGTTAAAATTATGATTTTATAGCGTAATTAATAGTAGATCTATCAGTTCGTTAGACAATTTTTTAGGTACTGAGATTTCATGAAATCGAACTTATAATACAGTATATATTATACGATAGCAAACATTAAAAATTAAGCAGAGTATGTGTTCAAATGTATATTTTAATTTTATTTAGTAGGACATTAGGAAAGTGAGGATTTGTCTATTTATATTGCTTGTAAAAAGTGTAAAAACGTGTTTAAGTAATCAAATGTCGGTTATCAAAATGACCGCAAATTAGGTCACAGACAGTATTCGATCCGTAGCCCGAATCAGCTGGTTAGCGGGTTGCAGAAACCGTTGGTCACAAAAGATCGAACAGGGTGTATATACACACACAAACTCTTCTCTGACGACGCGACAGCGGCATTGGTAGTTCTAGACATTGCAGACCTTCACCCCTAGCGTTCTACGGCAGTCGCATTGATTGATATTGGGTTGGTTTTATAGCCCTCGTGGCGCCTGTTACGATTATGACGAGGCATTGTAGTGCCAAATAACGAATTTGTATACATACTTGAAACTAATATTTATTCCTTTTATTCAAGTGTAATATACAAAACATATCGTAGTTTTTTTTTCTTTTACGGAGATGAGTAAAAACTAACGATAAAACTATACCCAAAAAATTGGTAAAGTGGTTTGATTAATAAATTGAAAAAATACGAATTAATCCTAAAGCCTTTAGAAAAAAAAGGTTATTTTCTGTTATCTCGAGATTAACGGATCTTAACACATGCTCGTATATATAGATGTAGTTCATACTTTAATATTTAATATATAAATTTTATATTCAACATAAATCGAGAATATTTATTTAACTACATTCAACTGTTAAATACTTAAAAACTATAATGAATATAAATAAAACAGCAATGTTAAATAACATTGTAGTTGGGAACCACGTAAACAATACGAATAAAATAAGTTAAAGGCTTGAATATTTTTGATTTTCTGTTTCTGTTATAAGATTATAAGGTGACAACGATGTCTAAAACCATTCGTCAATACCATATAAAACACTAAATGAGTTTAAGTCGAGTGGGCGCAACATATTAATTGCTATACTTGAGACGGGTACATTATGTTTATCGTTTATTATTTATTTAGAACATAAAACAAAAATTGACTAATGATATATTTGAAATTAGAGCCCACAATAACCAAACCTTATTTTTCTCATTGTGGTATTTATTTCATAAATATAGACGTTTAATAAGAATATTATAGTTCATAATTTGATAGTAATTAGTAATTTAAAGAAGTTTTCCAAAACTTTGGAAATGGGCCAGAATGTGGATCGTCAATGACTATGCTATGTAAAAATGTCAAAGATAATTTAATTTCGTAAAATGTCAAAACTGAATAACCCAGAGCAGATTATATTAAATTTGATCAAGTGTGAACCTTAAATGTACTGATGTAAATTCTAAAAATGTATTGAATACATTGAATTCACTAAAAACTAAATATTTAAACACTTTGATTAATGATATTAGTACGCTGTAGCATGGAGGAAGTATTCAAAGAAGCACAATTCTAAGAGTAGGTGGAGGTGGAACCTCTAGTGGTTCTAGTCAAGATGATTGCATTATAAATTGGTGACCCACAGCAAGAGATGATGTCATGATCGTGAATATTATTTTAAACATGACGTACAATGGTATTCAATCGTAAAGAAAAAGCAAGAAAAGAATAATCTTTTTACAATATGTGTAATGATTATTTATACAAACGAAATTAAAATAATAATTATATAACATGTTTATTGTGGGTGTTTCACTCAATTTTATTTCTTCTTTATACACGTAATACATGCGAAATATAAATAAAAAATATAGGATGACTTTTTAAAATTTACCGAATAAATGTAATTTAATTCTATAAATAAGAATCTATTTGTATTTAACTTGTACAAATGAATTAGTAAAAACGCTGTTAACTTCTATTTAATACTTTAATCAGCACTAAAGTAGTAAACAGCTCATAAAAAAAATCAGAAATTATCGCGGAAGTATGTAGGTACCTATAAAATTTTAAGTAGGAATTATCCATATTTAACTTCTTTAATTTTCATATAAATCGATCATATTCATTTAAACAATTAATATTTTATAGTTTGATTAATCATGCTGATGTAATTTATGCTTAAATTAATTTTGCGTTAATTTCACTAGTACTCACAAACATAAATTTCAATGAAAATCAAGAAGGCTAAAATTAGATTTTTAAACGCACTTTAGTGTGAAAAGTGGAACCCCGCTTAAACTAAAAATACGTATTTAAAAGAATTGCAAATTTTAAAATAATGTAAAAAAATTAAATACTTATGTAATATAATACATTTTATTAAAACAATTTCCATTCATAGTTGTCAGTTGACAATATAATAAGTTTATGTTTACAAGTACAGCGTGCTTTCAGTGGGAGGTTTCTTCATTCTGTGTCTCTAGCCATAAAACCTTTTATCGCTTGCACTTAACTCGCTTGTTCAAAATGTAACAGATAGTAGAAAAAAATATTTAAAGTTATATGAAAAAAATGTAAAAGTAATCGAACCTTACGAAAAAAAATTTGTTTCAATGCACAGCTTGATAATTGAGAAGTAAAATAATAATTACTAATCAGAACTCAATTTATTTTATAACATGAAAGTCCTAAGTTAAATATTTTGACCATTAAAATATTTTCAAAAAAAAAAAAAAAAAAATCACATAAATCTATATTTACCTACATATCTATCGACAATGAGATGGATACACACAAAATTAAAAATATTATTTAAGCAACCGAATAAAATATTAAATTACTACTATAAACGAAATTAAGTCTTTCAAATGTAAGATGAGGCAAGTATTGGTATTTCGGTAAGATGGTTAGATTTGTTTTGGTATCTTAAATTATATTTATATGCAAATTTGACATAGACAAATACATTATAAATATATTTATAAATAAATAAATAAATAAATAAATAAATAAATATATATAACAATCAGTTCTTCTTTGTATCTTATTTAAAAGCGTTTTAGAAGATTAGAGATAATTTAGTAATAACTCTTAATAACCTTACTTTAATACATGTTTGAGTCAAAAATAATTATATGACGATTGATTGAAAATGAATTGGCAATACCCAATAACTTAATTTTGAAACTTGGCATAAAACAACAATTTCTAGTAATGAAAATAAAAACTATTTTATTTAATCATTATAAATATTATAATAATTAAAAAATAATAATTGTAGGTAGTTGCATTTATCATATTCTCCGAATATACATATTATTGTAGGTATACGATGTTTAAAATGAATTTGGCAAAAATATTTCAGAAATTCGCACTACCTATATATAAGTATAATGCAATTATCGATGTATGCAATAATAATCATAAGTTCGATTTAGGGCTGTGTACATCAAAACACATCAAGTAAAAACTGATGACAGTTAATTAGATAAATAGACATTAATGAGAAGATTAGTTTTGGAGAACAAACTGTCAAACCAAATGTTAAAATACTTTAATTTATTATAATATTATGCGTGAGTAATGAACACCACACAATTTAAAAAAGCTCTCTGTAAAAACCTAACCTTTTGTCATCTAACCTTGCAAAACTTGAGAGCATATAATTAGCGGCAATATATGAAATTCCAAGCGGAAACGCCTGTTTTATTACCTACTTAATAAAAGTTAAACAAACGGAATTCATTCATGGAGGGAACATAGAGCGTACACGGACGAACAACACAACCGGACAACTGTGGGACGAATATAAATTAAACGACACGGAGAACCCGGCCACGAAGACGACTAACGCCCATCGACGGGACGACCATAGCGAGATGCAAAGCCACCATGAACCATAAAAAAGCATTGCAAAAAATTTTAAAAACAGGAGCCGCAAATCAGCAGACACACAAATATATCGATTTAGTAGCGGTCATCCCATATACACCAAAATGGGAAAATTTCATGAATTTATACAACGTTCAACCAAAAACTTTTAGGCGGTTTTCCGAAATGGATTACAACAATATCATGGTTATCGTTATCTCCGCGGTCTCGAGATAACATTGTACGACTCTATGGAATCACGTACATAACAAAATATCACATAACACACACGAATGCAATTACAACTTACTAAGAGTAGAACGACTCGTCGCTATCGACGAACGTGAACTCGATATAAGAACGCTATCGGAGGGCGATAGGGATGCGTTAAAAATAATGGTATGAGTTGTCCGTTGGGTTCCGGGGGCAACGGGGCGTCGCGAAACGTGAGTCATCGGGCTTTGGCTTTGACGTGAAAATATCGGCATTTTCACGTCAATGCCTCCGCCTTCGAGAGGAAGGAAACGAGTTTCCGAGCGCAGACCCACCCGGCCGGCTAGCCGGGTCAGCGTCGGCGGTGTCGACGGTCGGTAAGATATTACCGCCGGCGCCGTCACTGCCCCGCCAGACCGGTGATATACATATCGTGATATTATTACGTGCACGTAAAAATTGTACATAGTTATATTGGTCAAGGCTGTCTATGCAGCGAATTCGCCAATTGCAATATTGTAATTACCGTTCGGGCGAGTGCTAGCGATTTTGTGTTTACGGCTGGCTCAACGATAACCGACGAAAAATAATAGGTACGCTAATTTTATAATTATAGTAAACAATCGCTTACCTAGTGCCGAACCGCGGACGAATTAATCGCTAATCTGTGTATCGTTTTCTTTTTGGTGATCGCGTATGCACACACACAATATCCTTTGTCGAATAATATTATATTACTGGGCGTAGCCGTTCGCCTGATTTTTTCACTGTCAGAGCATCGTCACTTATGTAGATGGAAAAAAAATTAAAACCAACACAACACGGCACACAAACAAATAAACCTCTCCGTAGCGTCCGCAGCTGGCCGACAAACTCAACTAATGGAGGGCGTCGGGCGGCCGCAGCGGGGCGTGCGCGCAGACTCGCCGTTCTGCCGCCACGAGCCGTCTACGTCACAGTGTCGCCAACGTGGCTCAGGCCCGATAACACCGTGTCGTCCCGGCTTCAACACGAATAGTACCTGTTCGCCAAATACCACGGATATATTATATAAGGGATTTAGAGTTTAGACACTAATTAGGCATTAATATTGGGCGTGCAAATTGCTCATCTAGTGTTATTCTTCGAGAATACTTGAAAGATAGCAAATACCGACACATTAATGACAACTCTTTATCTAGTACAGCACTATAAAGATAACATGAAAAAATTTAGGTACTTCACCAACTTATTTAGGTGGAAGTAGGTACCTACTACCTACCTATAAAATCTTAGCGCTATCCATAGAAAGTCTATCTTTTGAGTTACAAACTATAATTATTTTACCAAAATGTTTTATTCAGAAAATCGCAGTATAGTATCCATTATTATTGTTTTACTAAAACAGATACCTATACTATTACGTTTATAAAATGGTCGAGATAGAACGATTTAAGATCCATGGATATATATTTTCGAGTACCTATTTTTGTAAACTCCATATCCCCACAATTCGTTTCTTATAAGTACAATAAAATAGAAATCTATGGACATTAAATCGTTTTAAGTTTTAAAATCAACATGTAAACGAAGTATAGGTGTGTTTTAACGAAGGAAAGTAAACACTCCTGTTTGATGTATCTTTTTAATATAAATATAAAATATGAGGCTTGTGGTCGAATTTACTCCGCGAGAAAAATGTTTGTGCAACCGATATCGGTATTAGACTTCTCAAAATTTACCATATAATAGGTTTTATAAGACTCGTAATCGCATAGCAGAATTTGATAAATCATCGAAATAATTAATAATACATATTATTAATATTTTATCATAATTCATATTGACAGGAACTATGTATTTATTGTATTTCCTAATTATTGCAATGTATTGCTCTTTTAAAATATTTATCACAAGCGTCTGTATTTAGATATTTGGTATATAATTTACATTAAGTGGAAGCCTAATTATAATCGGATTTAGTTAAAACTTAAAATGTTTTATATATATATATAAACAATATACTTATGTGATTTATCAAATTTAATATAACAAGTAAATGCAAATACACCAATATACTTTTACATATACCATTAAAGACCATAGTTAGTTTGCACCAAAAAACGCTATACATTTAAAACATCCCTATTTTCATATTTTTATTTGAATAATCTATAATCATGAAGTATTTAGTTGTTACCTACTCAATTTAATATTGTTCGTTCATTTTTGAATTATTTCATAACTTGCCTCGATGTTTTTTTAATTACCTTACAATATTATAATAATGTGTTGAAAATCGTTAAATTTTTTATTTTTAAATGGATTTTTTAAGTGTTACAATTCAATAAAAATTAATAGCATTCTGTTTTACAGTTACATATTTTTAAAATGTAACTGTTTTACTTGTTTGCAATTATCATTTTAGGAGGAGTGGGTGAAAAAATGAACGTATAGGTAAAAGTGACTATAATAAATATTCATCATCTCGCCCACTTAAATATTCGGGGACGTTATTATAATAAAATGTGAATTTTTAAATCCACAATTTTTTTAACACCCAAGTACTTACCTATACTATTTCCTTCTCAATTTTCCAGATTGAAATGAAAATTTTCGGTATTTATCATTATAACTTATAATAAAAGAAAGTCAATTATTTTTTTTTTAGAATAAATTTAAATAGGTATAAATACAAATATCTGAAAATTAAGATAATATCTATTCAGTTTTTTCTGAAACGGCCACAAATTATACAAAATTTTGGACTTTACATTTTCATTTACAATTATATTATTTTGACTAGTTAGAAATAAAAATTATTTAAAATTTTTTTTGATTTTATGTGATTTAAATACATACTCACTTATTGAACCTGTTAAACACAATACGAATTCATTAATTAAAATTAAAAAACATTTTTATCTTAAGAGAAATAATTAAAATCTAAAATTTACTGATAAACAGCTATTTATATTTTTGATAAAACGATGTTTTTTCTTCAATTGACAACCTACTAAAACTCAGCTAGTTTGTGGTATAGAACAGTTCAAAGTTGTAAAACATTTTATTGTAAACTATGTATAGTTTATTGTAACAGTATGAATCGCTTATCAACCTTTCTTCCAACATGACACCATAAATTCAATTCTAAATAAATGACGACAAGCGGGGCCTTATATTTTATTCTAATGACCTTTTTTTACTTTTAACGATTTAATGCCTTTTTTGGCTATTATATTATTATTATTTTAGCAAGTTATTTGAAACATAAATTCTTGGTAAGACACCCGATGAGTTTAATAACAATTACTTAAAATGAAATTGGTCTATCGAATAGACTCTATCTAGTGTAATATATTATATTGGTTGACATTTAGATAATTTACACGTTTTACCGCATTTGCTCACTGTTTTTTTTTTCAAAATGTGTACTTCTTTTAGATTTCTCTGTCTTTGCTATTTCACGTTGAGGTCATCTGGTTAAACATATTCCGTATTACCATTATCGCTAAATACAGTTATACTACTACTATATATACTATCTAGCTTTAAAGGCCATTAAGGCCCATTGCTGCAAAACAAATCTCTTTCCATCTGTCTCTGTTCATAGCCGCTTCAGTAATATTTTCTATTCCAAGTTGATTCAGTTCTTTTTTATTTTTGTCCATCCATCTCTGTTTTGGTCTTCCAATCGGCCTTCTTCCCTGAGGAGTCCATCTTAGTACAGTATTTGATATTGACTTAGCCCTTAGTACATGTTCAAATACAGTAATTGCAATTTTTTTTTTTTAGCTACCGGCCTTTTAAGACCAAACTGACAAACATAATTCTCGCCATAAGAATTGTAAATTATATTTAAATAAATATTAAACATTAAAATGTCTTTTAATGTTTTAGACCTTAAAGTCTAATTATATATATATATATATATATATATATTTTAATAAATGTCAGATAATGTATAATTTTAATTAAATTTTACCCCCCCCCCCCCCAAAAAAAAACAAAACAAAAATATACCATGTATAAACAAATAAATTTGAATTGGCATTTCAATTGAAACAAAAACACGTAATATATATATATATATATATATATATATTGTGTAAAGTGATCAAATTTTCAAGTTTCACGTAGTATATAAGACTGCGATACATTTAAGGAAATGGAGCTTAACCCCCAAATCCTTATGAAATAAAACTTTGGTGTAACGTTACAGGGGGGGGGGATATTTCTGAAAAATAATTGAAGTATTCGGTCCCTTCAAGTCCCTCAAATTCAAGCATTGTTTATTTTTTTTTAAATACTACTTTTTTAATAGATGAATTAATGTTTTAAAAAAGAACCACTCCTTACCATAAAGTATTCTTCGCCCCTCGGACAAAATACTGGAGTTGATGTATTGAATATTAAAGAAATGATAAATCATTTCTTAAGTTAAGCGATTCTGAGGAAATTTTCAGTGTAAAATGTTAAATAGTTCATATATTTAACCGTTATAAGTTTAATTTTCTATAGGTTTTGTTTTATCAAAATCCTATATAAATATTTTTCTGTCCTTAGGAGACATTTTTTTTGCCTCAAGGTTCAAAACACGTTGTTCTATTTGTACGCAAAGGTTCATAATGATTGGATGGTCCAATCATTTTTTATATAAATTCAAAGTAGAAAATTGATGTAAAAATAGTCAATTCCATAAAAAATTTATAATAATTTAGCTAAACGTTTATAAAAATATCCACGGTCACAATGTTTGAAATGATTTCAGTATCGTTAGTTAAGTGTATAAGTAGGATCAAATTATATTTCAGAACTTTCGTTTAATATTTAAAATGTTTTTAGAGATAAACTTTGAAAAACTAGGTATTTTCAAAGTTATAGCCCTAAAATTGTCAATTTTTTTAAAAACTTTTGCTAAGTAATAATATGTTATTTAAACCAGGTAAAAATTCATGTTTCCAGAAACATGACTTAAGTGTATTTTATGTTCAATAAATTGAGAATTAAAATTAATTTCGTAATTGCATAATTTGAATTAAATAAACACTTTAAATCAATTAAATTTGACTGTGGATATATCCGCAACCAGAGTTAAAATATTAGGGAAACTCAATTTTTCCAACGTTTATACTTAAGTACCATGAGTTTATGTTTATGACTGTACAATAGCCTCACAAAACTAATAAAATATGAAATAATTTTTTATCAATAAATTATAAACATTTAATGATATTACAATACATGTTTAAATTTTTGGGATTTAAACTAAATCATGTTTGAAATGTGCCTGTATTTTTGGAAAGTTATTAGGATAAAAAATTATTTAATCAACAATCTGAATATTTTTTTTGAGTTAGCTATGTATATTAGATTTTGAGTGAAGCGAAGGATCTATTGGTTTTTCATAGATATTATTATTATTATTATTACATATACACAGATTGGTTTTAGGAAATTACGGGTAGAACTTTAGAGGACTTCGTTTGAAAATTACGTTAAAACCCACTTTGCATCAAAGTGTCAAATAGTTGGTCTTTCAAAAAATTTCCTTTTTTTTTTTTACTGTCAAAAGTTTTCCCACTAAAAACAAAATAATCAAATAATTAAGTAAAGCAGCAAAATATGCCATAAACGAGATTTTAATAAATCTATTTTAGTTATAATTATAAAATTAACGTTGCTAGATACTTGAAATTTTTATGAAATATCAACAAAATTGTTATACAGACTTGGCAAAAGTCCACTCTTCTTATTCGAGGAGCAAAGAATACTCATGGTGTTAAGTATGTGCTGCTTTTTTTAGTGATGAAAATAATTTTTGAATTTAATAATATTTATTCTTACGATTATATTTTGCAAATATTTTATATAAGGAAACAGTAAAAACAACGTTTATGTTGAAAATGTTTCGATTTTATTTAAAATCCTTGTTTATTTTATATTCGTTTTTCTACTAGTTCATTTGTAAAATGATTCTATGATTCTATATCACCTTCTTTTTTATACATAATAAATTAAGATTTAAGATCAATGGAGGTATATGACTTTGTATACAGCAAATCACTGTTAGTTAGATAGTTATTTTTTTAAATCAGTACTTATCAAATACATTTTACTTAAAAGTTGATGACAAGCGTCAAGGCTTCTCAGTTCTCAAGTCTTTCCTGATCGCACCTATAATGATTTATGTTTTTGCAATACTTTGACAATTTCTAAAGAATTATTGTCTCCACTTATTTTGTAACTTAATGAATATGTATAAATCAAAATATGTAATTCATTTCCGAATGGTATTCAGAAATAATTTATATGCTGTATAGTATAAAATGTACCTATACTGAAATCTATCTACATAAAAACTAAAATACTGCCTAAGTTATTCATACGTTAAATGTTCATTTCATATCTATTGAAATTTGTAATAGTGGTGCATTATAATTTGAAATATCACATAAAACCAAATTTATAACGAAATTAAAGTTACTAAAGTTCCATAATATCTGTGTTTATCAATATATATTTACTATTTTGGACGTATTCTTAAAAAATGTAGGAATTTTAATAAATAGCCATTATATACATTATCACCTTCATTTAAATTTCATTAAAATTATACGACACATTTTGAGAATTTTAAAAACATTTAAAGTCTTCTCGAAAGTAAGTTAATACATAATAATAAACACAAGTTTATTTGCTTCATTCAAAATCTAAAAGTCACCAAAAATATTTTAGTCAAACATTCTTTGTATTTTCAGTATTTATTAAAAAATGATTTCGATATAGTGAATAGGTAATCTACATAAATGTTCTCAAACAAAATCTTTGCCAATTATTATTTTAGGTTAACCTTTTAGATTATTATACTATGACCTTCATATAAAAAGTAATTAAAAATACACTTACAAAGTTTTATTTAATTCAAAAAAAATAATAAATAATATTATAATTTTAAAGTTTTAAATTCTTAATTTTAATAGGTATACGAATAAAATAAAAACATAATGTAATTGTTTAAATATGTGTGCATGATATTATTATCAATAGGAAATTTATGCTGTACTAAATAATATTGTATTGCCTGTGTATGATATATCATATTACACTTTGTTATTCAATATGCACGTTGTATGCTCGATTTGTCGACTTATTCTGGACTCGCGTGACTTTTATCATTTACGAGTTATCGTATTTATGAGTTAATGTGAATGTGTAAATAAGGTTCGACATTTTTATTTGAAATACATTATTTTGATAAATATATAAATAAATAAATAAATATATGTGTGTGTGTATGTATAAAAGCATATAAGTGTACTGATCATAAGAGTAAATATTACATTAAACTATGATATAACTACATACAAATTTAAGTCAATGTCCTCCGGACGTGGGGCGTTGTTCACCGGCCGGTTCATCTAGTGTTGCCAATACATATTGTAACTATTTTTACTTACGATTATTGAGGAGAGATATCAAACATTTCGGTAATGATTTAAAATTTCGTCATCATTAATATGTATTTGACGAGCCAAAAGTTATATAATAAAAATATTACATTATTTGTGACATCCAAAATTTATATTCTTACTTGAAAAACTAGAGATTTTAAAACATAATCAGATGTTCAATTGGGGAAAATTTGAGAGAGAACCATACCTTTCGAAAAATATGAAACATTTAATTCATCGATACATACATGCAACACGTATGAGATATAAATAATCGTATAGATAAAAAAATCTTTGTGAATACATGCAACACGTATGAGATATAAATAATCGTATAGATAAAAAATCTTTGTGAATACATGCAGTCGTAAATACTTACTACCAAAAATAGTAGTCTTAACAATCAATATAAATGTATCTAAAATGAAAAACATACTTCGCATTATGAGTATTCTTCGGTATTGGGACAAGATAATGATGTTGGGTGTAGAGTGCCTTTGATAAACTATTTTTAATATTAGTGAACGTAACGTGTGTTATATTATTATTTGAAATTTGCAATCAATGATAAATCATTGTTTTCGGAAAACGATTCTGAGTAAAACGCGAGTACCTCATGATTGTAAGTATCAACTACTGCGATTTTCGAAAAAATGAAACATTTTCTGATAAACAATTTATGTTATTTTCGAGTTTCACGTAAAAAAATTTTGGAATAGTAAGAAAAATCCATATCAATTTCAGAATATTCGTAAAAATGTTCTATTTCGCCGTATTTTGACATTTATATGGAATATACGTGGTGATTCAATTGGTCAAAGAAAATTGTTATCCGATTAATAATTCCAAATTTTATGAGTTTTTATTACCTAAAAAATATCGCTAATTACGTGAAATTAATGATTTTTGTCAAATTTCTAATTTCAACACATATAAAAAAAAATCATGACTAACAATTTTTAAAATTTTTAGTTATGTTATTTAAGGACATGGGTAAGATGATATTACATCTTCAGGTTTTAGACTTAAGTATTAAAAAATCTAAATTTTATAACAACAAAAACTTATTACAAAAAAACTGAATATTTTCGATTGGTTAAAAATTCTTTACATAGCCTGAAACTGGTTAGATTTATTTGAAACTATTTCCATTTTTAATAAGAGTTATTTTGATATTTGATGAAAATATAAAGAGCTAAGCATCATGGTACTTATGTTAAAATATCAAAAATGAATTTAATGAAAATTTTGTTTATGCCAAATTTTACTGTTTTTACTCAATTTGTATGCAGTTTTTCTCACGTTTGGAAAACTATCGAACATAAAGAAAAATGACATCTTTAAAGTACCAATTAGATTCAATTCCTGATTTATAGAGATATTGAATTAAACTTTTGAAATATTATTACTGCCCTAAAACCTGATAAAATATTTACATACATAAAAAACAAAAAACATATATAACAAAAAAATATATATTATATACTAATATATTAGCTCATTAAAAAAAAAAAAAAATAATAAATAAATACATAAATAAATAAATATACTAATATAAAATATTGTACAATATTTTTTTTATTCTTAAAGAATAAGCGAATAAGCTTTAAGAAGACTACTTAAATGTAATAAAAATATGAAGGGAAATTTCATTCATTTCTTTTAAGACTCCTCAATAATTAATATTAAGTAACTCCTAAAACTCTACTCCGAAAAATTAAATATTCTACCACAAGATATCAATAGAGTATATCAATTGAGTATATCTATAGAGTTATGATAAAAGTACTGAATATTTAATAAAAATTTACTCATAATTATGGATAATGAATAATGTATCTAAGTGTAGAATTTCATGGTTTTAAATTAATTTACTAACATCAAAATCGTTGATTTTTTTTCCGTAAGAAGATAAAATGAATGAACATACAATCAGTCAATGTTTAATTTGATTTAGGTATTATTATTATAATGTGTAATCATTTATAATTATTTTTATAATAATTTATTTGACGCAAATTATATTATAATCTTGATAAACTTAATTCCTTTTCTAAATTAGTAAGAATTAAAACAAAAAGTACCTATATTAAATTTTATTCCACGAGTTGTAGGTATACATCCTTCTATGATAAACGATTTTCAAGTCTCCACTAATTGAAGTGTACTGTATTATTATTTTTTAAGAAGGTATCTATTGACTACATATGCATATCTGTATATTTTTAAAAATAAATATATAGTTCAAGTTCTATTATTTTTTAAAGCCTTTCACGTTTATACTTTTTCTAATATATTCTTGTTAACATGTTAGTAAAATTTATGATTTTCAGAAGTTAAAGTTTAAAACAAATACTGTCTGATTATGTTTCTTGAATTGTACTCCTAGAATTCGTTAGATGTTCGGATACCATGACCAACAATATTTTATATCTCTTAAGAAGTTTATCTTTGATGATATTTTTAATATTTGACAAAATTTGAAAATGTATTATTGCTATACTCATATAATTAAGTAACGGTACTGAAAACATTTAAAAAATTGTGTCTCAGGATTTTTTTTATAAGCGTTTAAGTAAATGATTGTACAATTTTTTAGAAATTTATTATTTTTATGTCAATCTTCAACTTTCAATGTTAATTAAAAAACATTGGTTCATTCG
Organism: Therioaphis trifolii; assembly: GCA_027580255.1. Taxonomy (NCBI): domain Eukaryota; kingdom Metazoa; phylum Arthropoda; class Insecta; order Hemiptera; family Aphididae; genus Therioaphis; species Therioaphis trifolii. The sequence goes on along the minus strand of CM050406.1, from coordinate 15,022,339 downwards.
ATTATTATGGTACAATGGTTACAGATAGAATAAAATGTTTTAAATCTTCTGGTAGGAAAGAATTTCTCATTTGTTGAACAAAAAAACTTTAAACAGATTTGATAAAAAAAAAACCTATCGACAATTTAATTGAATGTATAAATAGTATACATTTTTAATACTGAAGTTTTACACAGAATCGTTAAGAAATGATCTTATATCTTTAAAATTCAATTCACTCATTGCCATTATATTGTGCGAGAAGCAAAGAATACTTCATGGTGAGAAGTAGGTTTTTTTTTTCAACAAGAAACTATAAGTTTTATGAAACAAATATGAAAAAAAGCCGATAAGATTATGGTGGTGTATTTATGTAAGTTCATCCTTCACCGTTTTACTTCTTTGTGAGACTAGATAATAATGGTAGGTACACTACAAATAACACAAGTATTTTTAATGGACCATTTTATAATTGGCTATCTGACGTATTATTACACGTATAATATACGTCGTTTATATATATATATATATATATATATATATATATATATATATATATATATATATATATATTGTTGTATATGATATAATTATTTTAAATCTGAAAACAATGATAAATCATTGTGTTTGGCATGTGCTTTTTAGTGGAGCTTTATGAATAATCTTAATATAACAAGTTTTGTTTTTATTTTTGGGGAATGCAAAACCTAATGATTTAAACATTATTGGTCTAATTTTTAAGTCCTAAAAACAGTTTGGAATAATAATAATGATTATAGAATAAGTTGTATTCCATAATCAATATGGATTAATTTATTTGTAAAAATGGTCTAAAAAAAAGAAAAGTATATTTAAGTATTTAGACAGTTTAACAGCGCGTAAAAAATATTGCAAGACTAATCCCACTATGAACCTTTCAATATTGTTATAAGTGAACACGGAAGAGGACAAGCAATATAAGCATTTCAAGTCTTATAGCCAAAGTTACAAACTTTATGAAATTAATACAATAAGAAATATGCGTTTTTGTAAAAAACTATTCAAGCTTGAAGTTATATCTTTAAATGCATGTAAACAATAATTAATTAAATCAATTTTTACGTTTATTTGATTTTAGTAGATCGTCGGAGTTGTTTTAATTTAAATGAGCAACTTTTAATTGATTATATTTGTGTTACTTGTAAATGCGTGATAATAATACATCTTTATATATTTTGTGGTGAGTGAAGTGAGAACAGTGACTGATTTTTAATTTTAATATCTTATTCTTTGTTTGAATATTAATATATTTTGTTTTATTCTTTCAAAAGGCTTTCAGTAATTTTGTTAAAAACAATAAAAATGTACTTTTGTGTCAATTATAATGGTTAGTAAATAAAACACAAATATGACTAGTTTTCATTAAATCATTTCATTTTAATATTGAATATGTATATATATTTTTTAAATTAATTTGCTTTTTATTAAAAAAATAATTACAGCAAAATAATAAATATAAAATAATTAGTACAAAATTATTAATAATTTAATATGAATTATTGGCGGTATTTATAGCTTCTCTGCTATTGCGGCGATAACGGAGCGCACCTAGAAAGAGAGCTCACGTTTTTATGCTAATTACAAAAAGAAATGGGAAGTGGCTGGTTCGGATGTTTCGATGAGTCAGTGTAGTCCAGGTGAAAGCATTGATACGACGTCGTTTGGTCAACATGATCAACAGACGCATCTTAGCTGTACTTTTTACTTTGTGTACTTTTGAACTCCCAAGGATTTCAGCTGCGTCTAAAAATATTCCAAAATGGAAAAAACAGGTAAACTTTTCCTAATTATTTATTAGCATTATTATTTATTTTACAGTATCTATCTAATCCTTTAATTTTGTTTTTTATTTTATAAGATCTAAAAAAGTAAATCATGATTTGAACACTGATTTTTTGTAGAGCTCATTATTATTACTGACGCGATGGTTTTACGACGTTTTTAAAGAATTCGTTTTAAACGAAAAACAATTTTTATATTTCAAATAAAACAGTAAGGGCTTATATGGTGACTTTCTAATTATGATTATCGTCGGTCACGGTGTATATGACACTGGTCAAGTTCCTGATTAGATTTGTTAGCCTAGTGACCCACTATATAAACAAGGATGTGTTAACAGTTAGCCGAAGTGTCGATTTGTGGATCATACAAGTACTTGTTCACACACACACACACACACACACACACACACACACACACACACACACACACACACACACACACACACACACACACACACACACACACACACACACACACACACACACACACACACACACACACACACACACACACACACACACACACACACACAGACACACAGACACACACACACACACACACACACACACACACACACACATCGTTTAATAATTTAATATAATACAAATTACGTTTAAATAGTGGTTTGGAAAAGATAATAATTTATAAAACGTGTACCTAGGTTTTATTTTAAAAACAAAAAAAAGTACATTTTTGTATTGGAACTAATTATTTTAAATTAAAAAATACAAAAGACGTTATTTTCATTGTAGGCATACATAGTTTTGTCAGAACAATTTTTATTACTAAACACATTATGTTTGGTTGTAGAATAGTAGATATTCTTCTTTCAAACAACAGTCGGAGAGTTGAAACTGGTAGTCTGCAACTGTTGAAAACATTTACCAGTATAATTTTTTACTGCAGGTTTTTAGTTTATAACTGCACGCCTATACTAACCATAATAGTACAGTTATATCTACTTTGCATATAATTATAGCTTTTAAATTTTTTAATGCTTTAAATGTTTTTGAACGATTTTTCATAAAATAATAAATATAATTCATTGATAAATAATAGATAATAAATTATGATTTTAATCAACAACTTAACCATTAGATACTCGTATTGTCTAATGTAGAACCACAACATTCAAAATTAAAAAATATTGAAATACTATAATTATTAATCAACAAATTATTAATTATTAAAAATATGATTAAATGTATGTACCTACTTTTCTTAGGCTTGTGAAGCACCAGCAACACAAAATGAATCGAGCCACTACACATGTGACGATAATGGTGATATGAAATGTTTGCCCGGCTGGATAGGAGACTTATGTGATGTACCAATTTGTAAAAAAGGTTGTGACCCAATTCAAGGTTACTGCAAACGGCCGAACGAATGCCGCTGCAAGTTGGGTAATAATTTACAATAATGTTTTGAAATTATTAGAACAACTTGAAACTGATAATATTAATTGTTTTAGGGTTTTATGGTGATATGTGCAACAAGTGTATAGCACTGCCAGGCTGTCAACACGGTTATTGCAACAATAGTTTTGAATGCAAATGCTTAGAAGGCTGGGATGGCATATTCTGTTCAGAACGTAATGATGATTTTTTATTGAAAGTAATGAAGATTGTGGATGGTGCATTAAAATTATCTAAATAATTTACATGTTTTATTTATGCGCAACATACTATATAGCGGTCTGCCATGAAGACTGTCATCCAAGTAAAGGGTATTGTGATTGGCCAGGAGAGTGCAGGTAATGATTGATTTGTACCAGTAATACAATTTTCTCTATAGAAAAAAAGTACTGTTAATACCATCTAACTTGTGAATTTTACACCTGGATAACATAAGTCTAAGGCATTAACATAACTTAAAGCAAATTTTACTTATCAAAAATAACGTTTCCCGTAATTTTTTATTACCTTATTTAAAAAATATATCCAACTACACCAAAAAATGAATGATATAAATAAATAAATAAATAAATAAATATATATGTATATATATATGTTTGTATGAATGGATTGTTATTTGTTTATGTTACTTATTCTTAATACACTTACCTACTTATTGTTAGCAAAATTAATATTCAGGTCACGGATTTTTAAATTGTGAAAATACGTTCAAGTCACATAACGATAAATGTTTGAAGCCATTTACATTTTTTAGTGCTATGCATATTATTTGGTGGTAACTATAAATATATAGTAATTAAAATAATAATAATTACATAGTTTAATAATTGTTATAGATTTTAAATCTATCACTTATAGCCTGTTTTGATCTTTGGAAAATACTTTTGTTTCCTAAGTGGATACTAATATAAATTGTCAATGAGTATAAATATTGTAATACAAATAATAATTTAGCTTACACATAAAAAAAAATCAAAATGAAAATATATACATTCATTTTTAAACATGTTATTATCATGTCTGTTGAAATCATGTAGATGCCGATTGGGTTGGACCGGTGACCTTTGTAAAGAATGTCAACCATTACCAGGGTGCATGCACGGAACATGTTCTAAGCCTCTAGAATGTAAATGTGAAAAGGGATGGCAAGGAATTTTATGTCAGATACGTAAGTAAAAAATTAGCTAGATTTTCTTATAAATTATTATTATTATTATCAGTAGTATTAGTTATTATTTATAAACCGTATCAATTTTTTTTTCAGCCGTATGTTCTGAAGGTTGTCACCGAGATCGAGGATATTGTCGTAAACCTAATGAATGCAGGTATGCATAAAATATTTATTAAATATTTTAACGTAAAGACTAAACATCACTTTAATAATGATCGAAGGTGTAAGGTAGGCTGGTGGGGAAAGAACTGTACTCAATGTTTCCCATACCCAGGATGTGTTCATGGGACATGTAATCGTCCGTGGGAATGTAATTGCAAACCAGGTTGGGGTGGTATGCTCTGCGATCAAGGTATAGAATTATAGGAATATGCCTCGTTTACAGAAATAGTTTTAATTCATTTATTTTCCTTAGAATTGAAATATTGTGAAACCAATAACATAACGTGCCAAAATGGAGCAACTTGTGTAAGTCTACCCGAAGAAGATGGAAATTATAGATGTCTTTGTGCTGATGGATACATTGGAAGAAATTGTGAAGTGGATAAAAAAAAGGTAATTTTATCTATATAAAATAGAATAAAACTAGAAATAAAATGGAAGCATATTAGTGTATGTATAGACTAATAGTAAAAACATAGAAATATTTGTAAACTTATTTCCATACATTTTTTTTTTAACAAATAGTGGTTAAATTTATTATTGTGTTGGGTGAATTATATTTAATTTAAAATTATTACGATTATTTCCTATTTTGTTTTTAAAACTCTAACTGCAAAAATAGGTCACTTTATATTACAATTAGATGTAATACATATATTTATCAAATATAATCTACTTAATTTAAGTATTGGTTAATTTAAATACATATAAAACTTCAAAAATAAAAAAAATACCCTATTAATACAAAGGATAAATATTTAAAAATATATTTCTTAGACATAAAAAAATTACAATGAAATTTTATTATTATTTTGAAATTAAATGAGTTTATTTCTAAATAAATGTATTTATTATTTTTCAATTTATTTAATTACTATCATGATAATTATCATTATTTGTTACACTTTTGGGTATGATTTCATTTTATAGGTCGAAATCGTTGGGTTAGTACCACCAAAGCCTAGTCTAATGCTACTTAAGTCAACAACAACCCCTCCTTCGACGGTATCTGAAGATTTGTTATTAGAAAGTGATGATGAATATGAAGAAGAAACTACAAAACCTAATTCATCTATACCGTCGATAGTAAATGAAAATGAAGCTTTGAACGAAACGATTTAATGATTCAGACGTTTGAAGCAATATGTCAAATAATATTTTAAATTATTTTATTTATTTATTTATTTATTTATTTATTTATTTATTTATTACAATGATTTTGTACTGATATATCTAGTTAGAATACTATAATAATTTATAAAATTATTTTTTTGGCCGGTTCCACATGATTATCACGTAAAAAATCAAATTTAAAAATATAATTTGCATCGGGACACTAGAAATGAACAAGCATTTTATACATGTTACTTGTATGGAACCGGCTTTCATATTTATTTGTTAAAATAAATACACACCAAATACAAATTTAATATATATGTTTATCATTTTGTGTCCATAAAATGTATATAATTTTGGTTGTTACCGACTCAATTTATAACGTGACTGTGAGTGGTAATAATCAAATAGTTATTGTTTTTATTTAAAGTATTTAGTAGATATCTATAATAAACAATACAACTACTTTATACATAAATGATACTTAACATTTTTTTGATACATGGCAAATTTAAAAAGTACATACTTCGCCACACGAGGTATTCTTCGTTCATTCGAAAAGTTAATGGAAATTGGTGTATTGAATTTTAAAAAGATGATGGATAATTTCTTACTTAAACGATTCTGAAAAAAGCTTCAGAACATGAAAATATATCGTTTATATATTTAATATTTTTTGGTTAATCACACCTTGAAAAATTATCAAGAAAATAGAAAAATTACCTCTCTATAGTACCATCTAGATCAAATATCTTGAATTCAAATTTCAGAGTTGTTAGATCTTACTTTTGGAAAATTATTATTACGCGAAAAAGTGTTAACAGAAAAAAAAAACAAACAAAAATAAGCATCTTTGTAAAACCATACGAACTTTGCTTCATTCAGAATCTAGAACAAATTAATAAATATTTTTAATTATGGATTAATGATTGTTTTATACGCATTAAAACAAAATGTATACATGCTTAGTAAACTAATATTTTGTGCTAAAAATCAATATAAAATTAATAATAACAAATAGAAAAGTGTGACTAATTCTAAAAGAATTTATTTTATGTATATTGGGTGATTATTTATATTCATATTTGATTAGAAGCATACATTTTAATTAAATTTTCTCATACGTTTTTGAAAGGTGAAATAGACTTAAAAGAATATTAGGGAAGACTTATTATATTTATCTGTACTATAAAACTATAAGAGTCAAATCCACTAATAGTTCTTTTTAACAACTAGTGCATTTATGTATAGCTAATCATCGTACGCAAGTGTGGTCGTAGCAATCATAATAATATGTAACTTAATTTTAGAGACGAATAAAATTTTATCCAGGTAGATATATTAATATTACTATTATTAAATAATAAATTGAATTGAATGTATTGATATTAATTATCTATATCAAAGTTTCCTTATTTGAAATGTCATGGAAAGGTATCAAGTCGATTAAGAAGAAATCATTAATAACTTTAATAACTGCAGATATTTTCAATTATTATATTTACGTTCAGCGTAATTGGTAAAAATTAAAATTGGTCAAACGTTTCAAAATTATAGCCTATTAAACTCAAAATTGGCACTTGGTAGTAACTAGTTACAATTAAAACTTGAATAAAAATACAACATAAAATAAAAATTTTCTATAAGAAGATTGGTCACCTAGTTTGATATGAAATAATAAGTTTTTCGTAAGTATTAAAAATGTTATAACTCATGAAGATTTTACATGTAATAAGAAAATATACGACTATGAGAGTTAGAAAATTAATTGGAAATTTAAGTTAAAGGATGTATAGATTTGTTAGTTGTAACTCCAAAAGTAATATTACTAGGAACTAGAAATTTTCATAAAATATGAATAATATTATATATATATATATATATATATATATATATATATATATATATATATATATATACATACATTTATATTTAATTATTTATTTATATAGTTATGTATTTGTTTAACATCCAATAAAATTTGACACTTTCGGATAGTTGTAGAAATGTATAATTGATATATTGTATTTTGGACGTTTTTATCAAATACAGAGTTACGTAGGTCAAATTTTTACCTTCATTCAATTACACATCTTTTCAGTTTCAAACCCTGTTGATATATGTTTAATATTTTTTTAAGTTGATTAGAGAGTACCATCGCTGGATGATTTCCCTCATCATGTGCCTCATGTGTATTTTTATTATGTATATAGTGTTATATCAATTATCTATTTTACTTATTGTGTCATATAATACAGATTGTAAATTTTCATATTAAAAAAAAAAAAAAGTTGTTTATTAAATACTCATACGCGTTAGTTTTAAGACAGCTCGACATTTTTATTTCATCTAATCAACACTTAAGTTCACGAAACTCATGCATTTAATTGATTCCAATATTGTAATAATTTATTATTGCTTTCAAAAATAAACATGAATAATAGAATAATTAATTATTAAAAATTAAGCTACGCAGTCTTTTAAAAATAATGTTCACTCATTTTAATCTATCCACCCACATTTGTATATTTTCTTGCATTTTGAATTGTTCGTTATATGAAAACTACTATTTACTACCTACACGACAAAATACTCATGGTCCTGTATTCTATTTTAATACATAATCATAAACAGATTTTAATCCAGTATGAAACTTCTACATGTTTGATATTATTAATATATGAATAATAACACAAAAAATACTTTATTAATAAGTACGTTTTTTTTTTAATTACTTTTTAAATTTTTTATGTACCATTGATTGATTCTGTTAATTAAATTAATATTATAACGACATTTTTAACCATGAAAATTAATTAATTAGTTTTACTATGAACAATAAATAAAAAATATGGGTATCTACTACAACAGAACGAAGCAATGTCAACTATTATTAATTTTACTTACAACTAAGACAGACATTTTGTAGTAGAAGAGATGTGTTTTACTATAGTGACCATGAAGTATAATCATGAATACAGGGTGTTAAATTTGACTGCATTAAACAGGTTCTTGTTTTATCAATCAGGTTTTATAATATAGAATGTTGAATAAAGTTTAAATATAGAAATTGACCGAGGATAAATTGAGCAAATTGTTTGCTGGTTTAAAATGATGAATTTTTCCCCACATATTCGATTAAAAAACAATTTTAAAAGTTTCATTCAGCTCTATGGTCTAATTTTATCAGCTATAATACGTTTACAGAACAGGCATTTTCGAAATTTTTAACAATGTTTTTAATTTTATGAAAATTGGAATAAAAAAATCGCTAAATTTTGCCATTAATTAATAGTGGATATTTTTAATTTCTTGCAATTTATATCTGTATCTATATATATTATAGAATAAATACCTTTTTTTTTGCCTGTACACCCATATCTTGAAAAGAACTCAACGGATTTTAGTACTGTTTTCACTTATGATAAGCCGAGTCTCCTGGAAGGTTTTAAAGTATAATATGTCCTAAAAAATTAATTAGATTTCCGAAAATAATTAAAAATACTGGATACGTATTACTGAAATTTTGATGGCGAAATGGCATTATGTTGTAAGCCAGCGCAGCGGCTCAGGTTCGAAGAACAAACATATCTCTTTTTTTTTATCGTTTTATAAAACTTTTTACTTTAATAATACTTATTTGTTTGATTTGTCGACTAAAAATAGTTATAATAATAACATATTTATTTTGTTCAGACAATTTTTTTTTTTGTCACTTGTGGGTCGTCGAATTGTTATCTTGACATGTATGGTGTGGGAAACTGTCGTGGGAACTCACTTGGTGCTTACCTATGTAAAGACGACCAGCATAGTCCATTAAAATAATAAATATATAACTATTTATAGAATAAGTATAGTATGGAACTGTGTAAAGGTAGATACACTCATTCGCTCACTTACTCATCAACTCTCAGACCAAACTACTAACACTGACGTATTGACTTAAAATGTTGGTGCTATATACCTCTTATGGTGTAGAGGGGAGATAAGAAAAGATTGTACCAAATTAAACTCTTTCGGCGGTGGAAAGGGAATTCACATGCTCTAATCGATATTATTGGAATTTTGAAAATTATGTCATTGATTTTTATCTCTAAACATTGCCCATGTTACTAACCTGAGTATACATATCTAAATTTTACATTAATCCATCTCTAAAGGGACCAACAGTGGTAACAATCAATTTTTTTATGTAAATATATGATTAGTTTTAATTAGTAAAATTATTATAAAAAAAAAATAATAATAATACGCAGAGTTCAGAACTTATTTCTCTTATAAACACAAAAATAAACAATAATAAGTATACAGAAAAAACCTTTTACATTTAACATTCAAAAAATGATCAAATTATCGAAACTAAGTGTCTATAGTAGGCAGATGTATAAAAGTTATAGTAACCTGGGTAACACAAACATTGAATAATAGACAATAGCACAACTAGAAGGATGCTTCGTTTTTTATCACTCCATAAGTCAAAATAAACACCCTTTAGACTTATATAAACCTTTGGACAATTAATTTATTTTCAAACTTGTTAAGTTAAGTTAACATAAAATATTATAAGTTAGGGTATAAGTTTTTGATAATTTTTTTCAACTTGATTAAGTCACATATTAACTTAGAAAAAAATAATTTAACTTAATTAAAAGTAAACATTTTCAAACTGGAATAAAATACATTCTATTTGCCAAATACTTAGTCTTACATTTTGATTTATGATACATTTATTTTTCAAAAATTAATTTTAAATAGATAGTATAGTTATTCAAATAAGTTTAATTAAATTTATTATTGTTCATTTAAATTTGATTAATATTCATTCAAAATTAATTATTGTTCAATTGCGTGCATGATATATTTACATATGGTACTTCGTACACGCTATACTTATTTATATCACCAATTCCTAAAGTTAAATGAAAAAACCAAAACCCTCATTTAGATTAATTTACTTTGTTTTTCAGATTCAATTTAACTTGATTGAGGTGTTACTGAATATAGTAAACTCGAAGTAACACGTTAAGTTATACAAAAAATGTAACTTATTAAGTTAAAAGTTAGTTTGAAAAAATTAAATACTTATATATATATATATATATATATATATATATATATATATATATATATATATATATATATATATATATATATATATATATTATAAATTACTTAAATTACTTTTATAATTGGAAATGGGCAATGTCATTGCTCTTCTTCTGTATGTAATTAAAGAGATTTAATATTTTATTATAATTCCATTAATGAAAAAAATTAATAAAAATACATTTTTATTCGATCGAAATGTTTTGTTCTACATACTTAATTTGACTTTTTGATCTTTAATGTAAATTGAGTTAACTAGCAAAGAATAGTCCTCAACACAAATATTTTTCATTGCTTTGTTTTGAATTTAAGAAGAGAAAATAATTTGAAAAATATACGACAAAGATAATTTTTATAAAATAAAAATTTTAATTATTGTCATTATTTTATATTTATTTGTATAAATAGCGACATATTTTAACATTCAACGATCAAGTTAAGTCAGTTTATTTTTAAAATATTCTAAAAGAAAGTAATAAATCTCGTACTTCAGGTTTTCGAAAAATGTTGATTAATATATCTAATTATTTGTTTATTCTAGTGAAAGTATTAATAAATGTTTTATTTTCGTAATAAAATATAATAGTTATTTAACTTAATTTCTACTTCTTAATTAGTAAAAACAATTAAAAAGTACTATATAAAGTTTAAACTACATTTTTGAAAGTGTAAATAAAAATGTATTTTGCAGATTATAATTTGTATTACATGAACTCAAATTAGATAAAACAAAAACATTTTTTTTTTTTTTTTTTGACAAAGACACTGGCTCATTTCACTCAAATATGTATACCGTAATGTAGTTTATTATTATTCATTAATAGAAAGCATTCAAAAATCATCACCCTTTAAAATAAAGATATTTATAAAGATTTTGTTTTACTAAAATATTCAATACTTAAGTAAATTTTTAAAATTTTATTTATATAAGAAATAAAGAGTAATATAATGATTTTATCAGTAATAGTTGTAATGTATCAATTTTAATTTTGAATTAAGATAACAATGATTATTAAAGAATTAATAGTTAACAACTTATACCTATAAGTGAAGCTCGTTGAATTTTTAAAAATATTTTGATGAGTTGTTTTCATTTTAAATTATTAGAAAATGAATAAATTAAACTCTATGAAAATTTATATGAGTTGATATTTTTTTGACTGCAAGAATACAATCAAATCAAAAAGTGATAAATGTCTTATAATGAAAAAACATCTTTCATAAAAATAAATATAGGTATTAAAGTATATCATAAAATGCTAATTTTTTTTTAAATATTCATTTTAAATAAACTTTATAAAAAATTATATTTTACTATTAATGAAAATGAATTAGTGTTACAATTTGAGTTCGTAAAATTACTATAATCTTTGAAATATGATTAATTAAATTTTGTAATTTAAGTTATTTTCCTTTAATAAAATGCAATAATATTTTAAACGTCAGTCACAAAGGGACTATAACATTCTTATATTTTACTTTAGTTACAAGCACACAAATTTCCATTTTATTCGATGTTAAAAAAATATCTCTTAGTATTTCATTTAAAAGAATAATCTATTAAGCATTGTCTGTCTACATCGATATTGTATAAATGTGCCCTTGACTATAAAGTCAAGGGTATAGAAAAATGCGTCAAACACGATCATACTAACCGAAAACACTCTATCATATAAACAAGAAGTAACTATTTTATCGATGGTTGTAATAATAATAATAATAATAATAATAATAATAATAATAATAATAATAATAATAATAATAATAGTAATAGTAAAAATAATAATAATAATGATGAATCAAAAAGCATTTTAAAACTGGTTATGGAGTGAGAAAGTGGTCAACCTTACTTCAGGTACCATCGTAGTCGTGTACCTGTTACACAGACACAGTTCAGCGACAGTACGCAAGCCAGTTGGTCACCGGTCGAACTAAAACTATATCGTCGAAAAAATGACGTAGATGTTTTTATGATCTTGTAAATTAAGTAAAATCAACTAAATAGTTATGGATTTTGCACTTAAAGTCATCGCAGTTACTACAATTCACTTTTGCACAACTGGTAAGCATGCATTTTTATTTATATTACCTATTAAAAAAAATAAAAAATTGTCAGTGATTCTACCTGATTTTAAGTAAACCTTACAGAATACACTATATTTACTAGTGCAATGAATATTAATAAAGATATTCCTATGTTCATTTTCTGTATAATCTATGGCAAATTTTATTTATCGAATTTTTTTATTTAGCTATGTAAATTTTTTTTATTGATAAATATTCTTTAAATGTCTTATTAAAACGAACCATAGAGAATTTAAAAGTTGATTGAAAATTGAATGAAAGTTTTTATGTGATTTTGTGTTTATTTTATTATTTCAAGTTTTAATTTGATAATTTTCCTCAAATAAGTAGTAATTATTGACAGTGTATGTAATTATAATCAAATTATACTAATAGGTGTACAGTATACATTTTTATAATTATTTTTTAATGTTGAATTCAAGTCTAGGCTTCTTATATATTTTAATATGTATTTAAAATTAAATTCTCTCGAATTCCAAAGATGTTTTTGGTTACGAACAAATACTCGTATGTGAAAAAAAATTTTAAATAGTTAAAAAAGATAGGTCCGTAATAAATCTATGAAATAGTTATTTCAATTATTTGTAATACATTGCTGTTAAATTTCCTTGTAAATACATTATTATAAACTATTATGGATTTAATTCTAAAGTTAGATAAAATATTCGAAGACATATGACCTAGGGCATATTAGTTTGTCAATATTTTATATTTTCAATGATAATACCATATTTTGAAATTGATATAACCAATATGTGCTAACCAATACTGCTCAAAATTATAAGAAAAATATATTATCATTATATACGTAAATATGTATGGTTTATTAAGTTTAGTTTAAATAAAATAAAATAACAAATAAATCAAGTAAAAACTTAAAATAAATAAAATAATTTATTTAGTACATAACTAGATTCAAAAAATATATCACATACACATTATTAGAGCATGTAAGTTAATTTACTGTCGCAAGAATTTGATAAAAATACTTGTAAAAATTTCGTGTCAATAATAAAATAAATATCGAATATTGAATCCAATGTTTTTTTTTTCAATTAATTCTACGATTTTTTAACCATAAATGATATGAGTTAAATAACATAAATAAATGAATAGCCTCGACATAAACTCGTATTATATACATAGTTATTCAGTCCGAAAAAAATAAACTGATTGACTTTTAATTGTTTATATTTAGGAGAAACTAGTGCAGTAAATTCTTACAAGTACACATTGGGTAAAAGTGAAATCAGTGAAACCGATTTCAAACAATAATTAGTGATAAATCGTACATATTGGAAAATATTAAACATTATTTTCAAATTAGTTATAAAATACATTTTTTTCATATACTTGTTTTTTTCAATCAAAATGTTTATTTTTTAAGTAAACATTTTAATATAACCTAATATTAGTATTCGGACTTACTGTGAAAGCGTAACAATTCAATTCATCTTTTTAAATGTCGATTAGGTATGTGTAAACCACATGGTCACAATCACTTCCCACAATAACTTCTCACACGTCGTTATGTAATTATAATTCACCTCAAGCTATAACACAATATAAATTGTATGAAGAGGTTTTAATAAATATATATGCTAAGGTCGCAAAAGAACGTTGAACTCTATGAGACATTCTTAAGACATTGTATGCCATTCTAATTAATTTGGATGGTCCTACACTAAGAACTGTAATATTTGTAGTGTTAAATGTAGTGAATGGTCAGGAATTTCAAATCATTCAAAATATGTTACAGTAAAAGTTGTTGGTGTTTTCATTTCATATGTTATGTTATTATACAATATAAATTAAATTTCATATTTTAAATTATGATTTTGAGAATCGCAATGAGCCAATTATAATATATGCATTTAATCTATGCAGATTCTGGGCCAATAACATGATGGATGAATATGTTTCCTTCATTTACATATTTAAGTACGAATTTTTGAACCATAAATAAATAAATTAAAAATAAAATATAAAAAATAAATTAAACTAAACATACACATAATTGATTTATGTTGGTAATTATGACCGTCTTTTAAACATTTTAATTAATTATATATCAAATCGTGTCAATTTATAATAATTCATCTAAAAATTTAATAAAATTACAAAAAAGTTTGATTTTTTTTTGTTCTTGAAAATCACGATGTTTTAAACTATATACAGTAGAACTCCGATTATCCGGACTAATTAATGTAAAGGGATGTCCGGATAAGCAAATATCCGGATGATTGACGTATGATATATCAAAAGCTATATAATTGTATGAATATATTGTATGTATGTATTTATTATTAATACATATGTAATATAATTTAAAATTCGTAACCATAAAGAAATAATTTTATTATATATTTAACTGAAACAAAATAAGCCTTAATTATAATATGTGACATATTTTAAAACAAAAAAAAAGCTGACTTGGCACATTTTTTTCTCGTCCGGTTAATTGGGCATCCGGATGATTGGCGTTCGGATAATCGGAGTTCTACTGTACTTATATCATTTTATATGGAAAAATGTATTTTCCTGTGGAAGAATATTCAAGGAACTAGTATGAAATTAAAAGAAGTTGAAATTGGTTAATTCATACAGTTGTCAGCTAATAAACATGTTATTATTTATGTGTAATAAGTATTTTCATCATAACAGGTTTATTTTACCTGTTTTGATTTGTTTTTTTTTTACTTTAATTCTAGAATTGTTTTAACTAATACGATAAAACAGTTATTTACCAGTAGATATTTTTTTATTCAAATACGATATTGCCTCATAGTAAAACATATAATTTTTGTTTGGTACTTATATAATATTTAATGGGCCTATACAAAAAATTTAATGAAGTGAAATTTCTTTATCATTTGCGATTTTTACTATACGACTTTAAATTATGTTAACTAGTGAAAATCACCCAATTAATTCGTACAAATCATTATTTAGTAGTGTATAAGTATGCCAAATATGGTTAAAGTATTCGTATTATATTAAATGAAATTCATAGAATTACTATACTCAAATATTATTAATCATTTCTAGTGAAATGTGAGACTGCTGGTGAAACTTTTGTCTGTCCAGAATCCGGGGGTAATGGAAATTATGCTGATCCAGCCACTTGTCGTCGATTTTATCAGGTACTTTTTGACACAGAAGTTTGTACATTTTTTATTTACATAATTATTTTATTCAGTGTGTAGATAACTTCCCATACTTGAATCGCTGCCCCGCTGGTTTATACTTTGATGACGTTAACAAACTATGTACATTTAAAAGTGAAGCCCGCTGTGGACCACTTCCAACGAGTAAGTTTTTACTAATCAAATTAAAATTTAACGGTATACAATAGTAATTATATTTTGATTTGATTTAGCTGAAGCTCCAAGTACAGAAAATCCTGTCGACTTAGCTCAAAAATGTGATACAAGCCAGTGTATATTACCTTATTGTTTTTGCTCAAGAGACGGAACAATAATACCTGGAGGTTTAGATCCAAAAGATGTATGTTATTCAACACAATTATATTTTAATCATTTATCTCATTATGAACTAAAATTATAGACGCCTCAAATGATTTTATTAACATTCGATGGAGCAGTGAACCAGAATAATTATGATCATTATCAAAAAGTATTTTCTCATAACAAGAAAAATCCCAACGGGTGTCTTATTAAGGGTACGTTTTTCATATCTCATGAATACTGTGACTATAATATGGTACAAGAACTTGCACACAAAGGTCATGAGATTGCTGTTGAAACTGTATCGTAAGTATAAATATTATATATAGGTTTAAAATATGTATTATATGTATCTAAAGAGATATTAATCTATTTTGTATTTCTTTAACGAGCATAGGATTTCGAGTCCAAGTATAGAATAGGTTAAAAACTGCTAAAAAATGAGTGAAAACATTAGAATGTGCAGCAAAGTAGATTTCAATGAAATCGATTTTAATAGTGACTCCAAAAGTTATAGCGGTTGAAACTCAAAAATTGTACTAAATATCATAAACATCCCAGAACAGTAGTTCTCAATTGGTGGTCTGCAATTCCTAGAACCATAGGTCGACGTTAAAGAGTTTGCGACCGCGCAATCGTCCTCTATATGACAAGTAGATAGTGGGAGACTTAAAATACTTTATGAAAAAAGTGGGAGTCCGGACCCTTGAACCTCCCCAGATATGACCATGCTCATAATAATATCATTTTTCAATGTTACTATTAATATGAAACAAAAACTGGTTAGTTTTATGTATTATAAACTATAATTAATATATTAAAAAGAATTTAAAAAGTTAAAATTTGTTATGCAAAAAAATCATTTTGTCCTGTTACTCGGCGTTTAATATAATACATTTGGAAAAATATGCAAATGCATACTTAAATACCTATATCCTACACTCTATCATAGTTGAGATATCGAATATTTATGGTAAATTTAACGTTGGTATAAAAGAAACGTTGATTAAATTTTATAATTACAGATTACAAAAAGGTTTACATGACAAGGGATATGAGGAGTGGGTCGCTGAAATGATTGGAATGAGAGAAATCCTAGTAAATTTTGCAAATTTAACCAAAAGTGACATAGTCGGCATGAGAGCACCGTTCTTGAAGCCTGGCAGAAACACACAATATGAGGTTTTTATTGCATTATTATCGAGATTATTATATAATTATATTATTAGTAAAAATATAACATGTAATAAGAGTATCAAATTTTTAGAATAATGCTGTTTTACATATACTTGTTTAATTGTGTTGTTATTAGTTGAATTGTTGACATTAGTGCATTACTATCACTATGAATTATTAAACGATTACTAAAAACAATTAGTAACTGAAACGATATACCTACATTTTATAGAATGTATTTCTGAATACAAAATTATGCAAAATTAGTTTTTTACGTTTAATTGACTATACATATAAATTACTTGTGAATACTGGTGTATCGATGTATTTGTATAATGTTTTGTTGTAATTAATATTTTTTAGTTCCTTTAACTTTTGATCTTAAATTCGTTTTTTTTCATCAAATTATTATCATAACTTCACTCACGAAAACATGTTTATTTTTTCAATTAACTATTATAAAATAATCATCATTCCTTCATCGACATTTTGACCACTTGATCAGACCGACAACTAAGCTTACGTATAGGCTATGAACATATTAAATTAGTTTAATACATAACATATTTAAATGATTTTCATTCGAATTATTCTTGATCAGCAGTAAAATCTAAATTACAAATGAATCTTTAACTGGAAAATAATTTCTTTGATTGTAAAACATTAATTTATTTAATAAACTACTATATTCTAGGTAATTGAAGATTATGGATTTGTTTATGATAGTTCGATTGGTATCCCTCCATCTAGAGTACCAATATGGCCATACTCTCTAGATTATAAAATTCCACATGAATGCAAGTCTGGAACATGTCCAACCAAGTCATTCAAAGGTAAACATGTAAAAATAAAATATTTTAGTTTGGTCGTTTCCATTTAGTCACCTGAATATTACTGAATTTAATATCGTATTTTTTGTAATAAGGTACATGGGAAGTTCCTTTGAATGCTCATTACGTGGAAACTTACGAAGGTGGTCATTGTCCATACTTAGATCAATGTGTATTACACAGTCATGACTCTAATGAAGTGTTCGAATGGCTTCGTGAAGACTTCAATCGGTATTACACGCAAAACCGAGCACCATACATGATGCCGTTCCATACCAACTGGTTCCAAATTAAAGAGCTCGAGGAGGGCTTACATAAGTTCATTGATTGGGCAAATAAACAGTAAATAACAATTATTTTCATATGATTGATATAATTTATCGAAGTATAATTAATTGATATAAAATTTTTTGTGAAGACCGGATGTTTGGTTCGTTACAACAACACAAGCGTTAACATGGATGACTGATCCTAAAACTACCAAGGATTTGGCTGGGTTTGAACCATGGATGTGTGATAAGACGGATCAATTACCTTCCCCACCTTGTAATTTACCTAACAAATGTCCATTGTCATTTAAGCATCCAGAAACAAATATATCTGGCACAAGGTAATTTATTTTATGATATAATTATACTTTTTACATTAAATACATAAGTTAATCAAGTTAAATAATAGTAAAATAAAAATACATGGATATAAAAAATTATAATTGATATTTTATTTCAGGTATTTATCAACATGTAAGGAATGCCCTCGGAAATATCCATGGCTTGGTGATTCAAAAGGGACTGGTGTTGCTGGAGCTGATGTGTATACTCCAGAAAACTTACGAAGAAAATAATTTTATTATAATACTTTATCATAAAAACCAAAAATATTTATTACTTTCTTTTCAAATTTTTGATTTAGTTTAATTTTCATCAAATTTAAATTATTACCTAATTAAATACATAATATTTAATAAATTATATTTATTAAATATTAATTTTGAGCATACTTTAGATTTTACAATGTTTTTGAAACTTTAATGGTCATGTGACGAATTAATATTATAAATCGTAGACTAATATTAATATTACTTATTGACTATTGTCCTATTCATCTAGTTGATATTTTATAAAATAAAGAAAAACAACACACCTTTGAGTACCCACGGATTTTAAGCTAAATTTAGTTTATTTTTATCAATTTAATCTATATTTAAATCCATAAAAATTACTTATATTATAGAATAATATATAATAATATGGATTTGAAAAACATTTTTTTTTTTTTTAAATACCGATTAGATTAAATGTCTAACCTTTTCAGAAGCTGGATGGACCTTTTAGACTACTTTTAGTATCAAACAAATTAGTTACACACCTTACACAATTTTTTTTTTTTAATTTGTTAATCGTAAAAATAACTAAAATCGATTTAGTCGTTGGTGACAAATCTTATTGTTTTTCCTCGGTTGTTTGTCAGTTTTTTCTTGCGTCTAGAAAAACAATTAAGAGGAGAAAAGAATGAATTCCCTAACATAAAATTTACAAGCAATTTTCGATGTATAGAGACATAGAGTTTCCGGATAAAACTTTTGGAGCATTATTACTGTCCAAAAGTGTTAACATAAAAAAAAAAAAAATTAAAAAATAAAATATAGTAAAACCAATATACGAATACTTCGCTTCAATCAGAGTCTAAAATAATAATGCATAGTAAATGATGACTGATTTGAACAAACGCAACTATTTTCCTCTAAATATTTGAGATAAAATAGTTTTAACGTTAAAACATAGATAGCGCACACAGTTACGAGTCGTAACAAAATAATATTATGATCGACATTAGGTTAGTAGGCTCCAGCAGTGTCAATGGTGGGTTAACACATTCAGTTACACATGTGTAAACAAATGAGTGGTGTTTTTGTGCATTAGGTTTGAGCAAATGAATTGAGTAAATTATTTATGTTTATTCGTTCAGTTTTTGGTGCACACTTAATGAATGAATTCGAAGAAAAATTATAATATGTACTCGCAGGACCGTGTCAAGAAATTCAGCACCTCGGGAAAAAATTTCATTAGGGGCCACAGGTACATATTAAGCGCAAGTAAAGGCGATCTTTACTTTTCCTAAACTAAGGCGCCCGGGGGAAATTGCCCCTTTGTACCACCCCCCCCCCCTTAACACGGATCTGTGTAATCGTGATTTGTTTAGTTAAAAAAAAAACGTGTGGCACTCGGGGACTGCCGCGGTAAAACTATTGCATAGCATTTTTATCAACTTAGGAAGCACCAATTAATTTTTACGTGCGTTTAAGTGTGTAATTTGATGTAAAAATAAGAAATTTCGTCAAAATGCAAATTTTAAACGCTTATAAAAAAATACTGTGACTAACGATTTTCGATATTTTTTCATCATCGGTAGAAATATTTATGGGTATTATTGTATTAAATTTTCAGATCTCAATATCAAAAAGTTAAAATTTTACGAAGAAAAAACTTCTAAAAATGAGAAATTATTCAATATTTTCAAAGTTCTATATATAAGTCAAAAATTCTAAATCTTTTTAAAGATTTATTCGAGTATGCGCGTGACTATTATTAGTAGTCAGTAAAATTTTCAAGTTCCTAGCACTATTATGGATGTAGTTATGGTTAAAAAATTAAAATAGAATTCACGAAAATCGAGAATACGGCATTTTTCCCGTTTTTTGTCAACTTTCAATAGTTATCGCCCACGCTTGGAAAAATTATTGAGAAATTCGGAAAATGAGCTCTTAAAAGTACCATCTTGAAAAAATTTCCGTTCTAAAAAGTTGCTGGATGAAACTTTTGGACCAGTATTTCGGTAAGAAAAAGTGTCTCAATATATAAAAAAAAAAATGCGTGTTAGGTTTTTTTTTGTTACGGAATTTCTTGATTCGGTCGCCAAGCTCAAAGCCCGCGATAAAAGCTATGCAATACCTTAAAAATTTTCTAAATAAGAATACATTAAAAAAAAAAAATCAAACGTGCCAAACTGTTGAAAACACAATCATTTTTACACATTAATTTATTTTACGAATTGCAAGATGATCCGAATGATTTCAGAATTGAATATTAACAAATATATAAATAATTGTACATATAAATAAGAAATCATTTGATAATAAATAAATATATAAATGTACTTATTATCAAAATCTTATAAAGTTGGTAGTAAGTTAAGAGTAGGATTTTTTTTTTTAATTATCTTGGACCATGCATTTTTTGAATTTGGTGGAATGTAGATATGATATTTTTCTCTATTTATCGAGATTTTAGTGAAGATATTTAATCGGTTGAATAAAATCAGATAGTTCTTGATATTGTGGTGGTTTTTCAACTATATACTATTGTAGGGCATCCAGTTTGTGGTAGTCGAAGAGGAGTTGAAGCATTATTATACTGTTGATTTGGAGGTATCGATAATGGGCAATAACCATTTAGATTTTTTAGTTTAGCATCATATAAATATAAAAAATTATTCACTACTTTATTTGTATGGACCACTTGATTTTTATTGATAAGTCTAAGTTTATTTGCCTATGTTTTTATCATTAAGTCAAACTCATTTATTTTAATTTAAAATCTGTGTAACTTTTTTAATGAATTTATATATAATATTATTTGTGTATTACTTTTTCATAGGTATAACAACATGTTTATTTATTTGAATAATGGAATAAGGTTTATTATTGTTGGCGATTTATAATAATTAATAAGTGAACCCTACCAAAAACATAATGGACAATTTTTGTTGGTTTCAAAACGCGTTTATCATTTTGTTGTAAATTAAAAACTGACAAAAATCGCAAAATTATCTTCTACAAACTCTAGAAACTCTGTAACTTCACAATATTTTTTAGATACCACCTGAACTCACGCAGAATGAAATTTTGATCAGTGCAATCACACAATTTTCATTTACACTGAAATAGGTTTTCGCAATTTTAGTTCATAATTTGCTCAGTTCGTTACGCAGTTAGCAAAACGATTAAATATACCTTAAAAATGGACACTTATTTCCTATTATGTATATTAAATGTTGGTATTTCATTAAATTATAACTAAGTTTTAAAATAATTAACACGACGTATCAGTGAGAATCCAGTTATTAACAATCGCATTATTATTGTTGAAGATCATCGAAAACATTAAAATATATTTAAATCGTTAAAACTGTATGAAGAAAGAAAACAATGCGATAAAATTAAATATCTCATATAGATTAGATATTTATTTCTGTCGTCATAAATGTTTCTGTAAACATATTTACGCATAAGAATAAAAGTAAGTTAGCTGGTTATCATTAATTGCAAATTACAATTGAAAAAAAAACAATGATTTGGAATTCGTTTTATTTGAAGTAACAATAGATACATCTATGCGCGAATACATTTTCATACAAAATTGTTATCTTCGTCAACGATGAGTTTTTTGTTGAAATGAAATTATTTTTATCTTCCGATGATGTTCATATACTCCCTGTCCATGTACTCCCTGTGAACACCGACATTTTCGTCATTCGGAAAATCAGGAAAAAGAATGATTTCGTCATATAAATTGTACCTAGTAGACATCAAGACATTTCATTTGTAGGTAACTCTATCATTTGAAAATAAATATTTAGTATTTCGTTGAATTTCATTCGAAAGGTGGTCTATTCTATTTATCGTAAACGTCTACAGGTAATTATTTTATTGAGTTTATATTTTTATCAAATTACATTTCAAGTGTTAATAAATTATACTACTTTTATCGCATAAACTTAGGTAAAGTATTATTTTAATGTAGATGGACAGATTGTATCCAATATATAATTATAATATAAATTTTGGATAATAATAATAATAATAAGACTTAAATATTAGACACATTAAACTTTTAGACAGTAGATTCTTAATATATTTTGATAATGAACTAACAATCAAAATATTGCGTATTTACGTATTATAGATTCTGAGCCAAGTGATAGAATCTATTGATTTTTCAGTGGTGCGGTTTTTTTTTCATTTTTATACTGTCAGTGATCACGAAATTATGATGCATAGAATGGTTCGAAAGTTACATATAGTCCTCACTTATGAAAAAATATAATAGTGAATATTAACGCAATAATATTTAAATAATCATTAGTGTTATTAATTTTATAATATATTTGTTTAAAATTTTAAGTATAAATTCAATAAGTTAAGTACAGTAATAATTATCTAAAGAAATTTTATTAAAATATCAATAAATAAAGTATTTTTTTTTAAATAAATAACTATAGTGAAGGATAAAGATAATACGTATATTGAATAATGATATCATTCAATAATTTTAAGTATTGGCTTAAACAGGTTTGATAAAAAAGGACAACTCCGCACCATGGGATATTTTTCATTCCTTGGACAAGATAATGGTGATATCTGTATTGAATTTTAAAGAAACGAGAGTAGATTCTTCAAAAAAAAAAAAAAAAAAAAAAAACATAAAATAACGTTTAAAACCTTATTATCGTCTTATTTGACAAATGAGAAATTATTTGTTACCAAAAGATTCATTACAATTTATTCTATCTAAATCCAAAGTTTCATAATGTTTGGATGGATCAACATTTTTTATAAACATTTTAAAGTTGAAAATTTACATGAAAACAGTCAATTATGTTAAAACTGTATAATAATATCATTTAATACTAATTAAAAAAAAAAAAAAATGAGTCATGACTTTTGAATGTTTTTCAATATCGTATGTTAAGTGTATGAGTGCAATAAAATACCATTCAATTTCCGATTTACAGAGTTCCTGGGTAAATTTTTTGGACATAGTTAAGTGTTTAGAAAAGAGTCTCCAAAGAAAAAAAATGTATATCATTATAAAATCAATAGATCCTTCGCTTAACTCAGAATCTAAAACATATCGACAATTAAACTAAAAACGGTTATATATATATATATATATATATATATATATATATATATATATATATATATATATATACGGTATGTTTTTTCATACTGAAGTTTTCCTCAGAATCGTTTACTTAAAGAAGTGATCTATCATTTCTTTAAAATTCAAAATACCCATCTTCGTTATCTTTTCCGAGGAGCAAAGAATACTTCACGGTGCTAAATACGTCCATTTTTAATATTAAATTATTTGAATTTGATGATTTTACCAACTTATAATTAAAAAAATCAATCATTTGTTTAATATAATTTTTCTAACACATTTTTCTGTCATTTCTACTCTTGCATTTAAACGCATATTATTTTTTGTGAAGGACTAAGGAATAGGTTGACATCTTTAAAAATACAGAATTGTATCTTATCTTTTTGGTCATGAAAATATATAGAAAATTTTTATAGTATAAATATGAAGTACCTAACTAAAATCTAGTATATATAGTATGTACAAATGTACATATTACTCTTTATTTATGTTTTACAAATATAATATATTTATTTTTGATATTGATATTATATAGGTTATTAATTTTAGGGATACATATAATGTATTTTATCACCAGTGAAGATGAACCGGATAAAAAATTGGATATCTTAAAAAACTCTAAATCATCTCCGTCTACTTATGATGTAAAATCTGAAACAGAATCTATCATTTTAGAAAATAACAATGCCGGAAAACGAGTATATGGGCGAGCCAGAGCGAATTTGTGTTTTAGTTCGTTTTACATATTCTGCGAAGATTTTCGAAAGCAACTTGAATACTTATATCCCAATAGCACAGAAACTTATATTAAGAACCTGTAAGTTGATATTTAAAATCACAAATTATTTTTATACATCATGTTACAATTATTACTTCGTTCTATTGCTTACCTAATTGTTATTTTCGTAATATTCTTAGTTAATTAATGATTATTTTAATTGTAATTTATAATTATTGAATTATTTAAATTAAATGGTTAGGTTACTATTGACAGCTTTATTTAAAATATTGAGAATAATAAAATTGTAAGTGGGTCAACATTGATTTATTTTTTATTCAATAGAAAATTAAAAATGATATCATTATAAAATTATTGTATTTATATTATGACGAGTTATTTACTTAAATATTGGCCTGAAACCATGACATAGAAATAGAATATGGAATTTACCGTACTAGAGATTGAGCACTTAGCATTATTTTATTCAACTTGAAAAATTATATTTTTAATTTAGTATTAAAATTAGATTATTGTATTTGGAAATAGTTAAAGTGAAGTATAGATCAGTGTTATGAAGATAATTATAAAAGTAGGAACGAACAAATTTTAATAATTATTAAAATAATTGTTTGTAATTTAATATTCAAAATTATGTCCAAAAATGTATTGTTACAATTAAATTGACAAAAATTAAACAATTTAACTAACGTAAAATTAAATTTTTTTCATAAACTTATGTATTATGTTCTTTCAACATGAATACACGATGTTTTAATCATTTTATTGTTTTCATTTTTATTTTTTATTAATAATTATTTAATACATTAATAATACTAGAGCTTTGATAAAAAAAAAAAAAAAATTGATCCATAAAAATTTTATTTTACTAATGAAGTAGAAGTAAGACTTTAGTAAATATAAATATGAAAAGTATTGAAATGATAAAAGAAAAATAAATCTGGAATTTTTTCATCTATGAGCTCTACATCTTTCCAGTTCGTTATTGAATATTATATGCTAAAATTTCTAGGATATTACCTACATTCCTTTTCATTTTTCTAAGCCCATCGTCAATTTATTTTTTTTAAACTTAAGTATGGACCTTATGCCTATTGGGTCATAAAACTTGTAAAGAAATGAAAACTCTATAACATAAGTAAAACAAATAAAACTTCAATAAACTGTAACATATTGAAAAAAAAATAATGGGACAGTTTGTGTGAATGTGCAACAAGTGCTTATTATAAAATGATAGTGAATAACAGTAATGGCCGATTAATAATGTACCACTATATACTACATGTTGATATTGTAGATGACATTTAATGTAGGGTGGTTTAAAAACTATGTACAAACAATTCAACCTTAAAATAATAAAGCTGATGGATTGTTATTACCAAAATTAATTTTCATAAACCATTAAAGGGGTTGATTTAAAAGATAAATGAAGATGAGAAGTACTTTATAGCATTATCAATCATTTTAGTTCAATGAAATTAGATAAAAACATTATTAAAAAAGTATGGAGTATAGTGAGAATAACATTTGAACGAGTTTTACATAATTTTCAAATTTCAATTCAATTAATGCAAGATAACTGATTTACTTATCAATAAAGAAATTAAGAAAAAAATTTTTCATTACATGAAAAAAAGCGAAGAAAATAATTCGAAAAAGATACCTAGAGGCGATAGGTGTATTACATTTTAAAGAAACCATGAATTATTACTTAAGTAAAAAGATTCTGAGCAATGATTTTGTGTAATACATACTGTTTACATATTTTGCTACAGTTTCATTATATTTAGTCAAAACATCAGTAGATCTTTTTAGTTAAAACTTTTTCAAATTATGTTCAGTAGAAAATTATATTTAATTTATATTTCAAGTTTCATTAAGGTTAAATTAATTTATTACTTTTAGTTCACATTTAAATTTAGAATTCGATGTAAAATCTTAAAACAGTCAATATTAGTAAAAATGTAAAATTTTAATTAAACATTTTATCAACGGTAATTATGAATGATATAAATAACCAATAAAAATGTTAGCTTATTAAATAATATTCAATAATGAGAAACCTCGAGAACGAAAAATTGTGGATAGCGAAGTAAGAAAGCTTAAGTATTATTACCATTGGGGTGTAGTCGTTGAGGTTAGATTTCGTTCCTAGTTGACTTAGTTCACTTAATGGACGTATTATAAACAAATATCTTAAAAATTGAAATCAATTATTATATACCTAACTGCACAACCGCCGTAGAAAAAGAAAATATGTTTAACCTAAACCTACATCTAAAACCTAAAACTACATCTACTGTATCTATTATCCATTTATAAATATGTATTTAATTAATTTACATAAAAATATATTTGTTTAATATAAAAGATTTAATTAGTCTAATCTATTAAAATTATATATATATATATATATATATATTAATTGTATTAATTTTAAGTGTTATGATGTTTCAATGTACATTTTTATTGAGTAACTTTTATGTCACGTAATTATTATATTGCACGTTTTATAGCCATAATTTGTATTAAAAGTCAATCTCTAATTATTGATTTCTGTTCTTATTATTTAGGCTTAATTATATGTGGAAACATCTGAATGTACGAGACAAACATAAATACTATGAAACTGCTACCAAAGCTCGTACAATGTACAATCTACCTGAACATCTATATCCTACAGGTAAGTTATATGATAAGTTTTTAAAGTATTGGAATTACTTTGGTGCAAGTTTTTATATGACACTATAAATCGTGTTTTTTAAGTCCATTAATAATTAATAAATACAATGATGAAAGCTAAATTGGCGATAATTAGTGAATTCTATTACAATTTTATAAGCGGCGGGATTGAAAAATCTTAACAAAATTAAAAATAATAAAACAAAGGCTATTGAAATAAATAACTTGTTTTTAAATTTTTAATTATTTTGGAAAATTGAAAGTGTTTCCATGTTGTAAGTTTTTTACAGAGGATACCCTTAAAACGTTTTGAAAAAGTATCAAATTTTTTCAGTTTGGCACCTCATTATTAATGGTAAATTGTGCCATAAACTTCATTCTTGTTATTTTTTTGAATGAGATACATTCAATAAATATACCTATATGATATATATATATATATATATATATATATATATATATATATATATATATATATATATATATACCTATTTGCACGCTCTATTTAATATATTAAATTTAATGATTTTTTTTAATATCTTTAATTATTACAATAAAATTTAATAATATATTCAATAATCAATAATCATGAACATAACTATTTTTAATATTATTTTTTTTGAACTTTAATACATAATTTTGATTATATTTAATACAAAAAAATAAATTAGGTAACTAATACCGAATGATTGAAATTAGGTATTTTAATAACTTTAAACTTTTACTTGAGATTTCTGAGAGTTATTTTTATAATAATAAAAACATAAATAACGGTTTTTAATTAATTTATTAGAATATGTATTTTAAACGAGTTATGCCATGTATATAATAGAATGCAATTTATATACCAGATGTCAGGGTTGGTAATACACGCAAATAAAATGTTTTATTCGTTACACGTATAATGATAATGCATCAGGAATATAATGTATATAACAATTATAATATATATATATTTTTTTATTTGATGAGCCATGGTATAATTAATTATATAAAAATATAAGAATTTTAACGAAAATTTGTTTCTAAAAATGTATTTCATAAAAAAGTAAATTTATTAGACTATTTTGAATCTATATTTATCTTCAGAGCTTTAGTCACTTTTAAAAACACATGAAATAAATTTTTATACAATCAATTTTGAGTCTTTGTAGTTATAAAGTTATGAAATACTTTAGTTTTGAAAAACAAATTGTTCAAAGTGTAAAATTGTAATATAAATCTTAGAATTATATCACATTTAAATGATAAAATATAATATAAAATAAAGGGATTTTATTATGAACAGTTATATTCATTCCAGTTTTGATAGTTAAACTCTAGCTTTTAGATTATGAGACAGTTATACAATTAATAATTGTGTAAATTGTCAAAAACAGAGTTTATTTACTAAATATTTGTGGTGGTTATTATTAATGTCATTATGAAACCTGACAAAATAACTTGACCGAAGACTATTTTAGTGTGAGTTCACATTTTCATCGATTTTTCACAAGTATACACGTATAAGCCATTAGGTCAATATTTTTACTTTGCAAAAGATTTGCAATTACAAAAATATACGTGTATTAATATGTATGAATTATTTTTAAAAAAATTTACACTTTTCAAATTTAATCATTATTGGTACCTAACTTTATGTTAATAAATAAATTGATATTATTAAAAATAAATAAATGAAAATGAAAATGTTATGATAAGTACACATACAGTGTCAAAATTTGACTTAAACTTGTACAAACAATTTCAAAAATTTGAACTTTGATATGTAATTTTAAACATTACACTATATTACAAATAAAGTATAATATAGTATAATATTTCTAATTGATAAAATGAAAAATATTCTTAGAAATTAATTCTGTTCAACAGAATTTAAATTTTAGTACTAGATGTAACTTAAGATTTAATAAATTATATAATCCTACAAAAACTTGAATAAGATACATTTGTCTTTAACTATCTGAACTCAAATTAGAATTTATTCGAAAATTTGAACATTTTTAAATTTGAAAAATCATGATTACAGAAAGAAAAATTGAGAAACTGATATAAAATTACTCGGAAAAAATATTTTTAATTTTGATTTTTATTCCTCATCAATCATATGATGTCTTTGTTGTCTTTGTCAGTAATCACTTGTCTTAATAATTTATACATTTAACTAAATGAAAATTCAAAATAATAATTACTATTTACTATTAGTACAAATATACCACGATTAGACTTACGAGTTATGTGGGTCCAGGGCAAATGATACATCGTAGTTCACGTAGAGAACTTTTTTGCCGTAACTTACGAAAAGAAAATCAATGGAAAAAGAGAACATATTTTAATCTGAATTTAATGTCTACTAATACATTAATTTGTCCATAATTGTACGCATATTGAATTGCCGAAAAATAATTCATTATTTTCATATCATGTATCAATATTTCGTAAATTTAAATTACACGTTTCACATCAGATAACAGTAAGATAAATCACGTTTCCCTATATTTAACGTTTAGTAAATACTAGTTCGGTGAATTATTTTAATATGCGTTTAAAGTTTGGATTGCCACCCAAATTATTATTTTAATTAAATACGACAGAATTGTTATTGTTATCATTTAATATAGCTCGAGATGTCTGTTTTTAAGAACTAAAAATCATATATGAGTTTTTTAATTCAAACATTTTTTTTATATTTACTTTACATTTTCATAAAAATCTTTTCTGTTATATTTTATTTATTTAGAGCTTTGTATTGTGTCAAAGTGGATCATTTTCACGAAAACTCAATCGAGTTTTATAAATTTGTAATAAAATTTTGTTCTGCTAAAAGTTTTTACTTATAGTTCATTGACCATCATAATGAATGGTCATCCATTCTCGTAAACCAATCATAAATATGGATAGTATAGCAAAACGAACTTTCACGATCTTATCGATCTTTTTATTTTCTGAGAATATCGAATTAATGATGCGATTATAAATATGTGTCATGTTATTAATTAGTTGAGTTGTTTATATGAATGTCATAATTTCGTCCATTTAAAATAGTCATATAAGCAATTGTATTAATCTCGTTTTTGATTTCAGACTAGCCTCGCAGGTTAATAGCTTAAAACTCGATAGAAAAAAAAATGGTTAGGATGACTGGATGAATATGTATTACAATTATTTTTATTGTTAGTGGTCATGGATATTGACTTGTTTGGTTTTGCGTGTAAAATAGTAAAACGTGGTGTGTCGTGATGAGCGAATACGGGTCACATGGGTATTTATATCACTTCATCCCTAACCTCGAAACAGGAGTCATTGTCATCGTATTTTTGCGGTACAGTCATAGACGCCCGCAGGGGGGAGCAAGCTGAGACATTTATTCCCCCCCAGACTTTTTCAAAATAATTTTTGTAAATTGAATGTTTTAAGATACATTAATATATACTATACGTCTATACAACAAATTTAAAGTGGTTATATGAAAAAACGGTTACCATTATAAAAACATTAGATTAAATTATATTTTGCAGTCGACTGATAAAAATATATAAAATGGAAAGCAGTTTAGCTGAATCAGATGTTAAAATAAATATACCAAGAATTACCAAAAAATAAATATACATATATAAGAGCAAATATACTTGCTGATTGTACTGAAAGTTATTTTAAAATTACTATTTTTATTCGGTATGTTGATTCATTATATTATCCCTTAAAGAACAATTTTCAGAAGAAAATGAATACCTTATTCTATTTTTCAATTATTACCAGAATATATGAGCAAGCTCGATGAAAATCAATATCGACCGCTTACTGAAAAAATTACAAAAAAGTTAGCTATCTAGTTAGCTAGCTCTTTATAGCTTCACTTGGCGGACGGTCAAAACCTGGTTACGCTCTACCATGACTAACGAAAGACTCAATGCTTTATGTATGATGAATTAATCTACGATAATTGACCTAATTAGTTATAACAAATTTTGTAAAGCAATTGTTGATCGTTTCGGAAAAGATGTGAGACGATTAAAATTTATTTTTGAGAATTAATAATACCTTTACATTTTACCTACCTATAACTATACTTACAATATAATAAGTTGTAACATAATAAAATATATATTGTATACGAGTATAATAAAAAAGGTTATTATTTTAAAATGCCTATTAAAATTTAAATGTTTTTCCTCAAATCCAAACATTGCCCCCCCTAGAAAAATTTCTGCGGGCGCCTATGGGTAAAGTGATAGCGAAAAACACTTCGGATCATTAATGGACTCACAATATCATACCTGTCAAAACTTGACTTGCAGCCACGTGGTACAAAAAAGACACTTACGCACTCATAACACACATTTATCTCATATACATACGGCATTCTCTTCCTCTTCTCTTTTCCAACTATATTACATTCTTCGAGATTTAGACTTATTTTCTTATATGAAAAGTATTTTATGCACACACACACACACACACACACACACACACACACACACACACACACACACACACACACACACACACACACACACACATTCACTCACACAAACTACCAACATAATATCCCTCGTTTAATATCACCGCGCGAAAGGGTAATAGTGGGTAGGCGTTTGTCTCGTACACGTTCTCCCACAGAGTGTGTTTTTTTACTCCCCTTGTCACAGGCCATCAGCCATGAAACCCTCCCAACACAGGCGACACCATTTCCTATTACTCTTGCCTTGGCCAAAAATCCATACGGTGTATAAAGCGTGCGCCTATGTACATACACCCACATTGACAGACTCACGCAGACACACAGACACAGGCACAGACACACACACGCACACGCACACACACACACACACACACACACACACACACACACACACACACACACACACACACACACACACACACACACACACACACGTGTGCTCAGAGTAGAGTATAAGCTGGGAGAGCAGGAGAAATAGTGGTGCGAAGTTTCGACGACGCCGCGGCGCCGTGCGGTCGAAAACCGATGGATTGGCCACGGCTGTAGTAGCGGTAGCTACGGTGGCAGCGTCGACGGTATTGATTCCACCGGCGGCGCGCGCGGACACCGCCACTGTCGCCTGAACCACGCGCGCCTGTGTCGACCGTCGGCGTCGGCGTCTGTGGCGGCGGCGGCGGCGGCGTCTGTGGTGGCGGCGTCTACCCACGCGCCGGTCGACCGCGCGCGCTTTATATTATACACAGAATATTATACCCTGCGATCACCGATCACCCAACGCGGCGGCTATACCCCGTTCCAACCCACTCCACCCCAACCTTGGCGTTTTATACCCCCAGCGACGTCTCAGCCCCCCGGCCACGCATCCGTTATTACTTTTACATGCCGCCGGTAGAGTTGGAGGTGGCGGCGGCGGCAGCGCAAACGCACGCTGTAAAGACATAGGGCGACGACGACTGCCGCCGCGCCGCTACCGGTGAACGGGAGAGCAATGGCAGAACCACGAGTCGTTTCTCGCTGTTTTTCCGTTTTGTTCCCCCTGCACCGCGCATGCATCACCGCCATCGCCATCGCCACCGCCACCACCACCACCCGCCGCCGTATCATCTGTCACGCTCTCGCTCCACTACTCTATGAGTTCGGTTGTGTCGGCCGTGCGTGCGTGTGCGCGACTTTTTTTACCTGCGCGCGCGCCGCACTAGACCGGCGACCAGCACGTGCGCGCGAAAGCTCAATACATCGCTAACACTCGAAGACGTCACACACGTACATGCGCACACACACACACACACACACACACACACACACACACACACACACACACACATACATTCTCTCTCTCTTTCTCTCTCTCTCTCTCTCTCTCTCTCTCACACACACACACACACGTACACACGTGCGCGCGCGCTCGTGCCTACACGTACATAATATACACGACGTACACTCACCTCACACTCATTTTAAATTGTTGTTTCGACGGAGGCTTTTTATTTTTTGAATTTGAACATTTTGGTCGACAATTCACTGAATTTTATGCATATTACAAATTATTGTTGTCATTTTACGATTCACGATGAGAGATCAATAAGACCGGGACGTTTGTTTAAAATTCATCAAACAGCGAATTGGTAATTACAATTTTAAATTTATATAAAAAGAATAATATGGACTAAAGAGCTCGAAAATCAATGACATTTTGTCTTTTAACGATTATGGTTTTCTCAAATGTACATATCGAAATTTAAACAATAAATAAATCAAGCATAAACATTTATTTGACGAAATATCATTTGAATATTTAATCGAGAGTTAACAGCATATTTTACATATAGATTAACTAGGTATCTAAGATCCAGTTTATTAAAAAGGTCCTCATATAAATTAAAAACATATTCCTCAGTACCTTAGAACAATTTTTTATTAACATACCGTCCAAACTAAAACAAATAACATTTAAGTTTATTTGTATACCTTCATATTTTATGTATAAGATACTAAAAAGATATTACAGATGATCAATATTTCGAACTTAGGCAGTCAAGATTTAATTTATATTTATATTATCAATACCAACAATTTGAAAAAATAATCAAATACTATAGATGGATTTTGAAACATTCTAAAATAATCATACTTTTAACAAAATTAGAAGACAATTGATTAGCGTGAGAAATTTGAAAATACGTTTTTCTAGTTCCCTAAACTAACCAGTATTTTTAACTCTACCAATTACTAAATTTGTCGGAAGTAGAATTATTTAAATAAATATTTTAAATTTTATATTTAATGGTTAAACTAGCTAAGTATTTATAATTTAGATAATTAATTATCTATATTGTTTAAATGTATTGTACATGTATATTATGTATTATTTATATTATATCGACTATATTTTTATAAGAGTATTTAAAATAATTATTAAATTTAAGTTATGCTTATAAAATGCGGAAGTAAAATATTTTTCAATATAATTCTAGTTTAAATATAATTATATACCTAAGAATCATTGAATTTTTAAGATTTAAAAATGTATTTATAAGTATAAGATATAATTTTTTTTTGTAGTACAACAGTTATAAATTATTGTGACTAATAAACTAGGTTCTAGTTACTCTTTCATTTATTTTTAATGTGGTAATTTCTTAGGTTAATTTAAAGATTAATTAAGGATAATTTCATTAAAATATTATAATTTATAAAATACCTTAAAATTATTCGTATTTTCTGTGACATAAATTTATTTTCTAATATATTGTTTGGACATATTATGATTGTATTTTTAGTTTCGTTGCTTTACAGAAGTATTTTATTTACAGAAAATGATCAACAAAATTCAGCCACTAAATCGACACTATCAAATAGCTACAATAGTTCGGAAGTTTTCAATTCTAGTAGTTCAAATGTGATCGGGAAGCTAGTTAAAGTCAAGTTTTCAAAATCACGTACAAATCCAGTCATAACGCCTCTGGTAAGTTGCTATTTTTTCACAATTATTGAACAATAAAACACATTGGTGAAACTTTATGTTCATAATTTTCATAATTAAAAAAAATAACGAGTATTCAAGTTAATAATAAATATTTAAGTTCAAAGTGTTAATATTTAAATTTCAAATGTCTTTTATTACTTATGTAAGTATTTGATTATAAATTTTGTTTTATGAATAAAAAATCAAATTAATTATTAAGATTAAAAAAGTACTCAATGAATGTTGCAATTTAAATACTATACGTACTTTGTAATTTTTAACAGATTAATTCATATTTTATTAAAACTAAATTAATGGATTTATCATACTACATATATATATATATATATATATATATATATATATCAAAATTTTTAAAAAAATTGGAATAATACATTAAAATAAAAGTAATGAGTACCAATTAAATATGACCTATTCCCTTCAGATTTTTTGCGGTACTGATCATTTTTCCAAGTCGAGATATATTTTCCCGAATAATTTTTTTTATCAGAGATCACTGTATATATATATATATTATCATAATTCATAGGTAACAAATATGCATTTTGGTTGTACTTGAAGTATAATATACTTTCTCATTTATATCATTTGCATAATTTATTTAACAACTCTATCTTAGAATATATAATGTATACAAGTTGAAGATCGATTTTATAAATTTAGTCAGATTAAGATTTCATTATTATGTTTTTTTTTTTTTAATTATTAATTTTTTAATTTTGTATTTGTATAATTTAAATTTTTGCCAAATAAGGTATGTTCGGGCAACAAGATATTGAGTCCTAGAGCTTTGTCTAGTCCAATACCGATTAATATGGATTAGAAAAATTAAATCTAATATTTAACCTTACAAAATTTACATAGGTTCATCTAGTTTAACTAAGTTACTTATTGGATTTGACTGCACCAGTTAAATTTTTTTTTTTATATTGTTAATATGATTGAAAGAATAAAACGTATTGCAAAAATATCAATACGTTTATTAATGTATTCATTTAATTGAGAAAAAGTATATAATATTTTACATTAGTGTGTTGCTAAACAATCGTATTTTTAATTTTTGTCTGAGTAGGAATTGTCTCATTTGGGAGGATATCTCAGAATTACTAAATATATATCCATCTTTGTATTATACCCCATTTTTATTTTTATTTATTGTTCTTAAATTAGTGATAAAGATGGTATAAAAACGGTTAAATTTTAAATTTTCGTATAATCTTCTAAAAAAACCTTCAAATATGATACATTTTGTGTTTTCTGATTTTTTAACATTCAAAACAAAAATATTAAATCATATAAATTATTTCATGATGATTGCCTGTATCTCTGAAGTTTTATAAAATGTGTAGAAATTTGTTATTGATTGATGAATTATGAAACTAACCTTTAATAAATAATGATATGTAATATCAACGCTCTATTTAAATCAGAAAGTATTCATAATCTTAATTCATTTCACATTGCTCATTGCTTAGCTTTAGTTTATTAAATTTATATTTTATTCTATTATTAATAAAATATATTCATGATTTGGGGTTGTAATCTACATCTTATTGAATTTGCAAGTGTTAAGACATATGTGGCAATTTTATTATCTTAGACTTTTATTTTGATTAATATTGCTTTGTAAATATATAAATACTTAATAATTTTTTTAATAGTATATATTTTTTCTCATAATATTGTTTTATTTATCATATTCAATATAAATAATTATTTTATTGTATATTAATAAAATTCTAAGTTTGGGAAACCATAAACATAATTTTTGTTGAATCATTCTAAAGTTATTTTAATTTAACCATCGTATAATAAGAAATGAAAAAAAAATTAATTTTGAACTAAACTGTAGACTTAATTATTGTGTTTTTATCGATAGCATTTTTTTTACGATTTACTCATAATTGATGGGGTAGGTGCCTTTTCATTGGTATGGAGAGTACATTCGAATCAACAGGTTGCAGTAACAGCAGTACTGTGTAGTAATAGTTGTGACGGTGATAGCAACCACACACATATAATTCTGATTATTCCCTCTCCCTATATATGACCCGACATAGAAGGGGTTAAGTCTCCATTCTCAGATAGACAACAGGTATTCTCTGATCATTTGTCCAGTACAATAGTATTTTAAATCAAATTAACGAAAATTTAACGTAATATGCAGAGTTTTTTAATTTTATCTTTAAATAATATAAATAGGTATACTCAGATGAAAAAACAATCAAATATATCATTGATAGTTTATTTGTAATCACGTATTTTTAAATGTTAAATTTTTCATAATATTTTTTAAAGAACGTTACATTTGCATTCAAAATGTTATATAAATATTATTTTAAACAAAACAATTCTATTCATACCGATTAGGATTTAATATAAAAAGTTGACGAACTAAATACTTAGATTTTAATAATATACAGGATATCAGAACTAATATTATTGAATTACTATGAACAAAGATAATTTTTTCAAATGTTATGTAATAATCAAAAACAATAACTATTTTATTTATTTATTTATTTATTTATTTATTTATTTATTTATTTACGCCCGAAGGCAATCGAGTATACAAAAAAAAATTTATTACAAATATTACAATGAAGTGAACTTAAGATTAGATATAATAATGAATATAAAATAGATTTTTAATTATAATGGTACAGTAAATTCAACAATGAATTAATATAGATAAAACAATATAAGAACAAGGATAATGATATAATAATTACTCAAAACCCAAGCATAAATGCCGAAGTTCGGATTCACAATTATAATTAAAATCAAAATTATCGAGGCTGTTGCAAACCCGAATCATCCGACTTTTAGGTTCATTGAAACTGTATGATTGAGTATGAAATGATTCATAAAAAACCATTCTTGATCTCGTATTAAAAGCCGGAACTGCCAGGCCTATTTTTTCGAGAATTTCAGGACATTGAATACGATTATTTAAAATTTTTAGAACGAAGGACGCATCATTAAACCTACGTCTGGAGGAAAGAGAGTGCAGACCTAACTTAAATGCAAGTTCCTTTATGGAACAATTTATTACAAATTTATAGGATAAATATCTTAAGAAGTAAGATTGTACATTATCTAGACGGCTAATGTGGTTAAGTTGATAAGGATTCCATATTATCGACCCATACTCTAAATTTGAACGTACCAAAGAACAGTATAAAGTTTTTAGACAATCGATATTTTTGAAGTCATAGCATTGACGTCTAATGAATCCTAACATGCGCATTGCTTTATTATAGATAAAAGAAATATGTTCAGAGAAAGAGAGATCAGCAGACAAAATGATACCTAAATCTTTAATGGAAGAGACTGAGTTGAGATCTTGGTTATCAATATAATAATTATATATAACAGGGTTTTTACATCTAGTGAAAGATATCTGTGCACATTTCTTAATATTTATTAATAAATGGTTATCTTTACACCAATTACTAAAACGATTGATATCATCTTGTAACTTTTCACAATCATTTAATGAATTAACAGACATATACACTTTAAGATCGTCGGCAAAGAGAGAATATTTACAGGAACGAAACACACTCTTTATGTCATTCATGAATAATAAAAATAGCAAGGGGGATAAATGTCCACCTTGTGGTACACCAGAAAGGACACTACAAGCGGATGACTCTTTGTCTAAAATTTTGACATGTTGGGTTCTACCTGTTAAAAATGAGCTAAACCATGATAGTAATGGGTCACTAATGCCAAGAACGCTAAGTTTACTTAATAACAGATTGTGGTCTACTGAATCAAAAGCTTTGCTTAAGTCAGTGTATATAGCATCGACTTGTCCTCTTTTTTCCACAATATTAAATAGATTTGTAGCATACACTAGCAAGTTAGTACAAGTAGATTTGTTGGTACGAAATCCGTGTTGTTCATTTATTATGACACCATTAAACATATCAGATAGTTTTGGTTCAATTAATTTTTCCAAAAGTTTCGGTAACGAGCTTAATTTAGAGATTGGGCGATAATTACTTATAGAGTTACGATTGCCGGATTTAAAAATTGGTATTACAAAACTAGATTTCCATATTTTAGGAACAGTACCAAGAGTAAGAGACATGTTGAATAAAGTGTAGATCGGGCGAGCAAGGGCATAACAACATTTGGATAAAACAATTGGTGGTAGTTTATCTGGTCCAAAAGTGTTGTCTCGGCCCAAATTTGAAAGACCCTCAAAAACCTCAGATAATGGTATATACAAAGACGAAATGTTAATTAAGGAATCAGTTAAATTATTAGTTGTATAATGAGTACTAGCAGGTGGGGAATTAACATAAACTGACGAAAAATAATTTGCAAATGCATTGGAAATGTCTTGATTATTATCATAATTAGAGTCATCATATGTCATCGAAGATGGAATGAAATTACCTTTACTACGTTTTTTAATAAAGCTCCAAAAACCTTTAGGGTTAGTAGTTAAATTATTCTGTACGGTATGTAAGTATCGGTCATGGCATTGTTTAGAAAAGAATTTACATTTAGCACGAAGTTCAGAGAAATGTAAATAAGTTGACGGACTAGGGTTAATTTTATAATTTTTATGGGCTAGACGCTTTTCGTTTATGAGCTTTCGTAAATTACTATCAAACCAGGGAGGAAAGGTACTTTTAGGTACAATATAAGTAGGTACAAACTTATCTAGAATAGTATTAACTATATTATAAAATGTTTCTACGATAGTATCAATATTACCATTGGAAAATACGTTATTCCAATTAACATTATTCAAGGCTGTTGAAATACCTATGAAGTCAGCTTTGTTATAATTTTTCTTAATTAAAGGTAAATTAGGTGGGATTTTTGATCCGTTAAATTCACAATTTATATGTAGCGGTGGGTGAGGAATATCAGTTGGAACTAAAGGGCTAGTGCATAAATCTACCTTTAATAAATCTAAATTAGAAAAAACTAGGTCAAGTGTATTACCATAGGGATTACATAAGGAATTATACTGTGATAAGTTACAAATAGAAAATGCATCAAAAATTACATTGACTGCCGCGGGCATGCGACCACTAACAACTAAACCGGTATTGTCATACGAAAAAGTTGTGCCTCGAAAATTATAGTCACCACTTATAATCAAATCTATATTATCACCGAATCGTTCAAAGAGCCAATTAATTGTAAGTGCGTGAGTTTCATATACCGATAACGGACTGACCTCTGGAATATAACAAGTGCCGATAATCAATTTTATCTTATTATTGGTTTTAATAGATACGAATATTTGTTCAACTGAATCGAAAGGTATCGTTATTAATTCACTTATATATTTTCTATGTACGCCAATCAGTACACCACCACCACGAACACAATTACTCGTCAAACTATTTCTGTCACATCTAAAAATATTATAATTAAAGATATTTAATTCTGAATCCAACACATCGGCATTCAACCAGGTTTCGGTAAAAATTATAAAATCATAGTTGTTACATGGAATATTACAGGTTAAAAATTTCAATTTGTTATTAAGACTTCTTACATTTTGATAGTAACCTAATAGATTATTATTTTTCTTAACATTAGGTATATTTACATTGTTATGGTTTGGTGTAGCTGTAGATGACACAGCTATTTTCCTCAGTTTTTTTTCACAAGAGTGGGAGCATCGTCGATAAACTTGATAAACCATCCGTTGTCACCCGAAAGTTTCTTCTCATTTAACTGACTTTTAGTTTCGTTGTATTGTATGCGTTGTGTTATCGTTAAATCCATACCGATAAATATATGTTTAAATGAGTCAATTTCACGTAGTTTCCGTTTAGCTTTTAAAACCGATAGCATTTCAGTTTTACTTCCAAGTTTAACCATTATAGGACGAGGTTTTGTTGAACTCTTACCCAAACGGGTGGCATGAATAATAGGTATATTTAAATCCATTTTGTTAAAAATGGTTTCGGCTAATTTTACAGGAGAAGACTCACTGTTGTTGGGTTCTTCAATGGCGTTGAAAATAATAATGTTATTTGATTTTGTTATACGTTCATGAACTTCACGAACTAAAGTTTTTAGATCAGAATTAATACCACTAATGCCCGTAGAAGTTCCAAGAGAATTGACTCGTAAACGTAAAGTGTCGATCTCTGATTTGAGCTCACTGTTTTCTTTCCTTAAATTTGTGATATCTATGGTGAGTTCCTCTAGTTTTGTCATAATCGAATCAGTCTTGTTCTCATGAATCGATAATTTAGTAGAAATCGCAACCAATTTTGATTCTTGAGATTTTAATATTTTCATCACATCAGATAATGTAGGTTCTTTTTTTACCGATTGGCTGGATACCGGAGATTTCACCGTTAAATTATTAGAAGACATTATAGTTGGGATATATATATATATAATCACGATATATAAACGATTAAACGTTAGATAATAACGTGTTCACCGTACGACGGTCAACTGTATACTGTTAATATTAACTGTTATATTAATAGTTAATAAATTAAAAAATAGATACTAAAGCAATTAAGTAATAATAGTGCTTCAACGACATGAAACTCGTGTATCAAGGAATATTTTTCTTTGTTTGTCACATAATTTGAAATAGAATTCTTTCTTTTACTTTGATAACTTAAAATAGAGTAGAAAAAATATTTTTCTTAAATGAACTTTTATAATTATTTTTTTTTTTATTTTAGAACTTTCATATCTGAAGCAACCTAAAAAAATTTGTTGAAAAAAGTTTCTAAAATAGTAACCAAATTTATGTATAAAAGTTAAATATAAACTTTAAATGTTTATCAATCATACCAATTGGTTTTTTAAAGAAGTTTTTCTATGTATTGCATTTTTTTAAGAAACCCCATAATTTTTTTTTTTTTGT
Source organism: Therioaphis trifolii (assembly GCA_027580255.1). Lineage (NCBI taxonomy): Eukaryota > Metazoa > Arthropoda > Insecta > Hemiptera > Aphididae > Therioaphis > Therioaphis trifolii. Next base: position 14,980,326 of record CM050406.1, on the reverse strand, counting down.
CAAAAAATGTAGTATTAATATCTCAGACTGAAGATTAATAATGAAATATTGTAGTACATAATGTTTATGAAATAATATATAATTAATATTTTATATGATATTTCGAATAGGTATTAAATATTTTTAAGTAATACTTTTAATATTTAATGTTCTTTTTATACCTCCGCAAAAAAAAAAAAAAAAATAACGTGTACTTCATGGATTTAATTATGTTACACTATATTTTTATTTTTATATTTGATCAATTTTGAAAAAAAAATCTGATTGCAAACCAAGCGGAAATAGAAAGGGAGGAAACTCAATAAAATGTTGTTGAAGGAGAGAAGTAGAAATTTCATAATTTATTTTAAGCGGGGAATAATGCGGAAATTTATTAATTCTATTCTCCGTTGCTTATTATCGATGTATTTTAAAATTCTAAATTCAGTCTTATGGTTCATTACGTTAAAATCATGAAACTTAAGTAATTAGGAAAATCATAACTAAACATTTAGGTATTTATATTTTTTCAATAAATACCTTCATGTACATATATTATATAAAAATGTGTTTTTTATATTTAACACTATATTATGAATAGACAATTCCACATCATTAGCATAACTCTCTAATTGAGAAATAGGCTTGACAATTTTCTTTTCATTTATGTATAATATGCAATATGCATGTTATTTGAAGAAATTTACAAGTAATGAAATGTATCCAATTGAAATTATTGAATAAATGATCCACCATCATAAAATATTTTATACTTAAAATATATCAAATTTGAAATGAATACCTAAGTCAGTAATTTGAATTGATAGGTTTTGCTTTGTTAATTTTGGTCATAAATAATTACTTCATATTTCTACTGAATCATTATTATTTTTATTATCTACCTAAAATAAATTATAATTTATTTGATTATAAAAATATCAGGTATTCATTAAATATTATAGGTACATAGTGAACTTCATCAATATGTAAATCTTATTTCTTTCATTTGTGAAGCATGAAGTAAGTATTAAACCACGATAAAAAAAAATTAAAATATTAAATTTTATGATAACATAGTCATCATAACTACATGAAGCAGTACGTTTATGAGATCGATGACTTTATTCATTATATAACAATAACTTAGAAACAGTGAATTAATTGTGTTTTGTATTCAATATTATATTAAATGAATCTACTAAACCTTAAATTATTATTGTTAATATGATATAAATTAAATATATTTATTGTATTTATTATAATTTTGATTGTTATTTCTGGTAATTTTCTTGTTAACATAGAGTAATCAGTAAATATATTTTGTTTATATTAAAATAATTTAAATTAATTAAATTAAATAACCACTCATGTTATCCTTTGCCAATTTACTAATAAACACCAGTTTAATAAAAAATGAATAAAATGTATCATTTCTGTTCAAATTAAATTATTTAAGGACTAAGAAAAGCATTGTAAAACGACTTTAAGAAATGAATAATTAAGACTGGATTTTCATCATTTTTTTCGTATTTATAACTAAGAAAACAGAAAATATATTACATACGATATTTAAATTAAGATTGTATAATTTTTATTTTACAATATTTTGTATTTAAAAAATAATATACGTTTATACGATGTGAGCATATTTTAATTTTATATTTTAATTTAAATATATTCTTATAAATGTGAAATTTAGGAACACTTTTTTCACATTATTGTAAAAAGCTTGTATTCATTATTCGGAAATTAAATCTTAATTATATTCATTATGTAACGGTCATCTGGTAGGATTGCTATAAACTATGACTGACAAACGTTTTAATTTTAATTTGTAAAATATATTACTTTTAAAATGTGTAGTTTGTAAATAAAATTTACATAACTTATTTTTAATGATTTCTTATAAATATAGATTTCATTTTTATTAAATTGTTTATTTTAATTTTTTTTAGGACATATAAACATTTTTAGATTCGTATTTTCTATGTTTGTAAAAAAAAATGTTCCTAATCCTACCGTAGTGTATGAAAATAATTTTACCCATAACATGCTGTTTGGCATTTAAAACTTGAGCGCTATCTAGGAGTATTTTGAAATAAACAAACAAAAGTTATCTATGTAAAGAAATTTTCATTCGTTATTAAATTTCAAACTTAAGTGGTTAAAATCATTAACTTTTAATTTATGTGTAAAAATATGGCTAATCTTTCTTCTACTAAAGATAATAAAAACTCCCTTTATTTTAAGACAGCAAGTTTTAGATTATAAAAAATATGGATTCAAGTTTCTTTGACAAATGGTATAATTTTCTTATCTAAATTTATTTCTTTTTACTTTTTCTTTTCTAAAATTTTAGTCATTCTTACTTTAACCTTTATAGTAGGTAACCTTGTTTCATATCAATAACGCAACAAGTTCTTTCAAACCACTTCTGACTTATTTATCATTTTTCTCCCAAAACGTTTTAAGTGTTAATGGATAAAGATAAATTCTATAATATGAATCTAATACAATTTATTCGTCTACTTATTATATCTTGATATCGATTCCAACCAAGAGATGAGATAAGAAAATAATAGCTTCCTTCTAATTAAAATGTAAGCAACGTTATACAACCACTAACCATCTAACTTCGACAAAAATGTGATGAATAAGGAAAGGAAGAGGAAGAATAGGGGACTTTCATATTGACTAAACACACACTGAAATGAGCAAGACAAGTGGGGGTACACCGAACCAAAGAATCCTTACAGGTGCTTGTTATGTAGCCTGCTCCTGTATGTATTACATGTAGGTATATTGTATATATGTATATACAATATACAATATATATATATATATATATACTTATACACTAGACAGTGTGTGTGTGTGTGTGTGTGTGTGTGTGTGTGTGTGTGTGTGTGTGTGTGTGTGTGTGTGTGTGTGTGTGTGTGTGTGTGTGTGTGTGATATAGTTGTAGGGCGTGGACGAAGAGGGGAAGGGTTGAAATTGTAGAGGTCGGGGTAGAAGGGGAGGTTTACTGACCCACGGCACCGTATTGATCACCGCCCCCTCAGTGCGGCCACCAGCCCTCCGGGGTGGTGGTGATCTCCCTTATCATCGACATGAGTGGTCGCACGTCAACGTATTGATCCCCCACTCTTCGAGTTCTTCTGTATATACTTGCATTATATACATGCATATATATATATACATACACATGAGTGTGTGTGTATAAAGGAAAGCCTTACAATATTATGTACTGTTATAAGGTTCTATAGTTTGTCGACTTCGATCGAAAACGTGATTCTTATTTGACACCCAGTATTCTCTGAAATTCTACATATAAACATATGTATACAAGATGTACGAATATACATATGTGTGTGTATATATATATATATATATATGCTATATGCTATAATCGAATTCACACATGAGGATAAAACTAAAAAATGCATGATGGAATGATGTCTTATATTATAGTAAAATTTCAGAATTATTCATTTTAAAAGAAATAGTTATACTAATCTTTGAAATATTTCATCTATCAAACAAATAACAATTTTCATAACCGTTATTTTATTTTTAATATATTGTTACGAATATATCTATACATTTAATATTTTTAATAATTATTGTAATAATTTAATGATTTAAGTGAGTACAAAAAGTATTTATACATTAATTTGTTTTGAATGACATGTCAATACATTTAATAAATGAGTAGTAATAAAATAATCATTATTGTAACTGTTTTATTTCAATAGTATTTGAAGAATGTTAAAAAATTATAAAACATTTAACTTCTTTAATTAAATTAATTAAAATATAAATGAAATACAAAAAATAATTAATATGTATTATTTTTTAATTATAAAACCATAATTAATAATTAATTTTTGAAACACTTCAAGATTTTTCCGCTATAACAAATCAAATAATGTATCTAAAATCAAGTTTTTATTTTGTAAAAATTAAGTTGAATCAATAAATAAATTCAAGAACCCCAATTCTCAAATCAAATTACAATTTTGTTATGACTTAAATTGTATTACAATCATTTAATTTTCTTCTTCAAAATGTAGTAGTTTATAATATTTCTCATTTTAATTATAATGAAGCTCAGTAATAAATAATTTGATATCAAAACTTGGTCATTTTTTTACTTTTAAAAAGTTTGCATGATTAATGTACCTACATACCTATTTTTGTTTGTTTAATTACAATGTGTTAATTATGAAATAAATTAAATAATTTAACTGTGAATTATGATATACGTATAATAGTTGAAGAGATTGAAGAGAGAGAGAGAGATAGAGAGAGAGAGAGAGAGAGAGAGAGAGAGAGAGAGAGAGAATCGTAGGTTTGATTTGTATTAACGCGTTTAGTTTCGATTACCAAAATTTAGTTTTACTAAGTAAAAGTATATCAATACTATTGTTTGGTTCTTTTTTTTTAGATATATCAATAATTATGTATGTCGAATTTCAAAATTAATATAATTTTGTTTTATTTTTTTCTTTCCAAAAATGACTATTCGTGAAAGCGACATCAATGATCGGTCCAAATGGCACACCCACTTGTGTTCTCTTGCATCTCCAACACACGCGTTCAACTCGCTCGCCTTACATTATGTATATTTCTAATAAAAAAGAAAAGAGAAAAACTAAAACATAATAAGTCTATTGTCACCACCGACTTTCGAACACACCATAGTACCGGAGGGGATTTCTAAAAAATAAAAAATATAAATGAAACACATCCTTACTTCTTTATTATGTATACGCATATTCGTTACTGTGGAAAGTACAGGCTATTGTTCATCTCTTATGTAAACAAAATATTTGAAAAATTTAGAACATTTTTAGAATTCGACAGTATTTTTCACACATATTGTAAATCACTAAAAATTACGTTTTATTTATTTATCATTCAATTTACTGTACATAATAAACTAAATAAATAATCATTAGACATTGTGTCTGTCCTAAGTAATGCAACATATTTCATTTAGGGTAATATCATTTAAATGCACTACAAAAAATTACAATAGGTAATATCTAAAATAAATTGAAAATTGTATTCTGACATTAGAGACATATAAATACCTACAATTTGAAAGAAATATGTTTGTTTTAACATAATAAGTAACATAAAAAAACTTATTTCATGGTTCTAATTATTATTTATAATACAATTATTAAATATACCTTACAGTTTTTAATCCATATTCATTATGTTATTGAATATGAAAACGTTAGTTAATGTATTAAATGTGGTCTTGTTTTTATGATAATTTAGTTAAAATAATTCAAATAAATAATTTCTCATTTATATGGTTGAAATTTCGCATAAATATGTTAATTTTTTGTAAATTTGCTTTTTTTAGCATTAAATAATAATCAATCAAACTATAACGCTACTTAAAATTTTACTAAATTTAAAGAGTGCAAATAAATAAATTAAAATATACCCTTACTGTTAATTGTTAAGTACTAATACTTAAAAGTTATACATATTATAATCATAAATAAGTGTATAATTTTAAATTGTTTTCTGTAGTTACAAAAAATAAAAATTGTATACACGTCTTTCTCTGTTACCATGTAAATAAGTATTCATGTATAATGTATATCTAAAAGCAATTGGTATATCAATGTCTCGTGTTAATGTATTATGACTGCTTTGAGATTTGAAAAAAAATTATTTATATTTTATTTTATTTAAAATTAGAAAATTTTCTTAATAAATGGCCATGTTGAACTAATTTTTTAAGAGACAACCGACATTATTATCAAATAATAGAGGATAAAATATAATCAATATAATATAATATAATTAATAGACATATTTTTTAATGACTCATAAATCATATAATTTTGTTATAATTACCTACAACAGACAAACAAATACATCGCGTACAAGATTAATTTCGGGATGTTTTTTTTCTTTGCTCCAGTGTATGGTACAATTATTTCGTTGAACCAGAAGCATTAAAAATTCTTAGAACATCATATTCTGCTGATTTTTTTTCTTTAGAATTTTCAAGCAACTATCAGTTTTTGTTCAAATAATATCAAAGTATTATTTAATCTCCAAGAATGTATAACTATAAGTATATTATAAATAAATACTATTGATCAAAACATTGAAAACTTAACGGTTTATGTGACTTCTGCAGGTAAACGGTTACCAGTTCAGTATAAGTGCGATATATGTATGTTCCTATTGTTCTGGGACAAAATATATTACTCATTCGTTGACTGCTTGTCACAAAAGTCAATATTAAAAATTATCGCTTTCGACACATTAAACATGTTAATTATTAGTGTTACATGTGTGATATAGACTTCAATGTGTATAGTTGAAATGTGTGCGTTATAATATGCTTAACATTTTGTATCAAGATAGCAATGACACAGCTGATTTAGGTCATATTTAAGGGGTTGTTTTAGAATCTAAACTCTCCATTATGTTTTAAAAAGTAAATTTTCTTTTAGATACGTCTTTAAAATGATAAAAACTTCCCAAAAATAAATCCTAGAAATAGCATTAAAATTGTTAAAGATGAAATGAAACAGATAGTATGGAAATCGCGTTGAATACTACCCACACGAAAAACGTATCTATAACTCAATCGTTTAATTGCGTTGTATATTATCTGTAATTTTCCTCCCGATTCCGCAATGAAATTTTCGTCAGTACATATTTTATATTAAAAATGTGTTTTTCATGTCTTCAAAAAATGTCTTTATAGGAGCTTCTTGGAGTCGTTGAGTGAACGCCATCATTATTTCACTAACTGCCGCTCCAATAGTTAGTGGCCATAGCAGTTGGCACCACATGTTTAAGGCCGTATTTGATTTGTAACACTTCTCCATGTTGATTCTAATATTATTGAGTTTTGGTCCAGAATCAATGCAATTGTTGATTTTTCAGTTTCATGCCCAATGTTCGCTTAATTTGCTGTAGATATTCCCCGAGACGGTAGATAGCATACAACGCATTCAACATTCATGGAGATGACAACATACGACGCGAGTTCCGATTGTAGCATACATGTACCTATATAGTAATATTTTGATATTTATAAAGGAAAAAAATGATCGACATAATGGATTATGTACAATAGGTATACAATATAGCCAAATTATAAATTTATAACTGTAACAGTAAAAACTAATTTAATTAAATAGTTGGATATTATAATGAAGAAATTAGTTTTAAAAAGTAAGTTTCTATCGTGAAATAAAATTTAAATTGAATTTCTTTCGAGTCATAAGAAGTAAACAATAATTATTATGAGCTACTTTTTACCATAGTATGTTTAAAAATGTCGAAAAACATAACAAAAATAAAATGTATTGACAAACAATGAATTTAAAACTGTTTTGGGTTTATGGCTAGTAAAATTTATATTAATTAATCGAGTTGTTATCATTCTTCGTGATATTATTATGGTATTACGAAATATGAGGTTGCAACGCACTTTGGTACGAAAATTATCATTATAAAATTATGTTGACGAATCCATTATGGCGCCATTAATTTCCTGGATCTTCGACACAAAACATCAATATTTGCTTTCCTATTGAATACCTTCACGGATAATTACAATTTTTATTAGGGCTACGTTATACGTATTTTAATTATTATTGTTATTTGTACTTAGCAGTGTTTATTTATTATTATTACAGTGTAAAGATTACAAACATAGTGAACACATTTTTTTTTTGGTTTTGTATTGGTCGACCTTGGTTTTGATAAACGTTCATATACGTCACTTCAATAACAATTTTAAAACATTATATAAGTTGGCAGTAATGATATAATTACTGATGATGAAAAAAAATGTCAAAAGGGTATAGGGAATAATCTGATCGATTCTATAATGACGCGGTTTGTAATGAGAACCGTATATGCGCGTCGTATGCATAATTGGTCGTCCCACAAACAATTAAACAACAGTGTGTCAGTACTTATATAAATTAACTCGTATTGACATGATCAATCGCTAAAAGTAAATATTAAAAAATAAATAACCATCGCGCATCGTGTGTAAACGGTCTCGTGACGTTATTGAATAAAATACAATTTGTATGAAAACAAATAGATGGTCATCCGATATTGTAGGAGTACAGTGCTGGATATTATCAGAATGAGATTGTAACGATCGGTGAACCGTGCTGTCCAAAATACTGGTAAATAATAAGTCGTCGGCGCAGGTGAAAGCACAAATAACGTTCGTTAACAAAAATATTGTATATGGGCCCCGCCGTTCAGGCCTTGAGGCGAAAAATGACGAATCTAACCCTGTTCAACGATCGTTTTCAAAAAAACTTATTTTTTGGGGCGGTAATAATATGGTGTGTTACGCTAACGAATCATCCGTTACTCTAGGAGAGTCGACGGTATCGTACGAATTCGTTGGTCAAACGAAATACTAATACGGCGCGTGCCCACAACCAAATGCGCAGATATTTTTTCGTCGCTCTCGACTGTTTTGCTCGTCAACTGATGCACCATCTACAGGCATCGCGTGTTCGCGCGCGTGGTGGTCGTCTATCCGTACTCGGCGACTGTTGCTGCTGCAGAAAGCGATTCCAAATAACGTCTATAAATACGCTTATAACCTTTATTTAGTCACTCAAAAGACTGCTCGCGTCGTTTGACCTTTCTGTCGGATGTGTGTGTGTGTGTGTGTGTGTGTGTGAGTGTACGTATAGGCTTGTCGAAACGGATAGTGAGAAAGAGAGAGGAGACGGAGGAAACCGTTCTTTGGCAGCTGTTACGCGCATAACACGGCCGTTAACCGTTTGTATTTTCTACGGGTCGGAATCGGAAATCGGAATGACATAAGACGAAGTGGAGTAGAAAAAAAATCGGCCGACGTAGACATACCTACGCGACGCCAACGTCGAAACGTCGTCGTGGCCGCCGCCGTCATTACGATAATATATAGGCGTCCATAGGCCGCTGGCGTGAGTGCGTACGACGACAGTGAAATTGCGCGCACCGCCGCCGTGGTTATCACACGAGCACGTGTGCTATTTCGAGCGAATATTGATAACGGGCGGACGACGACGGTGGTGGCGGTGGCAGCGCGAGGCGACGAAATTCGGTGACGGTTGCCGGCAGCGGCGCGGCGTGCGTGTCGCCGCCGCGCCGAGAACGGTAGCGGTGGCGGCGGCGGGCGCGTGTCCAGCGCAGTTTGCGCGCGCGCTCAACTATCGTACGGCGGGAGGGGGGCGCGGGCGTGGCACTTAACGCGCGTAACAGCCTTGGGGCTCGTCGACGTCGACACCGCCGCCGCCGCCGCACCGTACGCACTACGCGCGGGTCGCACACGCAGACACGCAGTGTGTTTACTGTGCTGTGCCGTACCGTCGTCGCCCCGGTACTGTCGTGTTTCGTCCGAGTCCAGTGCGTTCGTGCGTGTGTGTGAGTGTGTGTGCTGTGCGGTGTGCTCTCGCACGAGAGTTCGTTTGCCGCGAAAATCGCCCGTGTGCGCGGCGTTTTCCGATTACCCTCTTCACGTGCATCGGTTTGTACTCGACGGTGGCCAACGTGTGTGTGTGTGTGTGTGAGTGTGTGGATTTCGTTTTTGGATTTTTCGCGCCGACCAACTATTTCGTTTTGAATTCACGTCGTTTTAACGCCCGCGAAAAAAAAATTTGAAAAAAAAAAATTAAACAGTTTATTTTTCCCGTTACCGGCACGCCGTCGTGAGTCCTGAGACGTAAGTACCACCCCGTCACAACGATTTATTATCGTATTTATTATCGTATTGTTCGCGTGATTTTACGCCTCGCTTAAAAATAATCTCGAGTTTAAGGGCTCGGGTCGCGTTTGACCGACGTGAAGGTTTCGTGTTGTGAACCGATTCCAAAACATCTGTATTCTTTTCCCTGTTGGGTGGTTGTCGCCCGTACCCGTGGATGCTCCGGATTGACGGCACAGGTTCTTTTGAAAGACACTGTTTGGCCCAACACTGTTGCTGTTCGGTAACGCTTTTCGATCAAGTGGCTCGCCGATTAGTCGCGGCAATATTCTCTAGCCGTTATCGAATGCCATGCGTAAACACGTTATGACGATGGGTTTTTTCGATGTTTTATTTAGTGACGAGTATGGTGAAACATTTTCCCAGTTAACTAATTTTTGAGTAATAATCACTTAGATGTAAGGAAGAAATAACATTTTTTTTAAACAAAATCATATTCATTTTTGTAAGAAAAAAAAAATCATTTTTGTTCATGTTATTTCAACTATAGTTTATTTGCCAATTGTTTTCATAATATGTTTTGACTTCAAATACAGATTTTATTTTAATATCTGAATTCTGTATATTTTAAAGTTTTAAAATAATTTTGTACCGTTAATTGTTATTTTGAAGAACATTGAACTATAATATTTTATTCTATTAACTAAAAACAATAACAGTATCTAATCATCTCTTACACTTATTATTTCCTAATTTTCAATGTTTTCTAGTAAACTATAAAGTAGTTAGTAAAACATGAATAGTTAAGTACATTTTGCATGACAAATTCGTTATTTTAAAAACGCACTACCTACTTTCGCCAAAATAGTGGGAATAATTATAACTTTTAAAATTGTAGTTTCTTTTTTCAATAATATATACATACATACATACATACATACATATATATACATACATATATATATATATATATATATATATATATATATATATATATATATATATATATATATATATATATATATATATGTATGTATATGAATTTAAAATTTTTTTTTTATTAGGTAGCACCTTAAGAAGTTACAAACAATCAACAAAATATTAAATAAAGGTCGTAAAATTAAAATTGTTTTTGAAATTTGAATAGGTACATTGTAAGAATTGCTCAGAATCTCAAGTACCAATAAAAAATAAATAAATTTACATATAAAAGCTGTTTAAAATAATTTTATATAACTCCAGAGATTTTGCACGATTCAAATGGCTTTAAACTTTTAAAGAAAACAAATAACTGTTTATCCAATAATGAACGTGAACCCAATTGTGCATTTAAACTGACTATAACGGACCTCAGAACAAGTTTCAATTACGCTCTTTGACGGTAAACTGTCTTAGAACTTTACAACTACCTTACTCTCCCCGTATTATACGTAAATACTAAACGCTTAAGACTTCTTCAGAAACTCTCCAAGAAACTACAAACTAAAACACTACAATTTAATACTGACTTATCTTACTATACTTATAATAATGTTCCAATAATCAAAACGATCGATATGCACACCAAATTTTTACTGCACATGTGACGAATATAGATTCACACGTGCTGTATGACATATTACGCGAACTTGGCGAATACGAACGTTTTACCTTAGTATTATTGTTATTGTATCGTCAACAAGTGGTTTCTGTTAGTGTACTGGCATTTATCTATTGGTTTGTTTTGTACTCTTCAGAATTAGACAGTCAACATTACTGTTTGAAATTTCTTCAAAATTAACGTGATTGTAAACATCGTTAAATATTTACATTTTTTTTTTAAATGTTCATTTTAATCGTTTATTAATTATTTTTTACTACATTTAATTCTTAAAATGCTTAATTTGTTAAAATAATAAAATCTAATTAATATTTACGATTTCTTTTTTTAAGAATATTGATTTATAGTTTCTTTACAATGTACCTAATAAAACTGATAATATAAAATTAAAAAAAAATAAAGTATTGATACATCGTATTTTGTACATACCTACTGGCTACTATAATAACTTAAAGTTAATAATAATTACAAAAATAATAACTTCCCAAATTGTTTAGTTAATAACTTGCTAACTATAGGTAGTTTCTTTATTAAGTTTTAAACGGGTTTAACACTCAGATTTTGTATTTGACTCATGAAACTATGATACAAATATATTTTATTTACTTAACTAATTTTAAAAATTACTTGTTCATATCTTTGTGAGATCCTATAAAGAAATTAAAAGTATCTATAGGTATGTATTTATTTGCGTCAAAATATTTTCAAAAATGATTTTTTTGTAACATAATACTGTATATTTCTCCAAATCTTTTTATTAAATTAATAGTTTCTTTTCGTGTATTATCCTGGTATAAAAGATTTATTATTAAAATGAAAAATGTAGTAGTATACGAGTATAATAGTATAATTATGCATAATAATTCGATGTTTTAAAATTAGGATAAACTTGTCATGTTGCAACCAGTGATGATTTCTATAAAATTATCTTTATTTTTTATATTTTCTCACGTATACTTTGTTGTAAATGACAGGTGTTTATTACGCTATTAATTAGCATGATATTTGACCGTTTACATCCACCACTCCTCGGATAATCAAAAAATATGTCATTTTATTTTATCGCAAAAGAAACTTTAATAGGTTTACGTGTTTTATTGACGACAATAATTAATTGGAATCTTGTAGTAGCCTTGGTTGATGTAAGGATTGTTCCCAATAGTGCAATGTCGCATCACCCAAAGTGTTTGATGAGCATTTGATTGCATTGTGTTACGGTTTAAATAACATATTATAAATTTGAAATGGTAAAATACTTTGCAATATATTGGTAAGTTTAATATTATTATGAATTAATGCATTTTATGTATTGCAGATACTTACGATACCTAATATATATGTATATCTATGAATTGAATAATTTAAAATTATCAGAATTTGTGATACTTTAAGTCTTGATTATATACATATATATATATATATAATATTATAATAAGTTTATCGGCGATGCAATAAAAACAAGTACATTCTGTATTGTTTCGAAATTATAATATAATATCTAGGTACTATATTCAGAAATATCTACTATTAGAAGAACGAAATATAATATATGTCTATTATTGAATGGTTCCATTTATATATTTGGTGGTGTCCTAAAAAAAGATTTAATTTTATTAACAACGTAGGATATTATTCTCAAAACTTGTTCTTTATTAATTTCATAAGTATTAAGAAGACGCTACAGTGATTATTACATGTACATTAGTTTTTGAATTCAAGATAGTATACCAAAATTACATTGATCGTTTATTAACGACTGATTGCTATGTTACATTAAAGACTTATTTTATCACGTGATTTTGCACGTGATCTCAGTAAAAAATTATATACGCACCTACCTAATTGTTATAATATAGATTATGAACTTAATAAAGTGAATACGTATTATTTGCATTTTCTAAATAAACGTGACCACTTAATTTTGTTACTATATTTCTGTCCATGTAAATCTTCCATTTCTATTTTGTACGATATGAAATAGCTAATATAGTCATGTATATTTATTTAGTTTTATCATACGGGACCAAAGGTTATCATTTTGCCGTCACCCTGACACAGGCGATTGAATACAGCATATTATAGGTATGATTATGTCTATTACTGGTATAAACTATACACACACACACACACACACACACACACACACACACATGCGTGCATTAAACCCGAGTGCTTAAACGTGTACTGAGATATTTTGTGATGTCTTCCTTATTATATCCGTACTTATTTCGAATCGTTCTTAAGTGTTCTATAGATTTAAGATAAAATAAAACATAGATTACACACCCTCTAACATACCACGTCAGTTGTAACTTGTTCTATATTATAATATATCGTGATATCATATGGTATAGTTATGAGTTATGACGTATAGACTTGAGGAAGGGAGATGGTTATCAGACATGGAATTCGTATTTTTGTGCACATTTTTTACTCTGTACTTAAGTATATTATTGCTGTCTACAAATAAACATAGCTTATATAGCAAAAAGTGTAAAACAATTTTGACTTACCAAATAAAATGTATTTAAATTGTTATGTCTGATATATTTTTCGTTTCTACATTTTGGATATACCCCTCGATAGTCGGTAATAAATGTTAAGAAATAGTTGTTTTTTTGTTTAAATAATCTGAAAATTGTTTAAAGAGGATATAAATAAAAATATTATTATTCTAGTACCTTTGCTGAAATATGAGAAAAATGTATTTAGTATTATTAAAATACTTTAAGGACTGAAAATATCATGGTATGTTAAGTATTATTGTTTCTTAGAATACATAAATGTAAAGACATTATTATAGTATGTATATCGGTAACTCAAGATACAAATATACATTTTCTGATATTGGTAGTATAATAAAAAATTTTACACATAAGTAATTGATGTACTTGTGATGTACCTATTTATATTTTAAAGGGTCTATTGTACGCTGTTTTCGAATTAATTTTCTAAAACACGTTATTAATTACCATTATTTCTAGTTAACTTTTAAATAGAACAAATAGGCTGCGAAAATTTTAAACTTTATTCAGTATTGAAAACAAAAAACAACATTTTTATTTCAAACATTTATACATGTTGAATGAATTGTTTTATTGGTTCGTTTCTCGGTTAGTTTTTAATACAGTATATGTTACAGTACATATAAAGTATATAACGAATTAAATTTAAAATTTCATTATATGAGGACATTATGTGTTATTACATCGTTTGTATTAGAATATTAGGATCATATTGAAGGAAAATTACTATTTTTTTATATTTTTCTATGATAATAATGATAATATTTATTTGAAGTGTCTTAGTATTCACAATTCACTTATATATCATTTTATATATAATTATTAAATATATATAATTATATATTATAATATATATTATATATAATTTTTAAATAACGCTACAGTACTTATATATAAATATCAAATAAAATGATACTTTTAATATGTCATTGGATTTTTCAGTCTATTTTGTAGTTCTGAAATTAATTTTTTTATTTAAAATTGAATATTAAAACTATATTATTGTAAAAAAATTATGCATTTCTAAGTATTTTTATCTCTGTTATTGCATACGTTTTTAGTTTTTTTAAATGCTAATTCAGGCCGTTTGAACTACATATTCTATGAGAAATCGTTTGAAGATCGTTTGATTTTTACATTTTTTATTATTGATCCAATAATTAAAAAGAAAATAAGTCATTTAAACTTTTAAGCTACAGTGTAGGAACAACACATTTACGAGATTTATATCAGCTTTTCCATAAATAATGTCTATACAAAATTCTTTAGGTGGTTGATAGTAGTGTAGAACTTAAATTCAGGTCGATAAATGTTTCCTATAGATCCGTGAAGTGCATTATACTTTTCACGTTACCTAAATTTAAAGAAGACATTTATGGATGTGAAGAGATTTAATACATTTATCATGTGTAAGAGCACTGTGGAACCATCGAACCTGTAATAGCACTGGCCACTATAGATTAATTTATTTTAATTTTCTTTCTATCACAATATGTTTGTAATTTACTCGGGTTACCTAATGGTATTTGACATTTTTTATTCATAATATATCTATATATGTATTATATTTTTAGTATTAAAAACGAAAACTCTAACAATACCGAAAAAAATGATTGTCTTTAGAACAAGCAAAGTTTGTCTAATATTTCATCAAACAAAAAAACAACCTATTACAATTCAAGGGGTTTGTAGCTATAGACTCTCTCCCCCCTGATACGCCACTGGTGGTTGCCGCCGACCTTGTCGCCTGGTAAAAAGAAAAAAAACCTAATAACAATTTATAACAAATATCCGTCGTCGTTGTCGCCACTGCCGTTGATTTCAATATTGCGCGTTGCCACGTTTCACGCGTGTGCACTATTATTGTATGTATAATACGCTCGTGTAATGTGTGTTTATATGCGCGCGCATATTACACACGTACGAACGGCGTCTGTGACAGTCCAACGGTTTTTTTTTTCATTTTTTTTTTCTGGAACATTTACATTTATCGCCTTGCCTGGGTTTCCTGCCTGACCTCACGGGGGCCCATTAGTATACAGCGACGTCGACGGCGACGGCGACGACCTGCCTTTTATTATTTATTTATTTATTTATTAGTATTATTTTTCCACACACTCTCTCTCTCTCTCTGCCTTTTCTATTTTTTCTTATGCAAATGTTCGTCGGATATTATGCGTATTTGTGTCGAAACGTATACGCGCAGTGATGTCGTCGTGTGCAGAGGCCCTCCACAGCAACACAGCAATAACGACGACGAAAAAACTGTCATTATACCCGTGTTCTGTGTCAGACCAATCCCGCGTACACGCTTGTTTTACCCTCGAGTCGTACACAACGTCGGCACCTTTGCGGCCAGCCGTCACCTCCTGCACACGACCGCTGCCGCCGCCACCGCCGCGCGTAATTACTAATTACGCATTCACGACAAAAAATACATTATTATCACTGTTGTCCCGCTCACTTGTACACGCACCGTTAGAAACCGAATGATATTGTTCTCTCGTGCGGCGCGCGGGACACTGGGGTGACCGACGACCGCGTGGTATTCCGTGTAGGTACCTGTCGTACAACACACTCGGGTCTGTACGAATGCCTTCTGTACAGGTAGTGTCGTTGTCACCGCTGCGGCCGCCACCGGGGTCACTTGCCGGGGTGGAGGATTTCTCGTACAATTCGGCAGACTGTGAAATGGGAAACGAAACAATGGGACATTTTTCGGTGGTACATATAGTGAAATTATTGTTTGCCGTATAACACCGGAAATCAAACTTATTGGACTCACGCACGCGGGCGCGTGTGCGCACAAGTGTATGTGTGTGTGTGTGTGTGTGTGTATGTGTGTGTGCATTACCTCCTATATTATAAATAATATATATATATATATATAATATATATGTACATAATATGCATTATTACAATGGTCGCAACGCGCGCATTTACGCACTGTTGCCAAGTCGAAGTATCATTATATAAATTATCTCGGGCGCGACTCATTTCCTATCTCGATGATTTTTAAACGTGTTGTATATTCATATAGATTGCATGTATAAATACATATATAATATATATAATTTATATATATAATTTAGTGTGTGTGTGTGTGTGTGTGTGTGTGTGTGTGTGTGTGTGTGTGTGTGTGTGTGTGTGTGTGTGTGTGTGTGTGTCATACGTGTTATTTGTGTGTGCCTACTGCCTGTGTATGTGTATGACGTGATGATGTGTTATTCGGTGGCTAATAAAAAAATAATATGTAATAACATTGTTACATCCTTTATGGTTTTTATCATCAACCTAAAAATAATACAAGTAAATTAATTTTTGTATTCTTCTAATGCATTAACAAAATCATCAAATCCACGTTTTGATATTCAAACATTAGAAAACCTGCTCCATATATTTTGCCTATTTACTATTTTTACTGTACTTCAATTTGTATTCTTAAATTACGTAATTTGAATACAATTATCTAAAACGTTGAAATAAAATTACCAGGCTTAAATTATCTGCCGGTCGTCTACAATTTGTTTTTCACTATTAGCTCATTTTTAATACATATAATATGAACAACTTAATTGCTTATCTAATGAATAAATTAAATTTTGAAAGAAAAAATGAAATTATAAAATTTTAATTTTATTCATTTCAAAAACATGAATACATTTGTTGATCAAATGTTTTGACTTTTATTTAAGTAAATATTTCTCGTAGATTTATAATATTTTGTGTATGTCAGTGAATTGACTCATTTCTTTTTAAATACTATTAAATGTTAATTGCATGTAATGTGGTGTTGAGAAAAATTTAATAGATGACTTCGATAAAATATTAAAAATGCAGATGAAGTTGTATTTATCGGCGAAATCATGAAAGAAGCTGTAACAGCAAAACATTTAAAAATAGTGGTTTCCTATTTTCCATTTAATTGCCATAAAATATTTAATATATATATACATACATTATACAAACATTAAAATTTATTATTTTAACCACTATGAACCATAATATTTTATTTGATAAATATATAGACTAATATCATCAAGTTAGTAAATAATATTTTGTTACTTCAAGTTCAATAATTACTTGAGTATGAATAAAATGTTGGTTATTATTATTGGATAGGTATTTCCAAAAAAATATACATTTATTCTTTTCTTAAGATAATTTAATATTAATGGTTTTGTAATTATAAAATTATTTGTAAATAAATTGGCTAACACACAAAATTTACTATTGTCAAATATCTGAAATGATAACAACAATCAATAAGTTATTCTTAGGCCATGACTCAAATATACATATGCATTCTAGTTCTAGCAATTACACGTGATTCTCATAATAATAAATTGTTGTCCATCGAAATAATTTTTTTAATTAGTTCAACTTAACTTCGTATGTTGTAAATGTTTTAAGTGTTTATATTTCACTGTGGCTTTAAAATGAATCGTCTTCTATTGGATTCTTTTGTTTCAGGTGTTAAATTTTTTTTAATGTTCAATAGCAATAATGAAATAGTAGCAATAAAAATGTACATCGATTTATAATACAAAATACGTACTTCGTCTGTGCGCCACTTTAATACTAGTATAAATAATTAATGTTTAATATTAATATATTTTTATTAATATTGAAAGTTATCGAACGTTTTTTTTTTCTGTATTCCATTGTTAATTTGATGTTGAATGTCCATGAAAGGAATAATTTACTTTTTGTGAACGAAGTTTTATTATTATGAAACAATTACAGCAATTCCGGAGGCATCGATTCATTATTCTATTTTATTTTCCGTTTGTCTAGAAATAAATTGCAGTCCGAAAAGGCAGGTATTTTCCACCACATTTTAAGGATTTACGTTCTCGTGACAGTTTTCGACCTTTCTAAGCGTGTGGCGGCCCACACGCTCTGTCGGTCTCGCGTGGTCTTGAAAATCCTATTGGTGGTTTTTCTCGCGTCGTACGCGGTCTCTGGTCACCACACTGCGCCGTCTGGATTTTCGCGCGCGTGTCCGTCAGCGTCTTTCCCGGCCGCTCTTGCGGTGAACGTCGCCCGAGTTCTCGCCGTCTCCTCGGATGTATACCTAACCTAAGTACGATCGTACGCGCGACAATACTAATCCCGCCGGGCACGTTGATACAAGTTGCGTGCGTGTACGCATATGAATAAAAATGTCATATTTTAACACGAGTCTCATACGACATACGTGCCTATACCGCATCGGCTGTCTTTTGGTCACCGAACGTCGCGTTATTGATTTCAAACAACCCTTTTCCGCGCGTCGTGATTTTCGTATAGGTAATGATTTTCGGCGCGCTTTCTCATAAAATTGACGGATTGCGCGACATGCACGCCATCGCCCCGATGCCGGTGCTGCTGCTGCTGATTTTGCCCACGCTGGCGTGCCGTACACATATTATAAGGTAACGATATCGCGTGCCTCGATGACGAAAACGACTGCGATGCGCTACTAGGCGTAACATCACGGTTAACATCGACGGCTCTCGTACGCATTACAATGATTTCATTGTAGTGTGTGTTTTTTGTTTCTCTACAACAACAACTACTACTACTACTTCAACAACTGCAATATTATTATTATTATTATTATTGTTATTATTTTCCATCGCCCTTTATCCGGGACACGTTATTGACATGAAACGCTTCCCGAAAAAAATAAAATAAAAACAATTTGAATTGTTTATCGAAAATATCCTTCCCATTTTTGTATACTTGTGGTACACCGCGCGTGTATACCGACTTGTCGTTTTACACACACGCACGCACACGCGTGTGATTAAACACGCATGCTCACACACACAAACACACACGCACGCAGAGTAGGTACGCATAGAACACTATCGACCGTGCCAATAATACGATTACAGTTACACGGACACACGCAAAGTATTATATTATATAAACGCATCAGCTAGGTTAGGTATACGCTGTATACGTCTGTACACTGCATGCACATAGGTACGTTGTACGGTATCACTCAAAGAGAGTATGTGTGTATACTGTATACATCTATATACATCATATTATTCCCAACAACGACGTGTTATTGTTTTATTTCTTTTAGTTCTCTCTCTCTCTCTTATTCTCTCCTCGTCTACATAACACCAACTCTCTTGTACTACACGTATAGTGTATACTGCACTACTAGTACTACTACAACTACTACTAGTCATGTGGTGTTGTTTCCACTCGCTCGACAGACGCCGCGCCGGGCGCGTGCGCGCTACCACGAATAATTGATTTTTACCACCTGTGGAACACACGCACACACGCATACTCGTACACCGAACTCGCTGCTGAATCAGACGTCTCTATACATAATACTGATTCGCTGTTGTTGTCAATATACCCGTGTGGTGTGGTGTAAAACGAATAATATTCTTTTCTGAGTTTGTGTGAATGAGAGAGAAGTGGCCATGGGACAGTATTTAGGTAGTCATAGTGTGTGGTGTATGTGCGTGTACGTCAATTTTTAGTCGTTTTTGCAGACTACGTATTTGTATTGTGTATAATATTATAAATGTATAGAGTTTCTTACTATTTCAACACGACTTATATTAAATGTAAATATAACCATGTTTGGTATCCAAATACTATTCTGACGTCCATATTCTACTCATCTGTTACAAATTCGTATCTTCAAGTAAAGTTTTTTTAAACAATTTTTCGTAGAGATAGCGGTAATATCGAACTGTGTTATATTTTGCAATAGTTAAATGCTTAATGTGAAAAAATGTCTGTAATAATTTATATCTACACCTCAATGTTGTTGTCACCAAAGTTTCATTTTATTATTATTATTTTGTCAGCAAAATGATACAACTGTCTCCTTGTGTTGTTTACCTTGCATATGTAATTACATCATATTTCTGCTAGGTAAACACGAAGGTCTATTCCTTCGAAGTTACACTAACTTGTACTTTTTAGTAAAATTATTTCTAGTACTGTTAAATTTATCATTTATTTTCATTAATCCATAAAATAATTCAGAATAGTAAAAAAAAGACAAAGTATGTCAAAGATATTGATATCTATAATTATATCTAAACTTACAAATGTATCTAGTTTTAACTTTTTATATTATTGGTACGACTGAATCCAATTTAATACTTACTTAAAATGAGTATGATAAAAGGAAAAAATAATATTCATTTCTTTTAATTGGTCGTACTCAAACAAAAAAGCAACTTGTATAGATGATATACCAGCGGAAATATTGAAGCATTTGGATAAACTTATCAAATCAATATTATTTAAGATAATCAATGAATGCTACGAAACAGGGAAGTTTATACAAAACAGGCTTATAAAGCCAAACGACTTTATAAAGAGTAAGTCAATAACAATACCAAAGAAAGGAAACGCAACCAACTGTACTAATTATAGGACAATTACACTGTTATCACACGCCTCGAAAATACTTATTACCACTATTAAAAATAGGCTAAAAGAGAAAATAGAAGATAAGCTTGGAGAAGATAAATTTGGGTTCAGGAGAAAGAGAGGAACTAGAGAAGCGGTCCTGGCTCTGAGACTAATACTAGAAAGGAGGTTAGACGTGAACCTCCCAACATATATAACATTTATAGATTTAGAAAAAGCTTTTGACAAAGTAGATTGGTTCTTGCTGTTTGGTACACTAAAAAGAAGAGGAATTGATTGAAAAGACAGAAGAATTATCCTGAGATTTATACAAGAATCAAGCAACACTGATAGATATAAATGGAACCATTAAAGGAAGCTAAGATACGAAAAGGTGTGAGACAAGGCTGTCCTTATCGCCTTATTTGTTCGATCTATTTAACGAAGAAGCCATCGAAGAAATGAAGGAGGTAACCAACGGCGTAAGAATAAACGGAGAAGAGGTACACAGTATAGGATTTGCGGACGACATTGCACTGTTGGCAGAAAGCGAAGACAACATGAATCTTATGATTAACACACTATCAAAGGTTATGTAAAATTTCATATGAAAATAAACGCTACCAAAACAAAAACAATGACAGCCCGAAGAGATTAAATATATATAAACTCAATAATAAAATTAAACGATATTGTAATCCAAGAAGTCGAACATTTCTCCTATGTGGGAACTATAATAACATATAATAAAACATCTACTATTGACGTAAAAAAAACTTAAGTCAAACAAACATTCATAAAGAAAAACAGCCTTTTAACTAGCAAACACTTCAACATCGAAACGAAGAAAAAATCCATTAAAACATTTGTGTGGAGTGTGTTACTATATGGATGTGAAACTTGGACTATCAGGAAAAATGAAAATGACCGCTTAGAAGCAATGGAAATGTGGATTTGGAGAAAATTGAACAAAATATCATGGATTAAAAGGAAAATAAATGAACTAGTGTTAAAAGATGTAAGAGAAAAAAGGAATATAATAAAACACATATTAAAAAGGAAAACGAAATTAATAGGGCACCTATTCAGACATAACACATTTATGAAAAATATCTTTGAAGGTAAGATCTTGGGGAAAAGGTCTAGAGGACGCCCAAGAACATCATATTTCCAAGATCTCAAACACCTCATGGAAGTCACAACCTATTCAAAATGGAAAAACATGGCAAATGACTGAGACTTATGGCTATCACGACAAGGCAAGGCCTTTAGATGATGATGATTCAAACTGTAACTACACGTGTTGGTCAATGAATAATTATGAATAATTATTATACATTTATATTTACTACACTCATTTACCTGTTGTCAAGTATAATTTCACGCGGCAGCGGTTAATGACTTTTACTGCCGTATTTGTAATTCTTAGTGAGTATCCAAAAAACATTAATTCACGTATACGTTAAATACTTAATAATTTTAATGATATTTTACTTGCTGAACTTATTTCTGTATATTTTGTGTTATTAAACACATTATTTTATCGAATTTGACAGATAAAACAATTATGATTATGAATAATTTTCAAATTGGTAACTAAGTACCTTATGCCTTTTATAATACAAGTTTTAAATTTACTTAAGCATATAAAGATTACATTAGTAATAAATTTAATTAATATATAAGTAGGTCATAATTTAAACAATAATTTTAGTTAAATTAAAATAAGTTAATTGATATAATTTATCCCCGTCAAGATGAACTTTTTATGATTATGTATTTAAAGGTATTGTTATTAATTTGTTGAATGATTAAAATATCATATGATGCAATCTTAAATACTTTTGTTATATATATATATATATATTACGATAACCATCAAATTAGTTACAAGTCGTAATTTATTAAACATAACATTAACTTGACATTATAACTTATAACTTTTATTTACATAATGTGTTTTGTTCATTCCTTAATGTTTCAATATCAAAAATTGAGAAACAAATCAAAATTTTGGTTTTACTTATTTTCAAATAACATCAAATGTTTTGTATTTCTTCTATAATTCTATTTATTGTATACTAATTTTATCATGCGTACCTAGTACAAACGTATTTGAAAAGGATGTTTAAAATATTAAGACGTTGAACCAATTTCATTAGAATAATAATTTTCATGCTTGGATTAGAAAACATTTTTTTCAACCATTGTATAATCATTTATTTCGTAAACATTTTAGTTCATAGATGTATATTATGTTTTTTTTTTCTTTGTCGAATGTAATCCATTAAAATATTGTAATCTAGGATTTAGCGGTAGCTGAATTTTAAATTTTCTTAGAGCTATAATTAAACACTCTTTCATATTTACGATTTATTGTATTTATTTTACGTAATGTAATTATTGCGCCGTACGCTGATACTTTTATGAGATTTAAAAAATTACCATTTCGCTGGAATGCTGTGATGAAGGTTTCAAAAAAAATGTTTTCCGACCATACACGCGTTTAATCATCCGTCGTCTATCATTTCATTGCCTTATAATGTAATATTATTTGTGCAGAAACGTAGATACACAATATATAAAATACATGTACGTATAACCTTCGTGAGCACACAGCAGCAACTTGGAAATTGAATTTGGCGACGTCAACTGACGAACGGTTTTTCGATTATACGGCGTCGTCTGCCGGTCGCCACTCGCCGCCGAGCGTCCGTATCGATTCAGTTGGAGGTGACAGCGGTGGCGGCGTAGGCGTTTCTGCCAAGCGAATTACAGGGTTAAGAAACTTCTCACGCGTCTGGTTCGTTAGCCGCCGCCGGTTCGTTTACCACAGCAGCGTGTGTGCGTGTGACGTCAGTAGGTAACCTACACGAGTATATATAGCGACCTTCGACTCGGTAGAGTTTTTTTCTATTTGTACCCTTCGAAATAATGATAACGTACGAACACACCCCTTGTGAGGTTTTTTCAAAGGAAATTTCCGTCGATTCACCCACAATTTTTCTCGTACTTGCTGTTTTACTTGCAGTATATTGCGGCCGTAATGAACGGATCATTTGTATATGATCTCGGATGAATACTGTTTATGTTAGAGCATAATATAAGTTCTAGTCATACATTACACTCGACATATTACATACGTTGACGTCGTATTATCGACAGACTTGTTTATACATAGTGTGTATTTTATTGTACGGCATTAAAAATGTCTTTCTGCATGACTCGAAGTGTCGGTCAACTTCTTCGTTTTATATATTTAGAAAACGAATCCAACTCGACGATTAACGATAACAGGTATATCTGGCTCACTTTGAGACGAAATGTACGTATGAAGAACTTATCGTTGTAGGATGCGTACATTATGTGTTATACGGTGTAAAGTTGAATAAACTATATTGTTATGACGAAAATATTTGAGAGAAAATGCGAATGTATTATTCTCGCGTATCAGAATCATTCTCGTATACCTTGGTCTTAGCATGGAAACCAAGCTAAATACAAGAGGCATAAGACGGCTTCGTTGCGGGCCATTCGTCTAGTGCGGGGCGGTGTGTATACGAGAAACGCGCCGAAGGGGAAGAACCCCATGGATAAGAATTGATGTTTTAGAGGTTTGTGTGTGTAGGTGACGGTGGTAGTGGTAGTGATGATGGTGATAACGGTGGTGGTGGTGCAGGCAGTGGCGAAGTGGTAGCGGGGGTGGCCTCACTCGTGGAAATGGTTGAGGCGGCGGTTGTCGTCCGATGTGGAAAATCCATAAAAACCGAGAAAAAAGGAAACGGGCAACTCCCTCGGGCGAAACGGGAACTCACGCGGGGCGCGGGCGCCGCGAGTTGTGTAATAAGCGCGGGAAACGCGCGCCAAGGCGGCGGAGGCGTTTATGTACGTGTAACGCACGACCGCGTGCATAGCGCCATCTGAACAATCCAATATTATTATAATAATACAGACAGCCACGTGTTGAGTCACGTGTCCGTCGGGAACTATCCGAGTGCGCGCGCGAGGAATTTGGCGCGTCGAATGAAAATACGCCGTGGGTCGTCGTCTCGTACGTATAACGTCAATAATACGCGGGCTACGACGGTGTGTGGAGGCAGTTTTCGCAAAATGACGGACACTAGAAAAGAAAAAAAAACACACAAAAAACTGACGTTTCTCATTTAGTTTCTGCCGTTGCCGCGAGCGCACACGTGTACACTGCGGCAGGTCGAAAACGGGACACGATCGACCCTGGCCAGCATCCTACGATGGCTGCATATTATAATTGAAAATGTTATCTATATAATAATTTCGCGACGCTTAAAAAACTGTAGTAATCGTGCTGCATTTCTATAAATCACTGTATACGAACGATACACGTTTTTGATCACACGCGAGTCATTTGTCTCGCACGCTAACATCCCGACGTTGTGGTGTATTTTTTCTAGGGTATTTGTGCGAAAATAGTGTAACAGCTGTGAGTGAATGGACTTCGTTACGTCTCACCTCCTATCTCCCACACACACCACAAAAACGATTCGTTATTATTATTCACCACACGAATACACGTGTGACATAAAAAATTGACTGTCATTCGTGTTTACATTTAATTTAATTGCATACAAATAATAATTTTTGATGTCGTTAAAAAACAAAACCCAATTTCCTTGGAATTATTGTGCAACTGAGAAAAGTTCACGGTGGCAGACCTATCCCTGTTGTGCGCCCCCGTTAATACGCCACGTTGGACGTCATCCCCACGAAAATTCTTCTGCGAGATAGTTTACCCCGGATATTTCGAGTTGCTAGAATGACACGTGCATTCCAAGGTGCGGCGTTACCTGTTTCTGACGTAAGAGCACCGCTTTTAACGGAGCGAGCAATGTACGCGTTTGATGTTTTCCGGTGCCGAACGCGGCGAGGAACTCGGCGTGTCTTATCGCGATATCGTGTTTTCGGGTTAAAATTCGCACATTGAGCCGAGTTTCTCGAGTGTAAAAAAAAAAATCGCTATCGCCTATTGACGTCGCTTATCATAATTTATGTAACGCGAAAATTGCGTAGTATTTGCATGTAGGAAAGACGGAAGAGTCGGCCGTGTATTGACGCACGCACGAACTCGTGTGATGTGTTATTATTATATCATCTGGCGGCCGGCGACCGTCCGCCGCACCGAAGAAAAAAAAAAAAAAAAAGAGGTGTTTTGCAACAATCGCGGCCGAGGTCGAGCATGGCGGATGTCCCTATACGAGAGAACACCGACGGACAAACGGACAAACGTTTCGTTAATACTCGCGTGCTGAGCGTAATCGAGTAGCGTACCTTCCGTTTGACGTGCGATGTGTACCTACTTTTCGTCATTGATTTCCAATCTTATAACCGCCCTCCCCCTCTCTTACCACCGTCGCCGCCACCGCCGCTACAACAACCGCCGACGCCACCATCGCTGATAGTCATTACGCGCGCGTGTATCGTTTTACTTCATTATTATTATTATCATTTTTTTTTTCGTATTGTCTGATATCGATTATTACCGTCATATTTTTCCGCAACGCTGATACTATTATAGTCTAGTGCAAAACATTACCATAGATTCGTATACAATAATTTATAATATAGCACAATAACGACAAAAACACGAGCGAAATACTTTCCGATTCCTCTTCCGTTCGTTGTGTAATCAAAACGCGTACGAGTAGAATAGCACGCTATTTTTTTTTATCTGTTGTCTATATTTGTTACACCTACGTACCTATTTCTATCGTTTTTTTTATTCGTGTCATTGTGATGATAATTATTTAACTTTGTAACCAAATATCACCAAATATTTGTTTTGAAAACTTTATTTCTGTATTATTTGCCGTTTGTAATGCCACCACTTCAAACTATGATTTTAATAAAAATAAACATATTTTTACGTAAATAGTACAAATTTTCGACGATTACGAATTTAATAAATACTTTATAACTTAGTGTCTACTAGAAAGAGTACGATTATTCTTAAATTGTTTACTTGTTGAATTAAAGTTAAATTTAATTATACTATTATATAGTATTATAATTTAAACAAAATATTTTTAATCGATAGAATGTCGAGTTGTAGTTAAATGATAATTAATGCCACACTCCGTTGACCATTTTATTTACATTTGAATGCATTTGAATTTAAGAAGTATTTGTATGTAGGCCATAGGGTTTGATGATGTTACCAGGGAATAAAATTTTAAAACGTTATTTGTCGTATTTGCTTCTACAAAGTTTCTTGTACGTATTCATTTGTTAAGTTTCGGAACACAATAAAAAACTAAAAAAAATATGCATTGAATAAAATCCCAGTTGTGTAAAATTAACAGTTCCGTATAAATATAGTAATTGTTAATTTCATACGTCTTATTTACACATTATTATTCGTATACGTATATTTTTAATAGGAACATAATTTTGATTCATACCAATTTATTAAAATTGAACAACATTTATTGTGATTAGTAAAATTTTTATTTCATATTTCATTGTAAATTACCAAATAATGGGGGTCACAAATCGCTGACATCGAGTAAATATTATGATAACATAAAATGAGACTTTCTTAGCATCATAAAATAAAAGCTCATTCAACTGTTTGATCGACGAACTTTTAGAGTACATTAGTTACTTCAATTATGCGATATTGTATTAACGTTTAAATAGTATTTACAGAATATTATCCTTAAATCGTTATTGTAATCGTAACTGGTTGTATATGGATAAAAAAATGTTATTAGAAATATAAATTCAAAATCGTACTATTGCGATTTTACAATATTATTATTTATTACTTATGTACATATGTACTGTTCCAGTTTAAACGTCATAATATGGAACCTGCACCTAAGTATATCGTTCAGAAATTCGATAAGTCGCACTTAACATTTTACGATAGTAGGTTCTAAAGAAAAATAACAATAATAAAAAAAGTAAGAAAGAAAGTATAAAGATTGTGAAACACACTATATAACTTGCGATACGACACTCCTACATAAACGCAAATTTATGACCACCGCGTGTAATAATCATATGACCGTATTGTGTATACTCGACATATCTAAAATCTCTGTCGTTGTTTTCCTTAAACACAACAATTCATACTTAACACAGTATGGTTATAAGTACGATTACAATATTATTTATTATTTGAAATGCTGATACAGTCCGATACATGTTCATATTATTATTACAATATTAAGTATACGAGCATAGTTGCGTGTTATGTTATGGAATGGGTATACCCCATATTATCCTGTATAGGTAAAAACTTTTCTCGGATGCCACTGTCACACGTGTACGCACGAATGGCCACGTGCGCTAATCGTTTGCACGATAAATAACGCTCTGGTCTGGATCATAATCGTCACACCCCCTTTGCACCCGTGAATCAATAAACTAAACGCGTATACAGTGTGTTTCCGGTTGCTATCGTCGCTGTTATTATATACTTTTATCGTACACATGTATGTGTATACTTCTAAGTATTTAGGTACGTGTATGACACACGTGCACACACACACACACACACACACACACACACACACACACACACTCGCGCGCGCGCACGCACCGTGTATCGCATTTTCTGCCTACACGCGTTCGGGACTCGTTTTCCTCGTGTGTGTATCATCTATACTAGGGTTATATACAATCTATACTAGGCGCGTCAAACTCAAAATATTAAGTGGGCCAAATATATTGAAAAGTTTATGCACATTAGGGCCACACATAAAAATTTAACAAAACAAAAATAATTTATATAAATTTTTCAATTTTATTCTTTACGTTTACAAACACAACAGTAGATTCACTTAAATTGAAAAAGTTTAAAAAAATTAATATTCAAATAAATCATATTGATTATTTATAAGATACTCTTTATGTATATACCCTAGTATACATGTATATACCCTAGTATACTGTGCTCTTGATCGAATTGTCTATAAGTTCTATGATTGGTTATATTGTAATCAATGAATTTTAACAGGAAAATCTTAATGTTTTCGTCATAAATATTATACTATGTCTTTTGCTATAGCTCGCGAAACGTATGTTTAAAAAAAATCGTTTGTTTGTATGCCTGCATAATATATATTTTAGTGCCTATGTAATTACATGTATAAATATATAATAAGCTAGATAACGGAGGACTGTGGTTGTTACTTTGTTAGATTTATAAACAGTAAAACTATATCGGTTAACGCCCTCTTCTTCCATACCCTATAATAACCACTACTTCGTATTTATAAATACATAATATCAATGAAATATATGACTTAAAGCACACGAAATGTTTAATCATTTTTAAAGGGATAATTTGAGAAGGTTATAATGTATTATTAATACATTAATTATACGTCTACTGAAATCCCATTGATTGGGTTTAATATTTATGTTTTTGTAGTTTAGTTAAACAGTTCAAACGAGTAAAACATGGAACATCGTAAACACCGAAAGCTGACTTTTTCTGTTTTCAAAAATAATAAATATCATTTTACTTTTAATAATATAGATTCTATACATTTTTTTTCACACTTATCTGAACAGACTAAACATAATGTTTGTATTATTTACGTAGAGATTCCAAAGAGCTTTTTATTTCGTCGTTATGCAAATGTAGTTCGTAGGTGGCAACATCGTATCAATGACTTTCTGCCATCGTCGACGTATTGATGATTTGCTATAATTTGTTCACGCAAAAAAAAAATCGCATAACGCAATTCTATACTAGGAAGATATGAGTAGAGGTGATTTTTATTCACGACATAAAATAATAGTAGTTATCTCGAATTCGCACACATGTCGCGTTTACGATGGCGCTTGACATCGTTTTTCCTAAAATAATAATAATAATAATAATAATAATAATAACAATAATCGTTATGCGGCGACGTGTGGTGGTTGACGAATGTAAAATAATCTTTTTTAAGGCATGCATAAGCTGTTATTTGTCGCGTGGTGTCAAAATCACGACGGTGTAGCAAGAGACGAAATATATAGAAGGGAAAAATAACAGTATAAAAACATGCATAGACGAGCGTATATATAGTCTTCTCGTCGTCGTTAATAATTCTCGGCCTGTCAGCGCATTATTACTATGTACATACAGTATGATCTAAAATTGATAGTCTCGTACGGATACGTAGGTATGTATACATCCATTTATATTTCATTAGCAGTTGGTGTACCATACAATCCTTATTTTCGATTTTCCTAATGCGGTTTTTGGTTATTTTGATAACGTCACAAGAATAGTGTTAAAAAATAAAACTTGTATTGAATACACTCTGAAATTTTCCTGCCATGGCCACTTAAGTAGTCTCAACAGCTAATATCATTAGTAATGAACCCCATAAAAAACATGTCCATAGCGATGTCTATCCTAAATCAGGCTACCGCGAGAAGTGATTTAGGGGTTTTTTAATTATATTTCATTTTGTAGTTTCAGAAATGAATTTACTGCCGTATTTGTACTTAAATAATTTCCTATTATTATACATGGGTCATGTGCGTTACGTATATTGTGCCTGACTACTCGTGTTGGTTATTTCGACCCTTTAAATGGCAGGATGGAAACATTTGAGTATTTACTCATCAACGTATGAAGTTATTTTTCGACGTCAAATAGTCACTATGCTGTGTAGTTAAAAGTCGTATTCCCTATGCATTGAAATTAATAGAATTACAATTGTTCAACGATCGATTTTGAAAATGTGTCCAATAGAATTTAGTCACAATATAAAACTTCAAGTAGATTCTCAGAGACCAACGATTTTAGATTACCCTGTATGTGTATGTACGTCTGTACACACACACACACACACACACACACACACACACACACACACTCATTCACACACTAATACGCTAACCAGTGTATGCAGTAGTTATGAAAAGTACGTGATGCTTTTTTAATTTTGAATTGGAAACCTTCTGTAGCGTAGCCCGATGACGACGACGACGACAATGACGTAATAACTGATGCGGCGGCGGAAACGTTAGTTCGTCTCAATGGGCGGTCGAACACTGTCGTGTTAGTGCGCACACACTGCGGAGCCTCGCCGCCGATCGCCCGCGTACTTCGAACTACCAAGTATAACATCATTATTAGGTACATGCTATGATAATACGAGTACTATACGCGCAGTAGTTCAAAAGTTGTTGGTTCCCTTTTATATACGACAATGTATTATGGGTGGCGGCCACTGCGAAAACTCAACCGATCGCGCCATACACCCGTAAAAAAAGTTCCTTGGGTTTATTATTATTCTGTAAATTACATTATATATAATAATAATTCGTACTGTCAGTACAAGAGGGCCGTATATCAAAAAAGTAAAATTGTTCAGGAGAGGCTTTATTGTTATCAACTACCTATAACCGTGCCTTAGTGCAATAAGTTTATTTTATTAATAGTAAATTCAACAATATAGTTACATAGATTGCGTCACTCTTAAGAAATAGAGAAAAAAATTACGAATTCAGGGATGCCAAAACCTTAAAATTGAAAAATTTCGATATATGGCCCTCTTGTACTGACAGTACGATAATAATATATTTTATGGTTATATTGTTTACAAGTATAGCTACGATTCGCATATTATTATCATACATAGTCATAAATTGTCTTATTAAAAGTATAAATCATAAAGCAGTTACTTATAAAATAACTATTATTATAAATTAAAAATCGAACACAATAATTGAATCCAAAATAATCAGCATAAATCAACTAAATGTGTCCGTTCATAGTGTCCATAATGTCAACTATATAAAATTATAACTTTAATCGTACTTTTATTGGGAATCTCTATAACACCTGATCATATAACGTAGGTGGGAAATGATCGTGAATTTCGATTACTAATACAAAAGCTCCAGTTTATAATAATATACGAGTATTTTCCTTCCGGAAAAATTTAAAACAAATTCTTGGAAAACACAATGTAGACATTGCGACATTGAGCTTTTTTCCTTTCATCCGGGGCTATTTTTGATCGTGATTTTTTTTTTCGAGGGTTCGTTTTATCCCGAAACGCATCGTACCACGGACACGCACGCCAACGTTGTCACGACCACATCGTCGCGTTTGTACGAAACGTTCGGCACCGAGTGATCGTCGCGACGTTATCGCAGCATTGTATATTATGTGCTCGTGTTGTATACACGCCGCGCCGTAACGTGGACAGTGGACACTCGCCGGCCGGCGAATATAATAATAATATTATCGTTTCGTAAAATTAAATCGAATCCCCTCCGGACGCTGCACGTGCGTTGTACAGCTACTCCTTGTTCGTGACGGCCGTCGCCTGTCGCGAAAGAAACGTCGTCCTGTACGTTTATGCGAGGCCCGAAGCGCGCACGCGCAAGTTTATTAATTATTAATGACGTATAATACAATTATTATTATTATTATTATTATCATCGTCGGCTACGGCGATTTTATTCCTCGACGGCCGAACGTTGCAATACAGCAGCGTGACACGTACGCTATTCGGACGCACGGAATAATAGCGTTTTATACGAAGTGTTATATAGCGGCTGTTTAGCGTTGTTAATGTTTTTCTCTCGGCATAACAGTTTTTGGTGAATCGTACCGCGTTTGTGCGACCGAGAAAAACGATTTTACGCTCGTCGTACAGTCGTTGGTAAACTATTCTAATATCTTATGTTAAAGATTTATAAATGGGACGTTTTTCGAATTTTTTCGAACTGTTAATTTCAGGAGGAATGTTTTATACGTACATCGATTTGGTCTTGTCGAATAATTGATTTCGGAAATGTGAATATAATTTCGATTCGAATTGTCTGAGCGTAAAATAATAATAATAACGATAAAAAAAAACAATTAAAATTTCGGTTTAATGCGAATGCCGAAAGAAATTATTTTGAATTGAAATAAGGGCGGAAACCCGAGACTATTTCGTGTCGGACGATCATTAAATGATAATTTAGATTCAAAATAAATGGAAACTATACACGTGGCATTTAAGCAAATTCTTTTAGCCGTTAAGTGAATTTAATTGTAATAATTATACCTAATTATATACATATATTATATAATCATTCGCAAAAATCATGAATGAACATTAGACGTACGCTAATGTCTCTTTTATCATTTAGGTATGATTCGGGTAATGATGGGCAAATATCCGGTAAATATATTTTTGGTAAATTCCCTAGTTATTTACCCGATATTTAAAATAAATACCCGGTAATTTGGGTAATTACTTCAAACAAAAAATATTCAATAAAATTTTGTTCATCAACGAACAAATGTTAAAATGTGGTGATCCAAGCCAAAATACCTAAATTAGGTATAGTTTTATAATTTTTATTTAAACAGATAAGTTTAATAAATGTTATTATATAACAACTTAGAGAACTATGTTACCTAATTCAAATAGATTTAAACTAAGCCTAAATAAATATCTACTTAATGAAAAAATATTATGATAAGTAGAAGCAAAAAAAAAAACATAAATTAATAAGCATAGATTGTTTATAAATTTATAAATATAAAATATTATGAAAGATACAACACCAATGTTAAAATAATAAATTATAACTTGTATATATTCATATAAATTATAATGGCCATGAATACAATATTATTTATGTAGGTACTTAATTTATTATGAGTTGTAATTTTCATATAGCATATAGGTAATACCCTGGTATTTACCCAAAATATATTTTTTACCCGTTGGGTATTTACCCACAGCCCATCACTAGATACGGGTCGATTGTTGTTAGGGCTACTGCTTAATGCTGATAGTTCGGTGCACGAAAACTAAATCGAATACTCTAATAGTGATAGTTTGAAGAATTTGCTTTTACATTTTTGAGGTCAATAATTTTTTTCTCACTGTCACCTCTGCAACTGTCAGACAATAGTAAGCACCCCATCACTTAAAATAATGCATTTATTTTTCTTTTAAACGTATCTTACTTTAATCGCGGTAAAGTATACAGTGGAGTGGATTTTTCCTCTTTCTTTTCCCGCTTTTTTTTACTCCTGTATGCTAACCAGATTGATTTTTATAAGTGGGACTTCGCACACGTACAACATACGCGCGTTGGCGTTCCTAAATTTTAACAAAATCTACTTCTCGCAAGAAATTTAACATTTTATTCCCTATATGAAAGTATTGATTCGTTGTTTTAGTGTAGATCATCATCAGATTTAGTATCGAATGGCTTATTTTAATCTGCTAGTTCAAGTACATACAATTTTCAAAGGAAACCATTGATGATTTATTCAATAGTTTTACAGTAATACCAAATAAATATTGAAATATATGAATATTCCTGTTGGATTTATTTTTATCAACTAACCGACAAACTACTCAATAATTAGAAGAAGGAAATATTTTATTTAGAAATATTTGTCAATAAGCACAGCTTTGACTATTATCTCACTAATTGGTAGTAGATATATATTACCATGTATATATTCAAATGAAGTATAACGATAATTAGTTATCGATTGATAATTATTATACATTTGAATTAGTAGTTAGTAGAAGTATTATAGGTATGAGTGCGATCAAAATAGTGAACGTAAGAATATCTTATGAAATGTATAAAACCTTTGATTATAATTGAAGGTTTTGTTAGCTTATGTTTCCTTTGTTCATTAAATTTGATATCGTGTATTAAATAAATGTCAATGTATAACTTAACTAATTATTGTAATCGGTTCGTTTTCAGAATTACACGATAAGTAAATAATTATTAATTAGAATTTGATCATTTCAGAAGGATAATCATATGGTATTAATATATATAATAACAACTATATATTTAATATTTTCAATAATATAGAGTTTTTAATAAAATCTGGAGATTAAACTATCAATTTCGTGTTTCAGAATATATAATCTATAAATGCATGTATTGCTCTTACCCCATCTATTATTATTCTGCCCTCGTTAGTGTGAGATTTTAAATGAAAAAATATTTTAGAAAAATCTTGATCTATTCATTTAATTCAGAATTAAATTATCATGTTAGAATCAAAATAGATTTTAACGTCGTCAACCCAATGTGAGAAAGGTAAAAATAGAGGTAAATTACATGTGTGATTGTATAATATCATCCCTTAGTAAATACTTAATTAGATAGAATAAAAATGTGTTGAACAAAGAGTTGTGAAATTTTAATAAAATACTTAGTAAATGTCATAACCAAATTATGAAGAAATAAATTTCGGCTGAAAAAATGTTCAAGGTCAATAATTAATGTACAAAAAACTTGTAGATTTATTGATGAATTTATTAATAATTTGAAAGTTTTAGTAGCCATATAAAAGTTTTTAAAAATTTTATCGCATTATTCTTTATATTTTTGTGAACCTATATAATATTATTGACTTTAAATATTATTGGAAAAAGAATGTGATTGGCGGGATTAGAGTATTAATCAAAATGTCAACAATTTAGAGACTGTCTGTGATTAGTTTAAATTTTTCATATTATTTACTGATTAAAAATAAAAAAAAATAAATAAATATATATATATATTTATTTATATATAATATAAATCTTTGGAGATATCACTTGTAATTATCATATTACGTATTATTTTTTTATTTAGAAACTAAAAGCTCATTTTTCATTAAAGATCTTATAATAGCATGTCTATTAAACGTATCCGATAACAAATTCATACTGTTATCACAAAAGTTTATCTGTAGATACATATATATTATAAATAGTTGTATTATGAATATTTTTTATTTTGTTTCAGAAAATACAAGACATTTTTGATCACTTAGAATCGGTGTCCGGTCAACAACAAGACGAAGTTCACGGTTTTGGTGAAGAAGGACTTCGAAAAGATAACAGTGAGATATCGAAACACCAAGATAACAGTGAGATATCGAAACACCAAGATAACAGTGCGGAACACTTACAACTGCCTCTCGATCACTGTGACGATCAAGGAATCGAAGCACGGCAGTGGTTGAGCGACGATAATCCGATTACCGCCAGCTCCGGTACGTTCTATCCGACGATCCCTCCGTCGCCGATCCCCACCGACGTCTCCACAGTCACAATCACTAGTGTTCAGCAGGGACAAGAGCAGATTAAGGTCGAGGGATCGACATATTACGCGGGACACGGTGGTAGTGGGGGTAACAGTCCAGAAGTCATGTTGCAACAGTACCAACAGCAACCGGATTACACTCCTTACGGCGGTATCGGGTACGGTGCACAACCTAATGCCGGTTACTTCAATTATGCCGCTACCGAATCTTCTTGGTACGGTTCCCCATCGTCCGGTGGTGATCACATGCAAATGGTGAGTTGATTTTTTGCACAACATCTCTTCATTTACCAACCATATATATTTTTCTTTTCAAATAACGTATCAATATTCACAATTTTTCTGAGGACTGCGTGATCAAAGTATTCGTTTTTGTATGAGGTATTTTCGTTGCGCACTATGACGTTAGTTAGATTAGTTTTGTCATAAATAATAACTAAGTATGAATTACATTGTTTAAATGTATTAATAACGTGTCCCTCTTTAGAAATCAATAGTAAATGTAGATTTTCGTTCAGTATCTGTAAAGAGTTTAATTTTCTAATGTTTTTAAGTATCCCACATCTTATATTTTTGTTGTTTATTTTTTACGTTTTAAAAACTACATGAGTAGAAATAGATGTTTTGAAATTAGAAATAAATATACATTTCAATTGCGATTGAATGATTTGTAAAAATACGTATGTTCAAATCAGCAAGGATATTATATGTATATCTATTGCGTTCTGCAAGTTCATATTTTACAGATCCTTATCAAATTATTTGCATTCATGACTGTCATTATATGTCATTAATTTTGAAAAAATATTGCATGAACATAAAAAAAATGAGGTGGAGATACTATTATCCCCTCTTTCCCTATAATTACGCCAATAATTGCTATTACGCGTATACGTTGTGTTACATAATTTTCCTGTTAAATAAACTTGAGACACCCATCAAATTCGTTTCATGAGGATGTTCAAATTTGAATTTCAGCATGCTGGTCTCTCGCATAACGCATGCAACACTCATATCGGTGACAGTGCCGGAAACTTCTTGAACCATGGATACCATCAGACTACATCGTCAGGTTAATATTATGTCATCTCTATTCCGTTACTCTTGTATCTTTTCTTATTATATATGCTATTATTTTCTGCGGATGATATCATCTTAACGTGTTTGTCGTAGGAGTGGAAACGTCTTCGGCAGAATCCTTCGCTGCCAACAACCATCCGGTGTCCCAGGCCAATATGGATCCTATGGCCGATTTCTTGGGTGGCCACCAAAATATGAACGAAAACGATAAGATCAAGGTAAGTTGATATTTTTCACATTTAAAATGAATACAAATCCAATTTTTCCATGTCCTAAGCCGTGCGCATTAGTTTGTACGTCTCATACACTACTCACTTTATTCAGCTGAATACTCGTACGCTTGCTTCTTTCCGTCATTCCAACAGGGTCCGTATACGTTCTCATTTCCCGTCACATCCGTTGCTCAGAGAATTTCGAGTGTTTTTAAAAGAGAAAACTTTCTTTTTTTTTCTATTCGAACCTTCAGGAGGAGTCTATTGATTGGCTCTCGACCATCATTAACGACGAAGTCGACCATGGTAACCAACAAGACGGCGGAGACGGGGGCGGTGGTGGTGGAGGTGGAGGTGGTGGTGGTGGAGGCGGCGGTGGTGGCAAACTGTCTGTTGGCGATTTGCCGTGCAAGGGCCAAGAGGCCAACGGCCGGTTGCCCAACTTTCACCAGGCCTTCGGGTCCACCGAAATAGGAAGGTTTTCGCAACACGAGTACTACGAACCGCCGAAGGACTCCGCGATCGGCGAATGCCAGCCTGGAGGCCAGTCGGTACCCGTGGCCGGACCGGGCGGGAATAGAGTGGCGCAGCCGGAAGAACAGCCGCCCGTGGCGTCGTTCGAACCGCCGAGACAGCAGAACAGGCGGGGCCGGACGCAACGCGGTGGCGGTCAGCACAGGCGCAACAAGCAGACGAGGGCGGCGGCAGCAGCTGCCGCCGCGGCCGCTGCGGTGGCCGCCCAACAGTACGTCGGTTACGACGTGACCGGCCCGGTGTCCGGCGGCGGTAGACATCAGGTGCCACCATACCACCAGGACCCGTACGGCAGGAACCAGCACGCCCAACAGAGATATCATCAGGAGTACCATCACCATCACCAACAACAGTCGTCGTCGTACCAGAACCACCAACAAGAGTATTATCGGCCGTACGACCGGATGCATTATCAACAGCAACCGCCTCCGCAGCCACCGCCCAACCAGTACTACAACAACCGGGATCAGTCGTACGCCGGCGGATACAACCGGTTCCACTCGTGCTGTTCCACCGAGCACATAGCCAGGCCTAACCACCACAACTACGGTCAGGGTCAGTACTACGGTGATTACAATACGTATAACCAGTGGTGATGCGGACCGAAATCGCCGTAAAATATGATATCGTCGTTTTCATCATTATTCTTAAAAAAAAAAAAAATCATTTCGTGTACACACCGAGCTGACATGGTCCAATCATCACAAGCCGGTGTGGTCCAACTCTTTCCCATGAAAAAAAAACATGTCGGATACAAAATCAATTTATGTTAAATTATTTGCTATCTGTGATACAAAGATGGTAATACATACGCGTATTTTATGTATTATCATACGCTGTTTATCGTGAAACATCAACGTGGCTTAAATAAAAGGAAAAAAAAAAATCCCATTTTTTTGGACATGCAACGAGTCAATTAATGTCAAAAAGAAATTCCCGATTTATTTTCTTCTTCTTATTCTGTATCGTAAAATATTTTAAAACCCACTGTGTAAATAATTATTTTATTTTATTATTACGTTTAAACGATAATGTTGTAACGAACGCATCGTTATTATCGTGTGGTCTTGCCGCCGTCGCCGCCGCCGCCGCGCCGTGGTCGCCGCCGCAACACAGTTGTGGCATCAACACCTAACGCAGAAGGACCTCATCGGACTCTAGGCACGTATATTATACGACACCGTTGCCATTTAATACAGAGTGTAGCGAAAATCTGGTTTGTTTACCGACGAAATCCGTTTCTTCCTTGATGAGATATGACGATGATTCTCAACAGCGCGAGTTCTTCCAGAAAAAAAAAATAAAAATAACAATAATAAATAACCACGACCGCGGTCTTGTTTTGTTTGATATTATATATTTGTATTTAATTGATATAGTATTTAAGTCGTTGTGCCTTATTAATTAACAGTTAATGTTGTAAAATGCACCATTATTATATATTATTACATACATATTATATAAAATGAAATATCGATAGCATAAAAAGTACTACGGAAGTGGCGAGAAAAAAGCCGTGTTTCAAAGTCCAGCGCTGGTAGTTTTAAATTTTGTTTTTATTTATTTATTATTATCATTGTTTAATTTTATTTGTTTTCGATTCGGTTTGTACATTGTAATATTGTATCCGTACAGCTGGTAGGCGGGAGCAAAATAAAATTTTGTTTAGATGTTTAGATAAGGCAGAGCCTATGTTTATATCCTACTAATATTAGTTTTCCGGTTTGTTTGTATTATTATTATTATTATTATTATTATTACTATTACTATTATTGATATTATTATTTTTACTTGTAGTCTTCCTGAATATATATATATATATATATTATATATAGGTCTGGTTATAATATGTCAATGATACGTTTGAGCTTCCCCCTATAACCTCAACACAAGTAAAATTTTCGGGATGTTGCACCCGCGATTAGCTGTTATATTTTATTATTATTAGTTATAACTGTATTTTTTTTTGTGATGGAAAAAACTTTTTTTAACAAAATTTTAGGCTCAACAATGTACACGGACCAAAAGTAGAATTTATTCGTAATAATCAAAAACGGGTTTTCAGTTACTGTGATTGAAAATGTTATAGTATATGTATATCATACATATTTAATCGTACAATAGTCATTTGTAGCATTGTGGAGTTAAAAAATAAAACGAAAAAAGAATGATAATTATTCTTTTAAAGGAAAATAATATTTAATGTAAATATACGAACGTAAATTTTAAGTTTAAGTAGAACACTTTGGAATCCCTAAAGGTACACATAATAAGTATAAAAACGGAACCGGTAAGGTGGTGGTATAGCTTGGGCCAGTGCTATGGGGTGAAACAGAGTTCACGTGACGAATTTTTATGAATAGATATTGTGTTTAGGGTAATTTTCGCCATTGTCGTCAGTTTTACTCTTTCACTCACATGTTTTTCAAGATTCTGTAAACGCATAGTCCGGGTAGCAGGAGGAGGTTCGTTTGTTTGTTGGTTTCTTTTATTTTAATTTTTTTTCAACTTCACTTTTCCTCGGGATCCATTTTTGTGTTCAAGTTCCTGAATTCCAAATAATCAACAGTATCGAGTTTTTTTTATTAACACGCGTATTATTATATAAATGGCATCGCATAGTGTCGACCAAAGATTTTTTTTTTTTTTGCTTAACCATAGAGTAGGTGTATAGCTTGTGTGCGCGCTCCATCGCCCCCCTCCCGGCGAGTAATGCGTAAACCTTTTCTTTTCACCGAGAATATTCACTTTATTTCTACGTGTATACACTTTTGTAAGAGGTTATGTCTCCTACATATAGTGTATGTGTGAATGTGTGTATGGTACGCGCGTGAGTGGTGAGAGCGTGTGAGTGTGCGTGTGTGTGTGTGTGTGTGTGTGTGTGTGTGTGTGTGTGTGTGTGTGTGTGTGTGTGTGTGTGTGTGTGTGTATCATCATTGTCGACAGTGTAGGGTAACATGACGTGCGAATACGATCGATACACGAAATATTATATTGGTGTAACCGGATACACATACACACACAAACACACACGGTGATACCGATAACCGGGTGATCGCGGTTTTAAAAAAAATATTTTTGTATAAATAATTATTACTCACACTATTATCAAGACCAATTATTTATTGTACACACATTGCGTTCGTTCCTTGTGCGATGTGTCTTCCTTTAAACAATATTGTTAGCATTATTATTATTATTATCACTACTATTATTATGTTTTAATGTTCCCCCCCTGACACGTAGTTCAATATTAAATTTTATTATTGTTTGTTTTTTAAATGACTCGTTAATTTTTATGTTATTTCAGAAGACTTTGCATAGTTAAGAAAAAAAGTGTCTTGAATGTACCTATAGTAAATTATGTTATCTACAAAAATAAAAACAAATTACGCGGAATTATGTCAGAACAAATCGATGATGTACCTTTGATTATTTTTTATGAAATTTAAAACAAAACATTCGGGATGGTTTTTGCATTATGTTAATTTATATGATATAGGCTGCAAGGCTGCATAGTTATTGGATTATATTATAACCCTTATTATATTATTGACTTTTGTAAAAGACAAACGAAATAAACATATTATGTTACTGTAATTACACTGGTACAATTATTTTTAATACTATTAAACTGATTTATCTTACTAAGACTTACTGTATTCAATTGGTGGTTCAACTTAGGAGGCTGGAATTCATTCACTACGTCATACTGTTCTTTAACACTTTTAGCCAAGTGAATATGCTATTTCCAGATTCGTGTTGTATGCGGATTTCGAACTGTAAACAATTCTATGTGAGAGCAACTCAAAAGACAATATTAAAAACACTGCATTTTTATGGTTATTATTATCCATTCCTTACTCTTTTATATCAAAATTACTTAATACTGAAGAATTTTGATCCGGATCTCGTTTAAGTTTCTTATTAATAAATTATTAATATTCTATGAATACTATAATTATATAAATAATACGTATTTCGTATTTCACTTGGAGTAAGTATACATATGTATAATGATATATATATATATATATATATATATATATATTCATATATATGAAATGATCATGAAAATTAAGCACCAGAACAAAATAGTATATAACATTTGATTTTACATGTGTATCACTGAAACAATAATGTGAATTATTCTGAACACGTGAGTGTCGTGAATAGACTTTTTTCCCTATCGCTTAAAGAAGATTGTTATTGCATTAGTTATTACATAATTATAAATTATTTCAGTAAAAAACAAATCTGTCATTTGTGGCCAATTATTTTTTTAAGGCTTTAAAACAAAGTGATAAGAAAACCGCGGGTTGAAACACTTTCAATAATTGAATAATGGATATTTTCAAAGATAATTGATATTTAATCGTAAACGCACAATTTGTAGTATTACCGCCTCTAGATCATTATTGATGTGCAATTTTGTATATAGCAAGAGCACTACAACTACGAACACGTTTTGTTTAATCTGAAATTAATAAATATACTATAATATTGTGTAGTACGACAAATAGGTAAGTTAATGCGATAAAAACAAATTTTAAAAATACGTTTTAAATTTAATTATTAAAGATCATCCAGAATCAATCATTACTACGTATTAGATTCTGAGTGAAGCGAAGGATCTTATGGTTTTACAATGATGTTTATTTTTTTTTTTTTTTTTTTATTTATTTTTTTTTTTCTGTAAACACTTTTTCGTATAGAAATCCTTGTCCAAAAGTTACGTCCAGCAACTCTTTAGATTCGAAATTGAACTGAGATGGTACTTTAGAGAGGTCATTTTTCCAAAATCTCCATAGTTTTTCCAGTAATCAAGAATAACGATCGAAAAACTGAGTAAAAACAGTAAAATCGGTAAAAATCCGCCGTAAACGAGATTTTCACTGTTCAGATTTTAGGTATTTAGTCATAAATCGAAAATTATTGAAGCTAGAAACTTGAAAATTTTATCCAATATCAAATACATACTTTTTTATATTGAACAACATTTTCAGAACAATTATAGCACTTTTGACTTAAATATAGAACTTTTAATTTACCAAATTGTTTGAAAGTTTTTATGTAATATAATTTTAAATATTTGACAAAAAGTTCTGAAAATGTAATATGACCTTACTCATATACCTACCTAATTATCCTAACAAAAGTTCAAAAATCGTTAATCAGGATTTTTTTTTATACACATTTTAATAAATTATTATAACTCACCAAAAATTATACAAATAACCGTAAAATACGTAAACAGTATTTAAATAATAATATATTATATTACACTGAAGCTTTGCTCAGAATCGTTTTATACTAAAGAAATGAGTCATCATTTCTTTAAAACTTAATACATTCATCACCAATATCTTGTCCGAGGACCGA
Organism: Therioaphis trifolii; assembly: GCA_027580255.1. Lineage (NCBI taxonomy): Eukaryota > Metazoa > Arthropoda > Insecta > Hemiptera > Aphididae > Therioaphis > Therioaphis trifolii. The sequence goes on along the minus strand of CM050406.1, from coordinate 14,936,868 downwards.
AGAGTTGAAGGACGAACTTGTACCACCATCATCTCACTTACCAGCTTTTTTAACATTTTATTCTATTTTTAATATTTAAAATGTTCAAACTTCTTTTGTGCATAACATAACACTCACGTTAAAATACTCATTTTTTGAATGCAATAATTTATCGTTGCTTTTCTATGTAAAAAAATATTATTATTATTCACTACAATTCTAATATCAATATGAGTAGAGCGTCGATAGTGATCAATACGCTATATCTATTCATTCTTTTATTAACTGAGAAATTGTGTGTACTCAGCACCCCCGATTTTTTTCATGTTTATTTACATTTTATTAGTAATAATATCTATATAATATACTCCAAAACTAAACCTAACCACATCCTCAGAGTCACTCAACATCATTAACCTCAAAATATTAGATACATGGCAGAAAAACTGGTCCAACGTTCTCCTATCAAATAAATTAAGGATCATCAAGCCCCACATCAAAAAATGGAAATTTTCCGGTAGCCTAAAAAGAAGAGACGAAGTCATCATTACCCGAGCCAGAATAGGCCACACACACCTCACCCACTCATTCCTCATCACCAAAGAACCTGCCCCAATATGCACTTCATGTAACGTGATTGTATCTATTGAACACATTGTAATAAGATGCCCAAAATACTCCCAAGCTCGGAAAATCTCACTCAGTGAAGAAAACACCGAAGTAATTTACACATTTTTCCACAATATACATCTTGACCATAAATTGTAAATATCTGTATATATTATATTATCTTTGTTCACTTTTGTTGTAACCATAGGCTAATAACCTGTTGTTGTTGAAGCCTTTATTTAAAAAAAAAGAAAAATATATATCTATAAAAACAGATTTTTTATAAAATTATTGATATGTATTATTTGATTAAATAATCACTGATGATACGTTTATATTTTCAGACTTATAATACAATGTTATTTTAATTAATTAAATCTATAATTAATTATATTTTAAAAATAAATTTCAGTTTATAGTGTTCATATGTTATTTTAAATAATGAATCTGTAATCAAACAGTATTATAATATACAAAGAATCATAGCTATAACCTACCTATTAAATATGTAATTTTTTAATAGGTATTAAAACTATTTTGGGTATCGATAAAACAATAACCTTAAAATAGCATGAAAAAAATATTGAGGCTTCAGCGCTATTAGTTTTTTCAGTGAAATAATTGTGCTCCTGGGTACAGGTAAGTGCCATATTTTTAGTGGATTTCAGAAATATTTATAACCCAAAAAACGCATAAAACCATTATACTTATTAAGCTAAAATAGTTAGTTACTAAAAAAATATATATATTTTAAAATAAAATATGTTTTGAAGTGTTGTAAATTAAAATAAAACCGTATAAATTGAAGAATTGAATAGTGTGCTATACGATTATGATGAAGATTATGTAATGTATATGTATGCATATAAGGTAATAAAAATTGGTATAATTGAAAAACTGTTATTGAAGCCATATGAAATTATAATTGTATGAACCGTTGTTTTATTTATGTTTTTCTTCTACGAACAAACACTTGTTTATACTTTCGAAACATATTATCAAACACCACGTCTTCAATAACATCTGTGTCATTATACGGGGGAAACAAAAATAACAAATTTTTATATAAGTTTTTTTTAAAAAATATTTCACAACTCACTCACACAAGTAACAGTAATGAATAATTAATATCACTATAATAGAATTTTACCATGATTTCATAATCTGTGAAGGCAATTATATATTAGACTTGTTTTTTTAATACTATGATTTGCGAATATTATATTCCATCATCGATGTCTGTAAAAAAAAAAAAAAAAGCTTAACTCATTTCTATTGACATTCATAAGGCATTGATAACTAAATTAAAATAAAATTGTTCGACTAGAATGGAGCTTTGGTTCGATTTTTCTAACTTGATGTTTATACATCTATGCCATATGGTACAATTGTAACTGGGCACAGTTATTCTAATAGTTTTCAAAGTAATTGAGTCATTTAATAAAGTAGGGTCTCCTACTATTGATGACTATGATGTTTATACGATGAATATACTGTGACATTAACAACATAAAATATTTAATAACCCGGACAACGTGAATATTATCCCTATCACTAAACTTACTAGATAACCAATCGTTCTGTAGGCTTTGCTTACATTCAACAATTGGTCCAGTTGAAGAATGAAAAAAATTTATTTTCATCAGTATCCTTAATTGTACAGTGTATAGAGTTGGAGTGATTTATTTTTTACCACATAAATAGAATAAATAAGAAATTGTTATTGTACCAAATATCTCAAAACCAATATTAAATAAATCCTGTCGTCACTTAGACATTATCAACCATTTAAAATTATGAGTATAATATAACACATAAATAATAAAAAATATTCGTCGAATGGTGTTTCGAAGATACAACATACAATTTACTACGACTGCTGATAACATTAAATAAAATAATCAGTAAATATAACTACACGGACTATTATCTGAATTATTGATCTCTCTCTGTTTCTGTCTCTGTCTCTCTCTCTCTCTCTCTCTCTCTCTCTCTCTCTCTCTCTCTCTCTCTCTCTCTCTCTCTCTCTTTTTCTCTTTATATATGTATATATGTATAGGTATTTCGATTATTTACCATGTTATCATTGTCAAGTTACAGCCTGATTAAATTTACATTGAGTGAATGAGATTGTTTTAGGTGAATTCAATTCACATCTGTATGCTGTCAACTTCTGAGATAATAACCACAGCTTGTGTAAATGTGTAATGCACATCACTGATTAGATTTGTCTTCTCTTCAAAAGCAATCAATGAAATAAAAGAAAATAACAATTTGATTGAGAAATTACAACTTAATTCCAATGTCTATTTATTAATAAGTAAAAACCATCGTTATTATAGCCTTAGAAATGTACCATCATTAATATTATTAATATTTTAAAATTATAAATTAATTTTTATCAACTTAAAGTAAGTAATTATGAAAATAATGATTAAAAACTATGAAATCAAAATGTCTTACACAAATATGTAGTAAGTTTTACTATTTTGTCAGTTCGAAAATAAATTATTTAAATAAAAAATGAAAAATAAAATATAAATATAAAATAAATAATGTAAAAAATATTCAATCTTATAATACATGACTTAAAAAAAAATACATGGCATATCTAAATTTGTTTTTGAAATCAGCTCTAAATGAACTTATATGCATCCTGTTTAGAATTATAATTCGTAGTAGGAATGTACTAAATAATGATATTCTTGTTATTCAACTGAATTATATAAATAATGAATTAATGTAAAAATGAGAAATTATGTCTTTAATAATATTGTATTTTGATGCTTTATTCAAATCGTTTTACATAATATTTCTATTTCAACAATAACATTTCTATATGAAGCCCTGAGGTTTATTTTTTTCTACTACAAATTTACATTTTTCTTTTTATCTAAAAATTAAATCGTACTGGAAGTTTTTAAAATAATTTCTCGTATAATATTTAAATGTATCATTATTAATCATGTAATGTTTCGTCTGTGACCTTTAGTTCGGTATATTTGTGGATCATGACTATCATTGCGATAGCCGATGCGTCGAATGCAATCCATAATAGTAAATGGATATTATCCATGTATAGGTACACACACACACACACACACACACACACACACACACACACACACACACACACACACACACACACACACACACACACACACACACACATACACGTACGCGCGCGTTCATACACACACTCATTCAATGTAGAATAATGCATTTTAATAACAAAAAAAAAAAAAGAACAACAAGCGTCTGACGTCTATTGATAGTCTATATTGCGATTGTTGATAACAATTGAAATGTTCTGGGGATCAAAGTACCTATCTTTTCTGTTCCTCTCGACATGTAAGGCGCACACGCACTAACACACACACACACACACACACACACACACACACACACACACACACACACACACACACACACACACACACACTCGTGTACGGTACACGTATACATATGTTGGATATGTAATAATATGCACATGTTAATCATATATTGTATAATGTACACATAGAATATACATATTATATAATTTTCTTTATCATACTAATTTCATGAGTTCATATGTGCATGTACGATGTATAATCGCCATCTAAATAAAATTATAAATGTGAATATTCTTGTATTAAGATTCTGAGTTTAGTGAAGAATGTATCGCATTAGATTTATATTGATGAGTTTTAAATTATGAGTGAAGCGAAGGATCTATTGATTTTACAGTGATGTTTTTTTTCTGACCACTTTTTTGTACATTTCACATTGTTCAAAATTTTCGTCCAGCATATCTATTGATCAGAAATTTTCATCTATAAAATAGTTGGTACTTTAAAGAGATCGTTTTTCTCTATTCTCGATAGTTTTTCCAGCCGTGAAGAATACAGCCGAAAAACTGAGTAAAAACGGTAACATTTGTCGTAAATGACTCTTTCATTAAATCGATTTTAGTAATTTAAGCATATAATTCTATTACTAATGTTCGCAGATACTTGAAATTTGAGCCATGCGTATATGAACAACATAATGCTGTATACTTTACGAAAGTTAAAAAATAAATAAAAGTGTTTGACTAAAGATAGAACTTTAAAAATACCTCGTTTTTCAGAGTGTATCTTTGATAACATTTTTAATATTTGACAAAAAATCTTTGATTTTTAATATGACCATATTCATTTACTTAAGTATCGATACTAAAATCGAATATACCTATCGCGGTTATCTTATCTGAGGAGCGAAGAATATCTCCCGTGGTACGAAGTATGTCCGGCTTTTTTTACGTATATTTATCTATATTTTCGAGTAATAAATGTGATCCAAAAAATTAGTTTTATCCCTCCATTGATCAGACGTTTATTCGTATTAGATATACTTAGTTCAGAGAGATTATTTTTCAATATTTTAAATGTAGTTTTTCCATTTGTAATGAAAAACTACCGAATATTTATGGAAAATGTTAAATTATTCCAGTTACTTGATTTTTATGAAATTGATTTTTGTTATTTGATATTAATATTGAAAATACACTATTTTAAAAGTTTTGAAACTCATAAAATTTTAAAATCTGTTACATATTTTTTCCTTATTTCAAGATTAATTTTACATTATTAATTTAATTTTCAGAAAAAATAGCTTGATTAGCTATATTTTATACGCGCTTAAAGTCAGAATTTAAAAGAAACATATGATTATTATTATTTTTTTTTTAATAATTTTTTTATTCAATAAAAACCTTATTAAGTTTTAAATTTTGTATATAATTTAATTTCAGGTCAAAGGACTCTTATTCCGAAAAATGCAGATTTATTTTTATCATTATTTTTTAACTTTAGCTATTTTTCGTTGTAAAGCAAGGCATGTTATACAAACGTATTTATTGTAATACATTCAATTTTATGGAAAATCTATATGAACTTTAATTCAAAAATAAACAATAAATAAAACTTCATTGACTTTTTTTTTTTGAAACAGCTGTTTATTATATAAATTTAGTTTCTTCGGTATATACAAAAATGTATATAAAAAAAAGATTTTTTCTTTATGATTTTTTTTGGGGAGATTGTTTTAACCAATCCCTCATATGAATTTTTATTACAAAAATACACTCTTAAGGAAAAATGGACTTTACAAATAAAATAAAATAGGTGATTAGTTATTATATAGATATATACGAATTATGGTATTTTCTTGATTATTTTTTTTTTTTTTTGTATATCATTATTTGAGGTACCTCCCCACTCCGATTTATAACGTTTATATCTTCGATAAAAACGACGTAAATCGACTTGGTGTACTATGAATATTGTCGCCTCGGTCCGACGACGTTGTGCTATTTCCGTCTGTCGAGGACAAAAAACACGTACCTCAATAAAAAACGTACTGTTAGAGAAGTAGGGGATTTCGGTACACGGGGTACTATTCGTTTCTCGGTTGGGAAGGAGGGGAGGGGTGTGTTGGCACAAAGAAAAGATTTTCAGTCGAGTCTTAAATCGAAAACGTCCACTTGCAAACGACGTGACGACGAAAACGTGTAGTTGGCCGAAACGCGCGCCATGGAAACCACGGGGAAATGTCGACGGCGGCGCGAAACAAACGCTTTCGGGTCATTGGACCGTTTGAAGTGCGAAAGAGCGACACGAGCGGGAGAATAATATATCATGGCCACGAAGAGGATTTACGACGACCTGGACGATGACGCGGATCGCAGTGACCACGGCGAGAGCGAGGACGGATGGGCCACGTTCTCCGAGGACGAGCGCGCGGCCGCGGACGGTGCGCGGCCGAAACGCGTGTGTCGCCGACGGCCGTCCACGGCGCGTTCGCACGGGCATAGCCGTCGCGGCTCACTCACGCGTTCGCGGCTCACCGCGGACGTCAGTGTGGACCGTGCGGCCGCACCACACTCGGCGCTGCTTCGCCGTCACCGCGAGCGGTTGGCCCGCGGTTTCAACGCGATGGCCGCCGCCAAGAACGCCAGGGTCGAGGCGGCCGAGGAGGCCGCACGAATGGCCGCGAGAGCCGAGCGGAGGGCCGCGAGAGCCGCGCGGAGGGCCGCGAGAGAAGCGCGGAGGGCCGCGAAAGCCGCGCGGAGGGCCGCGAGAACCGCGCGGAGGGCTGCGAGAGCCGCGCGGAGGGCCGAGTGGAAGGCGCTCAAAAGGCCCTTGGAGCTGCGGTTCCTGGTCGACGGGAACGACTTTTCGCGCCTCCTGGCGGCCGTGGCCGACACCGCGGCCGCGTGGGCGGGCGGCCCGGGTGACGAAGTGACGGTGCGCATCAAACACGTGTTCCCGGGGTCCCGCGAGGACAGTGACGTCATCATGACGCTGACGGCCCGGGACGCCGCGACCGCTCTCAGGGCCGTGGACGCGGTGTGGACGCGGTTTGACGGGCCGGCCGCGAGACTGCGCACTCTGGACGTGGTGGTGCCGGTCTACGTGCCCGTGGTCCAGGGCCCGGCGTGCCGGCTGCTGTTTCACAGCGTGCTGCGCCTGCACCGCGGCCGCGATTTCGTGCGCTTCTTCCGGGTGCACGGCACGCCGAGGCGGACGATGCGGTGCGTCGAGAGGATCGTCGACGCGCTGGTGTACAAGGGGTCGCCTAACCGCTACGGCGTCCCCTATCGCGTGCGCCCTTACGACGCGTACGCCGACAACGACGAGGGCTACCACTCTTCCGACGACGAGTCTGACGACTGAGTGCTAGCCGTTCAGTCGGACACCGCCGCCGCCGCCGAGTCGACCGCAGCTGTTGCGTCCTCGGACACCACCGCCGAGTTGACCGCAGCTGTTGCGTCCTCGGACACCACCGCCGAGTCGACCGCAGTTGTTTTTTAATTAAATAATAATATAATATAATATGACATGTGTATTTATTTATTTTTGATGTGAAACATCTTATGGCGCGGTACAGTAGTGAGACCGACTGTGGCGTGGCGACGCCCCGCTCATAGCTCGTCGGCTCAATTCTCCGAAGCTCGGCGATTTCCTCTCTATGTGCGCTGTGAATATCGGGCCACCGGGTATCGGTATATCTGTGTACGACGTGGACGCAGGCGGTGAACCGGAACTGGGGCGGTGACGGCGGCGGCGGCGGTGGTCAAACGGTGGTCCCCGTCACCTGTCCAGCCGCCGTTGTCGTTTACCTTTGCCCGTTTTTGTTTACTCATCTCGTCATCGCGCTCGGTTAGGTTTTATTATTATGTTTGTACAAGTACGCTCAATACGCTCTCACCACACACTCCCGACCGGCACATCACGGAAACGAAACAATGTCGTGCCGAGAGTGTCATCTACCGGTTGACGTACACGTGCATTTTATTTCGTACGGATCGTGTTCAAAAGAAACGACTGTCTCCGCGTACGGGATGCTTGCGGGCGGGTTCGTGTGCGGTTAGGAAAATCGCGGAAATCGAAAAAGAAAAACAACACTTCCATCGGATCATCGCATTTGTATTAAGTACGCAAATTGTTTATTTTTATTTCTTTTAGTGTGTCTTGATAACCGAAATATCATTTGTTGAAAAATGCACTTTGTGAATTCCAGTTGATACCTGTTAGAGCCATCATATTAGAAATAGAACCATATAACCCGTTTTGTAATGCAAAACATACATTTCATAACGTCAATCTTAACACATTGAGATGGCGAGATATATTATTCGAAGTAAATATAGTGAAGAAAACCGACAGTAACATTAAAAAAAAAAAATTAAATTTTCAAAGTGAGTGGCACATATTGTAAAAAATTAACCAACTGGTCCAAAAAAAAAAAAATAATAATAATAATAATAATAATAACTACCACTATACCAAACATGTGTAAAACTGTTCTCTAAATCTGAATAGTAAATAAATAAGATATATTATTATCATAGTTCATAATCCTCTTGATTTAGTTGATTGGAAACAGTAATTATAGTTTTCGTGAATTATTTTACAAACACAAATAAATCCTCTTAAAAATGATTTGATATTTAAAGCTTGTTGACCAGTATTATAAATAATTACAGAACTGGGAGGATTGATTTTGAAACTTTTCCGAGATTCTTCCCGTTCATCGACTGATATTACGCATTACCATAATCGTTTACTTCTGCCTTTATATCACCCACTTTTAAGCATTCCACAATAATGTTTACTGGAACATTTACGTGATATATTCTAAATATATAATATATACATGTTACACTGATAAACACTGTACGTTTATTATGCATAATATGTATGCTTTAACGCAATGACGCGAACATGATAGTAATATATTGTCACCAATCAAGATAACAATTTTTTTTTATTACAATATCGAATTCTTTCATAAAAATGTGTTTCCTGAAAATCCATGTAGTCGACTGCAATGCAACGAACCATGTGCATAAGCATAACATTCAATGACGACGTTATTACGTTATATAGAGGTAAGGTTTAAGGGAATGCGCATCTCCTATTATACGCTTAGGCAGTAACATTTTTTTGAATATGATTGAATAAGATTTTTAGTTTCAAAATACAAAATAACCAAATTAAAATCTTGAAGTTAAAACCTATTAAGTTTGAAAATAATTTTAACACATAAACTAATTATGCCGGACAATAAACAACTAACATGTATAGATTGTATACTGGAAATAGAGAAAAAAAATTTGAATGTAACGAAATGTTTTTATTGTACCTGATCATTACAATATTTTTGTTTTGTATTTGTATACATAGGCAGTTAAATGAAAAAAAACATTGATAACATTTAGTGATTATACTATAACTACTATTAAACATAATATGTTTTTAAACGTTAAAAATCTCAACATGAACTCATACAGTATGAAGTTTTAAAACTTAGGTTAGCAAACAACATGGATAGTAAAATTGAAAACTATGTATAGTTGAACAATGCAGTCATTTTATCTCAAAACAATAACAGGGCAGATATAAAACAGATAATTAAAAAAGAAATGAACATAATTTTTTATTTAGTTGGTAATTCTTATTTTGGATAAAAAATTGTTTAATTATATTTTGACGATTGTGAGATAAAAACATAACTTAAAAAACTATATTATTATAATAAATGTCATATGGGTATATGCCCATATCATTTCTAATGTTATACATTTTTATCATTATTTTATTGTTAGATGCATCTTGATTATACGTGAAATCAAATAATGTCCAAAGAAAATCTTGATCACCGCATTTGAGCGTATTATAATTTATAGTACATAAGAAGAGATTCAAAAATGATTGAAAAGTAAGTATATTAGGCTATATCAGGTATTCAGTCAAGGTTCACCCAGCACACGCCATATAGTTTCACTCGTGGTTTAATGTTCACTGTGAATGATTTTTTCGGAAATTTGGCGCCGCCCAATTGAGACATGTGTCCCGTGCAAGTTTGCAACTGTGTCACGTCACCTACATACTTGTACACGCACACCAACGATGATATCAGCGTAATATTATGTACCTATCGTTCCAGCGCGCAAAACAAAGGTGTCGCAAAATCGATCGTACTCGAGTACAAAACAAAAAAAATCAATATCTACAAACATAGATACATATATATAATATATATATATATATATGTGTGTGTGTGTGTGTGTGTGTGTGTGTGTGTGTGTGTGTGTGTGTGTGTGTGTGTGTGTGTGTGTATGTGTGTGTGTGTGTGTGTGTGTGTGTGTGTGTGTGTGTGTGTGTGTGTGTGTGTGTGTGTGTGTGTGTGTGTGTGTGTGTGTGTTTGTGTATCGTGTATGCATATGTATTTTTCTTTGAGCCAGAAACGCCATGAAGACTTTATAGAACAACACAAATGTCGAATACGAATACTCGTTTTTCTTGAAAAGACTTCGTGGACCAATTTCCCAAATATATACATACACATGCATACATTTTATACATATACAACATAAGGCCGGGGAAATCAATTTTCCGTTGTGGCGTCTATTTTACGACGTGGAAAACACAACGGCGGGCCGTATCAGTGCGGTGTGGTGGTGGTGGCGAGGGGAAGCCGCCGAGTGCATTGACGTTTTCAGTTGTTTACCACCGTACTTTACCGCTGCCGTTGTCGTTTTAACGCACAAACAACTATGAAAATGTAATGTTTCTCTGCGAACCGCATCTTATCAAAGGCACCCCGAGTTTCATGTCATAATACGGCACGCAAGCGTATACTAATATTGTGTTATATATAATAAATGTACTAATGACAATAATTATATAATAAATAACAACAACCATTCGTCCCCATCGCGAAATTTGCTTAGAGTATGAAAAATAATTAGTTAAAATCTTCTCAGGATTTCGGACTTTTAGACTTCAGGGCTTTCTTGTATTAATACAATATTCATCTTTCTAATATTCTAATATTTCGTCGATATTCATAATTTGCTTTCCTTTATGCTAATAATATTTAGAAATGGAGTACCAGTGTGGCAGGATTTGTCCTTGGAAAATAGTTAATATCAAAGAATGGTAGTAAAATTAGTTCGAGAAATTTCAAGTTAAAACATTGGTTTATCATGTTTTCGAAGTAAGAATATGTTACCCTCTTTTTTATTTTACCCGTTTCCATTTCTCCGAGTAAAGGAGTTTTCAAAAATTTTAAATTATACAGTAGGATATTTTATAGATCTTAAATTTTTATCGTACTTTTGTAATGTTACTTAGGTAATTGTTGGTTAATTTTGTATCGCTCTATAGGTTTTTTAGAAAATTACGAAAAATTTCATTGAAAAATGGAAAAAACGATAATTTTGTCTAAAACACAATTTAGTATATTATATAATTTATCATAGAATAGTCTATTCTATAATTAATGATAATATTTTTTTTTCAATTTAAAAAAAATACTTTTTTATAACATTAAAAGATGAGTATTTAATTTTTTTTACTTTGTAATAACATAAAAAAAGTAAATACTGTTTATATTTAATACGTTTCTTTGTATAAATATGAAAACACCTAATAAAGTAATAACCATATCATATAAATTAAAAAATGTAATATTATACATATCTATACAAGTAGGAAGTAACATGAATTGGGTTCCATCGGGATCGAAAGAACTTAGATATATGCCTATAGCAGTGGTTTTCAACCTTTTTGACAATTCGGCACACTTTATCTCATAACAATTTTTTGCGGCACACAAATCCATATAATAGCATATTATATTATACACTATGTAAGATAAACGTTCTGCGACGCGACGTAAAACGATAGAGACGGCTGCGACGGGCATACTAATTGAACACTATCATATGTATCTACGATTAATGTTTCAGCCTTTATGTTTGGTATTTTTCAGTTTTTCCTAGGCTTTGCACCCGAATTAATCCGAAACCTGAAAAAAACCAAAATTTTTCTTCATTGTTGGAAAAACTACTGAGAAATTAGAAAATTTACCTCTCTAAATTACCATCTCAAAGTGATTTCTAATCTATAGAGATATTGGATAAATCTTTTGGACCAAATCTACTACCCGAAAAAATGTGTACAAAAACAAATTAACATTGTAAAACCAAAAAAATCTTCCCTCCTCTTTAAATCTAAAAATGGATCAATAACACGAATTTATTTACGAACTCAAAACCAGAATTATCCTACACCTTTATACACCCGTTTGAAAACCCAATTTAAAATTCAAAAACTCGAAACCCAAAACCCGAAAAAACCATTCGGGTGCAAAGCCTTGGTTTTTACCGAATATCGATAATAATGCAGGAAAATGCAAAATTATAAAACTATTAAGAGTTTATCGCGGCAAACTTAAAGGGCACTCGCGGCACACCAGTGTGCCGTGGCACACCGGTTGAAAACCACTGGCCTATAGCATATTGTAATACGTACCGACTCGAACGGAAATGAATTTTGGATTTTTGTTGTTTTTGTATTATTTTCAGAAAACATTTCAATGATATTATTTTCTGTATAGTATACGTAATACGGGTATGTAATACGGGGATTTTTTGTCTACTTAAGATAAACTCGATAGAAAAAGATAACGTTGTTTTGATCGTGGGTATCATTAAAAACCACCGTTGTGCGAACTGTGACTGATGTGGGACCGACCAGTCATAGGGTTTTCGAGTAGATCCGCCACCCACGTATTTTTGTGTTGGAGATACGGGTAAATAGATGTGTGTATACTGTATACGTATAAACATGTGCGATTTAATTTATCGCATCGGCGCGTGTGGCCTAAGCCCTGTAGAAAATCAGCCCAATGAAGACCTATTTTTGTTTTTGTTTTCTTATCTCAACAAAATAGTATTCAATCGTTGGAGAAACGTTCGTAGCAGTAAACAATGGACATGTCATTCACAAAAGATTGGGAGTTTAACGTTTGACTTGACGGGTTAATTATTATTTACAATTCAACATTTTGTAATAGACCTAATGTTTTGGTACCGATCAACTTGGCATTTAAACATATATGATACGATTCACTGTAAACCTCCTTATATTATATCAACTAAGTTTAATGTGAATAAAACAATTTAATTTGAGAGATTAAAAATTTGGAAGTTGGGGATTAAAAAATAACATGTTGTATTGTCAAGAATATTTTTAATGTTTGTTTAGAAAACTACTGAGAAGAGAAACGAAAATGTCTGAGAAAAATTTTGAAAGGAGTATTTTTAAAGGACTTATATTTTCATTATTTATTATTTTCAACGGACGAAGGTAGAAAAAAATTCATATTGACTGAAGCGTAATAGTTGGAGTATACCTAGTCGAAAAAAAATATAATTGATTGATATAACAATAGTTTTGTGAATGATTGATTTTTGTTGTATTTCGCACCTTCATTTTAGAAATTTGATTTTTACATAAGAACTGAAACATTAAAATTAAATCAAGAATACATTTCAATTGAAACTAGTAAACTAGTAAAAATTATAGAAGTATACGTATGCCGACTAAGTATTATTTGACGCGAAATCAATAAATCTGTTTTTTTGAAGTTAGACACTTAGTAAATACTAATAATAATTAATACTCATCCAAATTTTAAAGATATGAATATGATTTTTGTTTGGAAAATAGTCACGGCACTGTTATTATTATTTCAATATATACTGTTTAATTATTTGACCAAGACTATAAAATTGTATTCCAACGTGACATGGATATTTGATTGACTACCAAATTTCGTTTCTTCTGCATTTTTTCAATCAGATTTATATGTTATACACACTATAGTAAACATACAATGGTTTGTCATTGATTTTGAAAATTGTATCTTTTCGATATTAACGATAACAAATTAGGCGATGTCATTTATTATAAAACTCACTGCGATTATAAAATATAGGTACCATATGCAATTTATAAGCGATTGTAATTTTTTAACCATTTATTTAAATATGGGAAGGTAAATTTGTAAAAAATATTAAATTAGTGTATTCATACAAAACATCATCTCGGAACAGATTATTTTGAAGGGCGTATTGTAAATTTGACGGTGAGCTCTGTTATCTATTGCCTATTATGTTAATGTTAATTTTTTTAATTTACTCTACAAATGTTCAGTTTTATGTGCAATATTATTTCAACTATAAAATAGAAGCAAAAGTATTAGTATATAATGTAAGGTATAAAAAATATGGTGGATATTTTTAAAAAAAACCTAGTTCCTACATCAAAAACTTATACTAAAATGGAACATTTCAAATAAATTATTTATATCTAAACTTACAAACAACATGAGTTACAATAAGTTTTGAATGTTTAAATGTTTATAGTGTAAAAAACAATATTTTATTTTTATTCAAAATATAAAACGATTTTTTAAAAACCGTTTTTCTAAAATTGAAAATGTTCGGTGATAATGTAATAATTTATAAATATTAAATATTTAATTATATATAAATATACAGATATTTTAAATATAACATATTTTATTTCTTAACTGTCAGATTTTGATCATTTAATATAATTTTTTTAAATGAAATGATTTATTTAATAAACAGTAGTTTCTACTCTCCTTAAATCATTTAAAACAATTGTACGGAAAAGTAATTTTTGGTTAAACATTTTAGATGATTTAGTTTACACAATTTATACAATTTAATCTTAACTTTGTCTTTACATTCAACTTATTAGTTTCTATACAAATTATATGTAATTGTATCACATTTAGTCATTTCATTACAAAATCACTAGGTGCAGTTAATTATTATTTGCTTAGGGGTCCTACGCCTAACCGGTACCGTCATACCGAAATATTGATTTTCAATACTCATTTTGTATTGAATTACAAATTAATAAAGTTAATATAAAACAATTATAATTAAAATAATTTTCAATATCGAAGCCAGATTTAAAATTGTTGAGGCCCGGAATAAAAAAAAATGTACCTATTGGAATTCAAATACATAAGTTTATATAATATTAATATATAAATATGTATAATATCAATAACTAGTCAATACCCTTTAGTAAGTTAAACTATATTTGAATATGAGTACTTACTAAAAAAGTCTTTACAATTAAAAGGAAAAAAAGTCTAGCATTTTAGTTGAGCAAATGCATCAATAACGTCTTCGAAATTTATGTTTGCAGTGATATTAATAGTTGTAGTTATTATCGTTCAGTATAATAAACATCCCCAACAAAAATTATTTTTTGTTAAAAGCACATGTCCGTATGTAAAAAGTTCGCCTTGTAAATGATAATACCTGTATCTACAATTAATAGAACATTTTAACACAGGAATTTATTTTCTCATAAATTTTGTGTTCCAGCGAAAAATATAATGTATTCTTCAAGAAGTATTTCTGATTAAGCATACTTCTTTTGGTGTTCTTCAAATGTAAGGATTAATTAAAATTAAAAGAACATTAAGTCCAGTCGGTGATGGGCCTTTGATGCTGATGGGCCTTGGACAAAAATCCATAATGCCTTTGCGTAAATAGGCCCTGTACTATAACTTATAATACTCTAAAATTTTGATCATTACATACTATCACTTAAAATTACGTTAATAGATATGAGACTGACTAGTTAGGGAAAACAATATGGATAAACCTACGTATTGCGCATTTCAGTTATCATATTATTATTATTTTAATAATCAATTTTATGACACTGTATAGGTGAGTGGTGGGGTGAAAAGATTTGCATATGCCACCGCTTAGTTCTGCAGAATAGCGGAACAGTGGTTACTAATCAAGAACATTTTTTCATCAAACAATTTTTATCGATTTATCGTCGACTGATTGCAGAATAAGCGATACATTATCGTTTGTTATAAAGTAATGCATTTGAACTATTTAGTGTCATTATTTTCATATCATATAAAATAACTATACCTACAAGATCGTTTAAACTGTATCATACACAACAGTCATAATAAATACGAATTAATGTGTTCCTATTTTACCATTAGTGAAAACCTTAACGCTTTCGAAAAATTATATACATATATATTATATTATTTTTTAATCAAATTTTGAATAATATATTAATGGATTTGTGCAAAAAATACTTCTGATCTTCAATGAAAAAAATATTGTATGAAATAAAATTTGAAAAGAAACTGATAAATAATAAATTGTCTACTAGAAGCCTTAAAATGGTTACTATATTTTATCACACTAGTCACTAGGTACTCGTATTTTGTAAATCGTATGACCATTTACCTAGATTCAATTTTTTTCAATAAGTGTGCTATTAATTTATCATATTTTAGTCATTTTTCATCAATCTTCAAAAATATATTTAAGGTAACCTAAAAATTGAAATGAATATTACAAATATTGTTTACTTTACTTATTAAAAACCAAAAAACATTTTTTTTTTATCATCCATATCATAATAGCTTATTTAATTTACTATGATCTTTGTGAGTCGAACGGAAATGATCATGAGTCATCCGTTTACTGTGTGTTCAAATAGTACGAATGACGTTATCAGAAGATAACGAATGTTTGTTATAGTCGTAAGTAGACACACGATGGCGTCAATCGTCCAGCTAGTGCGATATCCTGAGTACTGATGTTGTCATTTTGCTGTTAAATGTGTTGTGAATAAATACCATAGTTATTAATTCTTTTTCGTGGATTTTGGTGTTTCTAGTTTTCAAGCAAATAACTAGATGTAAAAAATATAATTTTTTATTTCATTTCAATCAAACAGATTTTACGTAGGTAATAGGTATACCTATTAACGATAAAATATCACTGAAGGACAATTAGATTATGCATACACTATATCGACTAGATTTTTTATTTTATCAAAGATAGGAATTATATTTTATATCTATTATTATTTATGTATAGCGTATGTAAATCTATCTCCAGTAATTAATATTGTATAGTTGGTACTTTTGATGCATATTTCATAAAATTAGTCGTATTAAAATAAGACTTCTATTAGGTCACGTATGTTATCCTATTAAATGCCATAGTGTAGTATGTTAAATTTGAAATTACAATATACAGGTAGATAGTAAAAATTATATAGGCTTAGTGCCGCGGCCGGTGATGTTGAAAAGTTGAACATAAATACCAAAACACTTTTATTTATTATTCACCATATTTTTCCAGAAATAATTTTTCATTAATATTTTACAAATGACGTCCTCTTTCAGTCATAATATTCCCCGTATAATGCACCAAGGTCTTTAATGAAGATTATCAATTTGTATTTTAAGTTGCTTGAAATCGAGTCGTGGGATAAATAATGCCTTTTCATTCGAGCGAGCAATTAATTTTTAAATATTAAACGTACCTTCATACATATACCGACTAAATACAGGAAATTTGATTGGAAAATTCAATAATGAAAAGTTTGATAAATGTCATTAAAAATATCTACGCATTTGAAAAATATGTGTGTATATATATAGGTACATACATACATACATACATACATACATATATGTATACGCTGAGTCTTATAATAATACATAACACAGTAAAACCTAAAGATTCGCAATGATTATAGTTTGAAATGTGTTTTAATTATTTTTTTCTGTAATCGTTTCATATAAATCAGGGGTAGACTGGCTGTATCATACACAGCCAGTCTGCCAATTTTTCACTTGAGGCGTATAATACAGGTAGGATTTAGTGCATTGGTCTAAGGGTTTCCAACACCCAATATATGATTATTTTATTAGTAAAAGTAACTTGAAATAAACAGGGTACCTATGATTAGTTATTTATTTTTATATTTTTCTAAAAAATTCAATTTTATTTAAATTTTCAAAGTACACTACTTAGAAAACAAGTTTAAATACCGAGTGAATATTTGTTAGAAAATCGTACTTTCTGACTCACACGCCTCACCTTTAGGTATATTCCATTTTTACAAAAACGTTAACCAAACGTAATAAGAATATGCGTATTTTACATTTTTATCATCTAAAGCCTTTTTAACAATTTTTTTGAATTTAATTGATATAAAAGCTTTATCAAATAAATTCAGGCACATATTACGCCAAAATTTATATTTAATTTTTGTAAATTTAAAAAAGTATAATTTAAAATAATAAATAAGAACATTTTTGCCTTTGATAACTATTTATAAAACATGAAAAAAAAACTGTTTTTTTCATCAACTTATTGTATCAAAATCTTTTCTGTTTCTATTTAAGTGGCAGCTGAGCGAGTAATAATAACGTCATTACTCATATTGTGGTATTTCTATATTACGTTCAATCGTAATCAGAAAAACCTCCCGATTCGTCGTCAAACAGCAATGACCACGATCGAGTTTTAATTTTTTTAAGAATTTAAACATGTCTTTCACAAATAACTGGGGTAAATGTTAAAGAAATTACTAGTTTATACGTAGTGTATAAGTGCATAATTCATTACAGTTATCTATGTATATGAATCAGTAATGAATAAACAAATCGAATGCATATGAAATAGGTGATTTACATTTCACCTTGCTTGGTCACTGCTCGTTTTAGCTCAAAAGAGCTAAAATCTATATCTTCGTTACTAATTTCATCCTCAAATGTATAGTCCTGCCTATTGCTTGCCTGGCATTTACCCGATTTGCTAGATAACCTTTATATATTTTATAGAAATAATAGAGATCAGAGCTTAGGAACCAAACTGGGGGACGGAGTGGCCGAGTGGACTCAGGTGGCGGTTACGACGCGTACCGTCGCCGGTTCGAACCCGGCCTCGGGCAGTCTCTCTAACTTGGACAGGAAACAACTGTCTTCAGAGAGAGACTGCCATCCCCCCACTCCGGGGCATGGCAGAAACCTACGGGTGCCCCAATAGATGCCAAACCGGCATCCGAACTGTAGACCCTAGGGTCTGCACTCCCGGATAACCATGCCATACGAAAAAAAAAAAAAAAGGAACCAAACTTCATAGGTGCGTGTGATGGACGTGTGGTGAACGCCGACATGCCGGTCGGGCCAGTCCGCCCCGAATTGAAGTATAGAATCTAGATACTATTATACGTCTATTGCAACTCATTTTTCTGCGCTCCATTTCTCTTTTTAAACACTATTGTCAACAACTTTGCTCGTATAATTCATCGAGTTTTATTTGCGCAGAAACTATCAGAAAGCATTTCGAAATGCACGTGAACCGTTAAAATACATAAATCGTAATTGCTACCGGAAACTAAGGTCAAAATCAATAGCGGACGTCCGGTCGCACCCACGCACGCATCTACGTTACGCAAAATTGGTCGAGTGTCGGAACTCGGAAGTGTTCTGCATTCGTCTTCTAACACTCTGTTCTGGTTGTGTTCAGATCTGAGCGGTTTATTTATTGCTAAAAAGTAAAATTAAGTTATATCACACTGATTTAACGACTGATTACAATGTGCTCGTGATGGTGTATGTGTACAAGATGCACGATATTGTAAATGATTTATTCGTCACGAAATTATACCCGACGACCACTATGAGTTGTAACATTATTTTTAATTCGATTAACCTTTTTTATTGTATGAGGTTAACGATATCAATTTTACTCATTAATTTCGAAATAATCGTCCAATAGACCGAATGTTCCACGTGGCTTTGGAGTCCTAAATATAACAACTTTTAATTGTGTTTCATTGGTAGACGATTTAATATGTCTTATCGAGTCGTATTAACGTAGGCTGCATACCGTATCTATTTATAACAGCTCACGAGTTGCAAGTGTCTACATACGTCGATCTATCGAAAATTAGTCATAATAAAAAATTAGATAATAATATTAAACCATAATGTGTTTATGAATAAAAATAAATGTTTTTTTTTTAATTATGACAATTATAAAAAAAAATAAAAAATATGGAGTGTATTTCTTAAGACACGGGACTAGCTAAAGCAGAATTAACAAACATTTTTCGCACGAGAGTACTCTATACTTTGCTGTATGAGTTATCATATTGAAGTAATCGTATTGAATTTTAAATACACACAAACACACACACTCACACACACACGCACACACACACACACACACACACACACACACACACACACACACACACACACACACACACACACACACACACACATATACATACGTCCAGGGCTTATTCTAAGGATTTTTTTCAACGGCGCATATTATTATGGAATTGAACCTGCATCACCCTAACCTAATTTGGCTTAATAAGGGCGTTTTCATTAAAATATTTAAATTTTAACTTCTAACTATACTTTAGTTTATGTTTCATTTAAATCTAATTCCGACTAGGTACTAATATAAAAAAACCATATGTTTAAAAATGTCCTTTTTTATTATAATTTTAATTTTTTCTTGTTTAAAATAATATTTCTTTTTAATTAACACAGGCATAAAGAACATAATTGAATTTTTATTTTAAAATGTTCTTCTTTTATTTGAAGTTTCACCATGTTCTTGTTCAGACTTTCTTTTTGACTCTTCCTCAAATATACCATGATACCATTCTTGTTCCTTAGCTTTTGGTGTATTCTTAACGCGACGTTTATTTTGTTTTAGCCATATCTGTACTGCTTATCTTGGATCCCAATTTTGTAGAGGTGGCATGTTAAAATGAATAAATAGATATTCATTTTCAGTTTCTACATGCAAACGTTGACGATTTATTGATTTAAGAATATTACTCTTGTCTCTTACTGATTTAACGTTCAATGTCAGCACTGTGAGGTTTGGCAGCTATAATACGAGAAAGCAAAATATTTAGATTTTTGTACTCATCAGATCCAGATAAATGCTGAACAAGCTTAGACAAAGACATCTGGCGTAGGTCCTCTATTTTATCATGTTCCAGTATGTCTGTATATTCCATATCTAACGATTCGTGACTTATACCTATTATGGATTTATGTGAAAAACAAAATCATTTTTTAATTTAAAGCATTTATAAATTGTAGTAGGTATTTATTAGTAATTGGCACTAATTCAAAAAACCCTAGAGTTTTTTATTTCAACTGACTAAAGTAACTTAAGTCAACTACAAAAAATTCGATTATCAAGTGCGTATCTGACTTTCCCAACTACGCAAAATAAGCCCAACTACGCTTTAGAATAAGCTCTGCAGCATACGTCTTAATGTTTGTACAGTTTTTGTATTTAAAAAAAAAAATAGTAAATATTATATTTTTTCAATATTTATTATTTTTTAAATCCTAGTGTCAATATTATTATATTTTTTAATGAAAAATGTTTTACTATACATATTTTTCGTTTACATGAATATTATAAATATTATGAATATTATTAATTTTATATATTATAATTATTATCAATACTAAACTAAAATACCGTATGTGAACTAATACTAAGCAAAATTATCGTATGATGTAGTCTGTTACTGCCTTTTTGCTTAGTATATATTTGATGCTGTTTTTTTATCTTAGTAACATTCATATATTTAAAATATACGCATATGTTTAACTGCGCTTATACCACGATATTTATTGCACATACGGTATTTATGCTAAGGAATCAAAAAAAAGCGCACTGAAAAAATGATTTTTTTTTTTTTAACTTTATTTTAAAAACATACAATCTGTAATTTAAAAAAATGAATATGTTGATAAAATAAGAGATTTTTTTTAAATTTTGTTGCTTACTGCCTTTTGGCTTAGGAGGGCAGTATATAGGCGCAATTAATAGCAAAATATAAAGACACAATTTTTTTCAAGCAAGTCTTTACAACAATGCAATAAAATAAATACTTTTGAAATTAAAAGTTATTACCCTTCTAATTGTCTGGCACTTTTCGAAACTTACAGGGCAGCCTAGACACCGTACACACGCCTATTATTGTGTCTAATCCTAAGTTGACCGATAAACGGATATAATACGACTAAAATAATTAATATTTATTATATAACGAGTATACAACTATTTGACTACCTAGTTGATTTAATTTGATTTTTGCAACTCTTGGGAATATTTATTTTCTGATTCAAATATTGAAAATTATGTAATAAAATAACTATACTTAATAAAATGTTTTTATTCCGAACGTTTAGGTGACACTTACAATTACGTAAAAGAGATATTATAGTTTCTTTATGCATATCAGTATTTTTTTCTATTTCCGTTGTATTGGACATTGGTTTTTAATTTTTACCATTTTTTATTTAATCACCTATTTAAATACATATTTTGTGATCGATTAGGTACGACAATATTAATATTTTTTTTTTTTTTTTTTAGAACGTATTGTCATTTGAGGTTGTATCAACTCCGAATCGGGTGATCTTTACACCAAATACAATTTTTATCAGATTTATGGCAATACCGAACGTGTTTATTTTATAGGATTTGAATAACTGACGCTAGGTATCATAAATCATTACTTGTAGTACTACTCACTACTCACTATTTTTTATAGTATATATAAATTCGTGTAAATTGAAGTAATATTATTTTTAACGGTGGGTCAGTGGATTGAATTGAAAACTTGATGTTTACTACCGTGGTATTTTTTTTTTTTTAATTCTGCGCAAATGACAAACACATCGAGAACAGAATTTCATCAAACCATCAAAGTATAAATTAGACCTGTGACGAAATTATTTTGGCTAGTTATAAAATAATGATGACTTAAAAACAGTCATAATACATCTATATGTATTACGTTATTTATTATTCAACTAAAAACTACAATCGCAGAAATATTTTTTTGAATAAAACAAACATAAAAAAAGAATAGCGTAACACTGTAAAATTATAGTTATTTCTCGCTTCCGCCGAGTCCGAAATAAATCAGGAATCACATAACCCATAACAAACCCTTTTTTTCAGCCATCCATCATTAATATCGTATATGTGAATGTATACAATGATAGTAGAGAAAAAACAGGCATATTATTCTAATGATATTGATTTTATCGAAATATTTTACATAAACAGACACTTTATGTATAACGTCTTTTATGCTCATGGTTTTAATAATGTTATGGTGGAGGGGGGGCGAAACTGATCTGAATTTCGACCGTACGATCACTTATATTCACGCGCGTAACACAATGTACGGGTATTACTCATTATTGGTATATTTTAATATGTAATAATAATAATGTACTATACATACATATAGGTACGTTGCGGAGGAACAAAAGTCGGAGTTTGTCAATGCCGTAGGTGGGCCCCGTATTACTAACCCCGGGTAAAATATATTGTGTACCGTAATACTGAATATATTATTACTCTATTATAATAATGTTATCATCATGTATATATATACGAATTACTTTTTATGCATGTGTATATATATATAGGTATAAAATAGATGCTACCGCAGTCGAGAGCCAATGGAGACTGGAGAGTCGGTGCAATAATATAAATATACAATGCATAATATTATAGATCTAGGTGTATACTTATTTAGGTACTAAAAAGTGTAGACGTACAGTCGAGTATTGCCGTGTGGCGGATCGGGACGAAGATTTCTCTGCGCGCCGCATGCAAATAAAAATGCATTCGCCGATGAGAGAACAGAAATAAATCATCGATTATATTATATAGGTACCATTATTATTGTACACGCGTTTCGCTTCTGAGTGAATATTAATAATGCGAGGTGCAACAATATGCCGTACAGCAACAACACGTGCGCTACACTTGTCCTTATAGCGATTTCGTTTGGTCGAAAACTTATTGCAGGTACTGCCCACTGATGTTGATAATTGGTGTGTTAGGTATAATGCATACGGTATACTTTCATAATTTTAGGTAACTTTAGTAGTTATTCGTCTTAAAATCCTTAGATTTTTATGTCCATACGTTACGAATCGGTTTTATAAAATAATTAATGATATTAAACATTAAAAACAGTTGTGTTAAAACTCAATATTTAAGATCATCCATGGGGTTAGATTACATATCAACTACGTAAAACAGTGTGTTTAAGTTTAAAAACAAATTTTTTGAAAATAACATAATACTCAAGAGTGTATTGAACGTAATGAATTTTTAGAAGAAAAGGGCGACAATGCTAAATACTGCTACTTTGATTTTTCGATTCCTCGATGTATAAATCAAATGTGGTGGACAGAGGACTTTGTAATCAAATTGTTATTTTATTTTTTTATACTCAGATATATCCAGGATAGCTTTGTTAGAAAGTGTGTGCGTTTGGAGTAGAAGTACTTCGTCTTACTGAGTTAATTATTCTATCTGCTTTTTTAGGAATATTCTTATTATTTACACAAATAGGTATAGCCTGTACGTTAATAATGTAATGTAATATACAATGTGTAAAACACTTGTACGGGTGATGCTTTAAAGATCAAAACGTGTCATATCAAATGGTGTAGAATGACAGTTGTGATTTCGACTTAAATAGTTTTGAGAATATATTAAGGCAATTAAGTTTTGTTAGGTACATTTTTGCTTAATTTAAATACTTAATTGTACGGCCATTAGATAGGTAACTACCATTGGTAAATGGCATACTAAATAAGAGCTAACAATTATTTAACAATAATAACTATAATAATATAGTTATTATTGTAGTAATTATAATATACATTTACATAATACGTTGTGTAAATAATTACTTATAATAAATAGCAATCTTATGAGAAGAATAAAATTATTTTCAGTATTTATTTTTTATTTTTTTTAATGTCCTAATGAGTAAAACATCAAATTATTGTACACACATACACTTACTTAAATTATACGGTTTTTTTGTTCGTTTCTATGTATCGGTGCTTTTATTAGTTGGTAAAACGCATTGTATGGTATATTGTTATTATTATTTTTGTTTTGACTATTGATTTAGTCCGAGAGTTTGTGGCGCGTGGGTAATGCAAGATAATGTAATGTGTATGCTGTACAGTGTACGTCGGTACGCTACCCGTTTGGATGTGTTGTTCTGCCGGAGTGACGGCTGACAATTTTCGATTTTGAATATTGTCATGTTTACCCGGGTAATTGTGTAATTGTGTAAGTTACCCGCACGTCGGACATAATCCGTGAAACATATTTACTATACAGGTATATCGCGTATCTACGTCATTCGATGTATCACGCCACAACGATTTCTGTGCCATAGGTAAAACATAAAAAGTATAATGGGTATCGCGCACACCAACTATAGACAGCGGGGCGTTTTCAGTGCGTCTCAGAATTTGTACTTATACCTGAACGGCTAAACCTATACCTATAATCCAGATCTATACTTTATATGCAGACTGGTAGTTCACAACGAGTACGTTTTTTACTATAATTGTACCGATGCGTAAGTTTTGTATGTATGGTGTGATTTATACAATGTTGTGATTTAAGATGACAGAAAAAAGGATTCATGACTATCCACTGAATCGCGATCATGCTCAATAACTCATCGATGAATGTTCTTATGACAACTTATAAGAGTAGATACGGAATTGGCAGTAGGAATAAGTCATATATAAATTATTAGGACTTCGCATTCAATGACCTGACTGAAAAGTATAAACTGTGTTATGACTTTTTCATACCAATATTTAATACTCTTTTTTTTCTTTGACTTTTTTCAGCTATTTGTATCGGCAACTTTAATCCTTAACTTTCGCTTTATCGGGTTTTTGTATATTCTGTATTATAGCACTCAGCGTTTCCATATCTTTCTCAATCACATTTAGCCATACTCTTTTGTGGCTTTTTTCTATTCAATATTCATACCTCATACTGTCATTCTCATTCATTCTTTGTGATTGTAGAAGGGGATCAGAATAATAATTTCACGGTATTATAATAATTCAAAGATTAATAAATAAAAAAAGAAGAAATTTTAGGGGTCTCTGAGATATCTATCATCTACGTATAATGTATATTGTGTAGTTCGATGATTTGTCAACTTAATTTTTAGTTAATACTTTTTTCCTTATTAAAAATTGAATATTATTGTGACGGAAGATTTAAGAATATTATGGAGGATTGAAGTTGACAGAATAAATTATTACTTGGAAATTATAAAGATGAAACTCATAATAACCACATAATCTCACGAGACCTCGGGATTGATACGTCTACAGTTAATACAATATGAATCATGAAGTATAATATCAATATGAACTATAAACAGCTATTCGCCCATTAATTATTAGAATATAGGTCTATGCGTAGGCAATAGACACCTTTCTGATGCGAGCAAATCGTCAATCAGAAAGCGTGCACTATCACCTGTTTAAATAATGCGGTATCTTTATTGAAGTCCTTGTGACGTAACGAGAGATGACGGACTCCGTGCGGTTGTAAAATATGAATCGTTGTCAAATGAATCAATGTCAATAGTCAAAACCAAACATCTAGTGGAAAGGAAACTAAAACGCGTGAACCGTCATTTAAAAACGTTAGTTGTATACAACTTTTTCAATCACAAGGAGGATATTTTACTTCTCAATAAATATGACTTTGTTTAAATTTCGGTACTTGGAACTGCCAAATCTGTGATTATCATATTAGAACTACAATCGTCATGTGCCTTATAGTTATATGTTTTTTTTCCGAGCATTTGTTTTAAATTAAGGTATAACTAACGAGTGTTACGTTTAGACATAACTGGCTATAAATGTTGGGCCCCAGCATCCTATATAAAACGTAGATCGTGGTGAGTGCTGGTGACAGTACGTGTTAAATATAATAATTATAAAATCATAATAATAGTTTGACTGTACTTAAACAGAATAGACGTTCACAAACACACACACACGACACATACACACACACACATCCTAATCCTTGATTTGTACTACAAGGTCGACAACTTTTTACAAGCATTCGATTTCTAAACTATTGTGTGCTTACATATTTTAAAGTCAAAATTAAAATTAGAATTTTTTCTTTTGCCCACGTATCTAAAAATTTCTCATTTTAATACAAAACGTTGTTGTGTTTTTGATCCTGGTATGCTCCGATAGCGGTCAAAAGAAACGACGGATAAAATGTATACGGTTTAAGTCCAATGAGGAACCCTCCTTTGATTTTTTTTTAAAATTTATTTTAGTATTTTGCTTGTTTCTTTATAACATTCATACTGTCTTCCACTACCTATATATAACGTACCTATATTTATGTTTTTAATGATTAATAATCTGTTTAATTTCAATACTATATGTAAATAGACATTTTGTACACAAGGGTTTAAACTCGTTAAATTTAATAAATAAATAAAGTCCTGCGTATTACATATTAATTGCTAACGAATACTTTCTGCGGAATAAAAAATTTAGAATTTCAATGTTATGATTTTGATTTTAAAAACCGTTATCGATTTTGTTATACTTGGATCTTGTTTTACTTTTCGAGTGTTTTACGGTTTTATCTCGTTTTACTTCCCCATCGACAACAAGTAGTACAACCCTTGTATCTATACAAGCATAATGTAAAATAATATTAGCATAAATTAACTCGTGTACTACATATTTATAGTCTATTTTCACACGTTAAAATTTTTATTTTCATTGATACTAATTAAAAATTGAAATAGATACAGTTTACATAAATAAGACTGAAATAATTTGTACTTCGATAATCATTAATCAGTAATATTATTATAATGCTATGTTTCAGTACGATACCATTATATTTTTTATGAGTTTGTCACAATTGTAACAGAAATTCATTTTGTAGATGTGTTTTTTTTAAATACATATAATAATAATTGTGTAGCGTTTATAGAATTTTGTAAAATGAAATACATGTATTTATGTATATACAGAGGGATTCAACAATTATTTTACACTAACTTTATTACATAGATATTCAAAAAGTAAAAGAATATATATTATGAACATTTCTTTACTTAGATAAGTCTAAAATTCTAAGAAACTTCATATTTTTTAACTATCCTCAAAGGGGGTTAACTTTTGAAAACCAAAAGGGAACATATATTTGTTCGACAATAAATTGTGAAGATATTTTTTTAGTAAATTTTGCTGGTTGAAAATCATTTATTAATGGAAAATTAGGTAGGTATGAGAAAGATTTTAAATTTTGCGGTGATGTACGTGTTAAATGTATTATGACTGAATGCGCAAACGTACGGCACATGGACCGCACAGTGATCGTCACACAATTTTTAAAAACTTAAAATTCCTCTAAACCTAGTATTGCGTCAGTTAATATTTTTCAATTACTAAAATATACTAAAAAAATATCTTAACATTATGTTGACAAATAATATAGGTTCTCATTTGAATTTAAAAAGTTAACCCCAAAACTACCCCGTAAGGGTTATTAAAAAATATACAATTTACGTATCATTTAAGATTTCTCTGAATAAAGAAACTTTAATGAAACATATTTTATTCCATTTTGAAAATTTATAGGATAAAATGTCTGTAAGACTATTGTTGAATCACTCAGTATATACTCTATACCAGGGGTGTCCAACCCACGGCCCGCGGGCCCCATGCGGCCCACCGTACATTTTAATATGGCTCTTACTTTAATTTGTTTTCCTTCTTATTATAAGTAAAATGTAATAGCTCGTAAAAAGATTTCTACTTACTAATGGTTTTGGTAAAATTATAAATAAAATGTATTATTATTAAAACGTATGTTCACAAAAGGTTGGACACCCCTGCTCTATACAGTACACACATTTGGTAGTTGTGTCATAGATTAAATATACTCTAATAGTTAGTATATTTAATCTATGGTTGTGTATACTGTACATCTTAGAAAATAAAATTTTTTTAGGGAAACTAGTTTATATTTTTAATTTATTAAGTATTTATTAGCTATTTTTGGGTATTACGGATAATGTATGTATCTCAAATCAAGTACTCGTACATCGAACCCATTAAAATACAAATTAAACAAAACTTAAACTTAAGCCGTTGAATTATTAAACATGTAAAATTGTAAATATGTATATTTATATCTTTATATAATAATTTTTAGTAACATCGTAATTCGTACTTAGATTTTATTATTAGAGATACACGTAAAGCGTCATATAATATTATTTTGATTTGAGAATTACCTGTATTAATACGAAATTACAATATCACCGATAATTACTAACTCATCTCCGCTTACAAACAACTAACCTATGTTAAATATAAATTAATACAAATTTAGTTTTATCAATATTAAATTACTACAACTAACATACATGTACAACATTGTCCTCAAAAACTTATTTATTTGACATGAATATAAGACAAAAAAAATTATAATTTGGAAATTCTATGATTTCAGGTCACATATTTCAGCCACTTTTTATTACACCTCACCAGGCCCGGCGCAAGGCAAAATGACGCCTCAGGCCAAAATGCCAACTGGCGCCTTTTGCATACAGTTAAAACCCATATCATAATATTCGGAAACAATTTTATTCATGGACAGAAATACGGAAAAATTATATATAATGCTTAACCTCACAAGGTGACCTCACATCATATAAACTATAGTTTTTTCCGAAGTACTGTGTGTGCCAAGTTAAATTAATACATACGAATGTTTATTAAAAAAAAAAAAAAAATGACTGCACAGGTCATAAAATATAATATACATGTATACCAATTACCAAGGACTAAAGTTGAGCAGCAAGTATCAGTGGCGGCTCGTGCGTAGGTGCGCAAGTGCAAGCGCACCACATGCCATTTCACCAAACCAATATTTTTATTTTTTTTTAAACTAACCGTTGTAAATTGTTTTTGAAAAATATCGGTGTGCTATTAAAAAAAAATATTCATCAATATTTTTCGGTAAAGAACTATTACCTATGTAGTGAACATATTATTGCTCCTAAAGTAAAAACAGTTATGCAAAATGCACACACCAATCGGTGCGCAACACTGCGACAGCACCGCACGCTTGTATAAAATACGTATGGTCGATAAGTGGGGGGATCTCTAAATACAATGCTACTCGGTGCGCAGTTACTACTGCGAACCGATTTAAAAAAAAACGTTGTCTACGATTAATTTTGAGGTTTTTCCATTTGTACTCAGATTTCTTTATCAAATGGTCGATATTATTTCGTAATACATGTACCTATACGAGTATATATTTTAGTATACCGTCATAGTGAATTCTTTCTTCTTAGAATTAATTAGTTATAGTTATTATTTTGTGCACCACCTATTTTTTACACCACGAGCCGCCACTGGCAAGTATAATATTAAAAAGGCTGTAGTAACACATCAGTTTTATTAACATTTAAACTTATATTCACGCTTAATGGGGTATCGTTATAAATTAATAGTGGGCAAAGAAAATGATAATAGTAAGAAGCAGAGTATAAGGAGTTACAACATATATTTGTCACATAGGTTATTTTACAAATATGAGACCATTTCTTGAGAAATCAATAATATGGTGACAATGAATTGATTTAAAAAATGTTATTAATTTTAAAATTATATTATAAATGATAGAGTATTTAAATACATTTCATGAGGTATACTGTATTAGAGCCGCTGTTGATGGAAAAAATTATTAAAATAGTACTTAATTAAAAATTATGAAAAATTTGCATTTTTACCTACACAATATATTAATTTTTCTTTAAAAAATGATCAGATAGCCCATTTAATATAATTTTCATTTCAAAATAATAATTATAAAAAAAGAATTAAGTATGTATTGTTAAGAAAATATCATAGTTTTAATTTAAACAAGTTATTTTACGATTAAAATGATTTGGATAAAAAATATAGGTACCAACATCAAGAGTAAAAAAAAGAAAAGAAAATCGGATGAAGGTAAAATATTTGAGAACGCACATGTAAGAAGAAAACTACAAAATATCAGTAGGTATCACTCAGTGTCTAACTTGATATTAGTTAACGAAATATTATTTATCTTTTTTAAATATTTTTATAAATCATTGTTTGTGTGTTGCCTAATAAAGTAACATTCTATTGAAGTATTAACTCA
The DNA here is from genome assembly GCA_027580255.1 of Therioaphis trifolii. Lineage (NCBI taxonomy): Eukaryota > Metazoa > Arthropoda > Insecta > Hemiptera > Aphididae > Therioaphis > Therioaphis trifolii. The sequence continues at coordinate 14,905,991 of CM050406.1, read as the reverse complement.
TTAATAATGTCTGGTAAATAAAATTTAAGTAGTGTGTGAGAGTAGGAGAATATTTTTTCCTCGTGTGCAACAAGAGACGTCAGATATTTCAGTCAGTTTTTTATACTTATAAACGATGGTCATATTAACAGAGATATGACTGTTACCGAAAATGCGGCAAAAGGTGATCTAGTGGCCTAGTATCACAAGAAACATTCATCGTCCACTCTATGAACCAGAGCCACGCAAGACACTTGCCCAGCATTTAAATATGGTCTGGCCTTGTCTAGCACTATAGTAAAATAATAAATATTTGTCGAAATGAAAATGCATAAGTACATAAATATTCGATGTTCGGCATGCATGTGCGTGTGTGCGTGCGCGTGAGTGTGTATGTGTATGTGTATGTGACATTGATGCGTGCTTACATATTATTATAATATGTTATTGCGTACAATACGAGAAAGTACGACGTAGACGAAAGACGCTTAGTGTTATCCAAAAGAAAACAAATGACTAATTTGGTCTGAGCGGATAAAAGGATGAGAGAAAAGAAAGTCAAAAAACGCGTGGGACCGCGCGTGAATAATATACGCGCATGAAAATATAATGAAAAACATAACGGAAGATGTGTGGTATCGTCAAGAGTGTTTTATCATCTGTTTCTGCGGTAAAGGCAGATATAATACACACAATAGATGTCAACAAGAAATGTATAAACAAATATCTAACCCTTTCTTGAACAAAAATGAAACTATTTTTACGGAAGTACGTGAATAAAATATACTTACCTGACTATTGCATGCGTTAACGGTATGCAATAATACGTCGGCCTTGTTATGATTACATGTCACCGATTATTAACAATAATAACTGTAATAACGTTGTGTTTATTTTTCAACATAATTTCAGAATAAATCATAAGCTTTCAATAACTGTTATGAAAGCAATACACATCGAATTAATATTTGCATATTTACGTTTGATGGCTAATAAACTTAATAAGACATTACAAATTTGAGACAAATTATACGTCGACGTTCATTTTCCCAAATTAACTTAAAAATCTTACGATATCTATTAATTATTATAGGTAATCAAAAATAGATCGTATCTATACTGATCTACTGCTCTCCAATTTCCGATATGATGTAGTCGAGAATAATACAGGGATTTAAAATAACATTATTTACGAAAATTCTACTAAGAAAACCATACTTAAGTATATAAGTACCTGAGTATAACATATTTTTCCCATACAAAATATGTTTATGTACGTAATTTTATTGGTGTTCTGAATTATTAATGAAAAAAAGCAGTGGTAAATAGTGGCGGACTATGAAAACGATTTGGTCCGGGAAGACTTTATTTTACCAGTCCCAAAATTGTTTACTTCCTGGATGTAAATGGGTATAAATACATGCTTATTGTCAGAGATTATTACTTTTCACACAAAAAGCACAATTGCTAATAATGTTGGAATATGTTGGACTATGGGAGTACTGACATATTGACGAAATTACACATTAGGTAGAGAGTGACATCAGCTCTATGGTAATTGATGATATTACACAAAATATTTTCTAGTCAAAAAATTTAAAAAAATAGTAATTTTTATTATTGGTGTGAACAGTTCACCGTGAAACCCCAAAGTATCGGTCGCGGCTCACCGGAATAAGACCCGGTATCCCGCCGGCATAGTCCGCCACTGAACTTGTGAATAGTGAATACCTACTCTAGGCACGCTCATCGACAAATATTTCTTCTCATATGTATAATCAGTAGTGTTTCCATATGGTACTATACCACATATACGCCGTATACTCTCAAGTTTTTAGTGAAAAATCATGGCTGTACAACGTATATTCTCAAATAATGTCTAAAAAGAAGAAATATATATATATATATATATATATATATATATATATATATATATATATATTAAATTTTAGTTTACTTTTTACTTAATAGTTTTAAATTTTTGTACTATAACACTATAATAAACGCTATTCGATATTTTAAGAGCTCGAATGGAAAATACAAATACAGTAGTTATTTACTGATCCGTCCACGACAGTGTCGTCATTTCAGTTTTCGTTAGATGAGGGCAAACATTTTGGCAGGCCCATATAACTAAAAAAATAAAAAGCTGTCCACTTCGTTTGCTAATTAATTTGCGTTAGGATTTTTATCATATATAGGTACTAATATATTATTACCATCTAATATTATAAGGTACAAATAGCCCAAGTTTTTCGTGAAAAATTTGTAGTTAGCTTACTAAACACATAACATATTAACCTATCTCTGAGACTATATTATAACGTATATTTTTTTCCAAGAGGAACCAAAACTTTGTCCACCCTTTAAAAATAAACTTGAATTTAACTTTATAATTATGATTTTTTCCACATCGATTTTTAACGAGAAATTCCTCTCTTAATTAGTTAGGTAATATTCTTAATGTGGCACCAGCATAGTATACTTTCATGAAAAATGATGGGAACATCGCTGTGTATGATAGATACATACGTGATAGTCATCAATTAATTTTTTTTTTTTTTTTGTCGAACTTTAAACTGAGTTCGATAGCTGTCAAGTCTTAAGCTCAATATTTCTATTAAATATTTTACTCCTAAGTTTTTATTCGTTTCGCCCAACCGGCATTTGCCCTAAGCCGAGTGGTAGAGCATGTGGTCAATTGTGCACCAGCTCCACTACCTACTACAGCATCCTGTGTAGCGGCGACACTTAACCGCGCCGCGGGTAGTTGAGTTATTCCGTGACGGACACGCAATGGGCGAACCGTCGGGGGCATGCTCACATGTCGTGTCGTACTTACAGTAGTCTACGAAAGTATATTTTTTGCGAAATATGTTTATGCATTATTATATACAAAGCTTGGAAATCAAAATCAATATACGTGAGATTTATTCGATTTAATGGGTTTTCGAAAAAACTTAATAAAAGTGTAGGTAGGCCTTTAGCAGAGCTATAGGTACTCGGTTAAAAAAAGTGCTAATTATTGTTCATTATTCGACTTAAGACACGAAACAAAGATTTAAAAAAAAACCGAGTCCTGCAAGTCAGGAAAGTTAGTGAAATCTATTTTAATTCACACGGATAAAGTACTGAACTTGTTTAATTGTTATGGCTATAGCCTATAAGTATAATTTATACCAATTTATTTTATTATTATTTTTTTTTTAGAGACCGATAAAACAACAATAGTGGATGTTATTTTTCGTCGTTTCACTCCTAGAACAAGAATTGGGCGATGACTGATGACAGTGATGAGTATATAGGATGGTTAGACCGTTTTCACAATTAGCTTACCTAATGTACCTACACGATATCCACTATGTGAAGAATAATGTAATTATGAATAAAAAGCAATGATGAATCAGAAAAACGGTTCTGAGTGGAGTTTATTGAATGATTTCATTACCTCCACGTACCTACTAGTGTTTCAGAGATTTCAGTTTTTTTTTTCTTAGTAAAAACTCGATTATTTTTCATAATTTTTGTGTTTTTTTTTTTTAATTCGATTATTGGGACAAGTGCTTCTAAAATTCCTTGAAAAATTTTGTTATGAATGTATTATCTTCAGGTGTTTTTTATTGTCGATCAGTTTGGTCTTTACGACCGGCATCACTTTTCAGTGAAAGTGGACAAACGGTAATAACTAAGTCGGTCGAACGCAGACACAAATAGGGCCAGAACTTAGCTCCTCTAACTAAAAACAAATCCTCCAATATTTAACGACATCGACGGAAAATATCACTTAGTTACGCTGTTCGAAAGAAGCTGGGCTCAATTCCCCTCCCAATCAAATTTTTTTTTTGCGCTTACATAACTAAACCTAATACCTATCTAAAACAGTCGCCGCCGAATAGTCACTAGTATAAACGAAAACGTAGATATTTCCATGCCTCTCAATGCGAATGTTTTTCAGTTAGTAAGAAAATTAAATTAATTAAGATATTGGTGTGTTCATTTTTTGCGTTCAAATATTTACAAAAATATCAAATATCTGCTGGCTGCCCCTGCTGGCACACATACTCTAGAATTGAAATAAATTTTAAAAACATAATTTGCAAATAGCAATACGAGTAACATTATGTGTATTTTTATATACCTACCTACTGTTTTTAACATGTTCATAATCTGGCATTACCTACATAAAACAACAATATCGTTAGTAAATTAAATTATATTTTATTCGATTGATGCAATTTTTTATTGGTCGTTGTCATGATGGAAAACAAACATTTTATTTCTCTTTGGTTTTCTCCACGGTAGTTATTGCGACGACTCAATACGTTAAGTCCTTCACTATCGATCGTAACTGGGAGTCGCAGTCGTTCACTTTTTCACCACACCGCCGTGAAACCAGTGGCGGATTTACAGAGAAGAGTTCACAATCTAATAAGGAGACGGAACAGTGTTTTACACAAACTAAGACATATCTCCCCAACCAAATATTATTACTTTCATTTCAAGTTTTTTCGGCTATGAAAATGCAATTTTTTTAACCAATTATGATTTTGCTAACTTGCTTGAGCCATATTTTTTCCCAAAAGAAGAAGTTTATTTGAGACCGATACATGGAATTAGATACCTGTCAATAGGTCTCAGTGATAATGGTGGGTATTTCAGTAGAAATATCCTATTCAGTGGCGCCGAAGTTTTATTTTTTTATAAAATTGCAAAGCATTATAAGCATAACTTCAAAGCAAGTACCCACCCACCTTACCCAAAATAGGTTGAGCAACTGCCCATTGTTTTCTTCCCATTAATATATAATTTTAATAACTACAAGTAATAAGTAAATGTATAGAATATCAACAGGGTCGTGTTAAAGGGGGCAATAGTTCTTACGGGGTTATTGCCATAGAGTAAAACTACCTATAAGCCTATAATTATTAGTCAATGTTTTAGACTTTAGAGAATAGCTTTATCATAATAATTCATAATGTTATACATAATAAATTTATAACTTTCATACATTGAAATTATTTTAGCTAGAGTGCTTTACAGCCTTACCACCTACCTAACCTACCCACCCACCTACCCTTAATAGGTATTACAACTGCAATATCTAGATATAGGGATTGGTGCCACTGATCTTATTCATAACATAGGATTTCTATTTAACTTTTCCTAGGTTTGATTCTCGAAATATTTTGTTTTTTTTAAGACCGTGAAACCTACAACTCTGATCAAAAAAGGTCTTCATATTTTTGCCGGCATATCAATCGTTAGAAAAACTAGAGGATAGAAAATGATCAAATTAAACTCTAATGATTAACAAATATTACAAATGTTTTAAAAAAGACGCCAGAGGTAGTTGAATAGTTATATAAATTTATTTTTTCGTATGGCATAATAATTATTATCCGGGAGTGTAGACCCTAGGGTCTACAGTTTGGATACCGGTTTGGCAGAATTTCTATTGGGGCACCCATAGGTTTCTGCCATGCCGCGGAGTGGGGGATGGCAGTGTCTCTCCGAAGACAGTTGTTTTCTGTCCAAGTAGAGAGACTGCCCGAGGCCGGGTTCGAACCGGCGACGGTACGTGTCGTAACCGCCGTCTTAGTCCACTTGGCCACTGTGTCCCCTCAGTTATATAAAAAATTACAGTTCATTTCGATTATAAAACCACAAAATAGGAGGTGGAATAATTTTAGCCACCTTAGAATACTTATTACGATAAGGTTTAAGAATTAAGATCTAAATAATAACATAGGTAAATTAAGATGATTTTTATTTACCCCAGATGTTAGAATACATATTTATTTCAAACTTTGTTTTAATGGTGCTTCATTAGGTATGATTATTTAAACTTAGGAATGTTTTTTTTTTTTTACTATATTTATTAAATGTCGAAAAGAAACAATGAATGCAGAATTGACTTTAATATGATGACTTTAATATTAATTGGGTTATGTATTATTATTGATAAAATCACAAAATAATTCATTAATGAAGTATGGAAGTATTAATCATAATCATATAAAATACATTTTCAGCACTTGTTTTCATTTATTGAATAACCTTTCTATTATAAAAAAAAAAATATATTTTGTAGATTAGCTTATTGTATATAAAATTATTTACTCACCTTAAGTATCCAAAATAATCAGAAATGCTCAAAATATTATAATATTGATAAAATAGCCTATATATTAATAGTTAAAATTAAAACACAACTACAAATATAAACAATAAACATATTATGTTTTTAAAGTTTATTATCAATTATTTTTATTTAACTCATATTACTAAAGAAGATATTATACTTTTTAAATAGATACAATAGTGATTAATGATTAGTAAAACAGATTAAATCTTTTAATAATATAAATTTTATATTATTAAAATATAACTTGGATGTACATTATCATGTATTTTTAGTAAATTTTTTGTTATGAAGAGTCAAACTATAAAATATAAACAAACAAATTAAAATAAAATAAACATTTTAAAGTAGGTATAATTAAATAACACTTATAAACATGTGCAATTTGTTCAATGTATCAAGTATTTTTTTTAAATTCAAATTTATTTTTACTGAACAGATTCAAACTTACATGTTTAATATGTAAATAGGATCTTATGGTATTAAATATGATCAACAAAATATTTATATTTACAGTAATACACATAATATATAACATATTTACTGTATCATAAATACATTTTCCCATTTTTATTAGTGACTAATAAATCCATTACTTAAATCAAAATTATTTTAATGTAATTTCCTAAATTCTTATTGATTTTTAACATTTATGGATGTTTTTTTTTTGTTTTTTTTTAGTTTATAAAGTAGTTTTTAACTTTAAATTGTATTTATATTATGTATTTTACTTAAGCCTCTATAAAATATTTTAAAATATATGCCATATTTTCAACTTAATTAAAACTTACAGTAAAATATTAATACACATAAAGAACCCACAGACATATTATATAATGTAAGATTATTTGAATAAGAACAATATAAGATAAATTAAACATTAATATATTATAATATAAATTTATAAATATTACAATCTTATTTTAAATGCAATATTTGGTACTTTATTACAATAACTTACTTTGTCATCAAAGTAGTGGTAAAATGAAAACCTAAAAAAAGAGCACTCAGACTAAAAATACGGGCTGATGTAGTTAAAAATATTTAAGGAATCTAAGAGTAGAAGAATTAAGAGACATGGTTATAAACAGGAATAGAAAGTGAGGTGTTGTGTCGGCGGTGAGAACTCTCAGAATATTAAGTTATCTTTTAAATTTTCTTATAAAAATAAATTATTTTTATTTTATAATGTAATGTTTTGAAATAAAAATCAGTTGATTATGGCTGCATGTGGTCTTAAAATATAATATATAAGGTATAATTATAAAAGGAACATTGATCTAAAATGGAAACTAGTCAATTCATAATTTTAAATTTCTATTTTTCAATTAAATAATTTGAACTTAACTTCAAAAATTTTGAAATTTATAAATGTTTTTACTTTTGAACATGTTCATGGTAGCAAGATGAATATGTATCATAAGCTCTGTATATGGAACATGCAATTGATCTGTAATTTCAGCATAGAACTGAAATGGATACTTACAAGAAGACATAGTGTAATTCATTTTTAAAACTTAATATTCAATTAATCACAAGAAAAAGTAATAGCTACTAACCCCAAATATTGTTATAATAATATTGTTTATAGTTAATACAAAAGTAAAAAATGTGTCAATAAAAGTACAAAAGAACTTTATATTTTTAATTCTTTATACAAAATTTAATTTTTATGTAATGAAGTCAGTAAAATATTTACTTAACACTTTAAATTGTGAACATAAGAGATGAAAATTAAGAATGCAGCTAATATTTTCATAAAAGGGTAAACTAATATGTAGTATTGAAGACCTGTTTTTTTGCCATACGAATAAATAAATAAGAATTGATCAAAATTAAAATATTTAGTGCAATTATAGTTACGAAATAATGAATTAAAGTTATGAATCAAAAATATAATTTAATCTTACACACTTTTTATCTTCATCTTGTTTGTTAAATAAAAAGTATTAATAAACACTAATTAAATAAAAGTATTAAAAGTTGTATCATTTTTAAGATAATTTTTTGAATATCTGAAAAATGATATTTTATCCCTTTTAATTGAACTCTTAAAAAAATATAAATAATAGTATAAAAAAATGTCATCAAATATTTTAATATTAATCATGTGTTAAATTTAAAAATAAGTCATCATGCTAGATGAGAATGTCAAAACGTAGAAATATCTTTTGGAATTTTCAACAGAAATATTACATTAACTAATGCATAAACTAGTTTAAATTAATTAACTTTCACAAAACTAATTTTTGTTTTCATACTTACTTCAAATATATTTACAATAGATTTATCATAAAAATCAAAAATGTTTTGATTTTTTTGTTTTGAAAAATGTTTCATGCATTTAAAACATGGTTAATTATTAACATTATTAATTAACAGTCTGTTTTAAACAATAACGGATGTTTAATTATCTAATTTATTTTTTTAAACCAAGAATGTTATTTATATAAACTAAGATGATTTGGGTAATTTGGTTTACTTTTTATAGTAGTAGGTATTAATAGTTTCAAAGTTCATAAACCTTTCACTCAAAATGTTAAGTTAAGAACAGATATTAATATTTTCATTTAATATAAGAAGATTTATAAAACTACATATTGTAATTTATAGACATTTAAAAATAAAATTATCTAGTATTAAATAATATTAATGCAATGATAAGATTTCAAAATCTGTGTGTGTGTGTGTGTGTGTGTGTGTGTGTGTGTGTGTGTGTGTGTGTATTGCGTATGTGTGTTTAAAGTATTTCAAATTATTTTATCATGGAATATTTTATAATATAATAAAATAATCTAACATAAAAATTGAAGAAAAAGTTAATTATTTATGGGTCAAAACTGACATTTCTGAAAATTATCAGTTATTTTTGTTTATTTAAAACAATAAATCATAATAATTTTATAGATTAAGGCATTTTATAATTCAACTGTGAAGAAGAACAAATAAATATTCTGTACTTGAATTGAAAAAGTATACTGGCATATGAAATATGATCAACTATTTTAATTAACTAATTGATTTCACTCAATAGAGTAGATATATATTAAAATATTTCATAATTATTCTAAATTTATGATAAAAATTAAGTACCACAAAAGTATTAATTATTTAGAGAGTACCATGTTAAGAGGTTTTCAAATAGAAAAGTAGTAACAATACACCAATTTCCAAAAACCACCTTTATTCAGAGGAGTCTATTAGGGCGAGTTTTCTTATTAGAAAACAAAAATAAAAGTACACTATAGACAATAAATTCACTGATGTATTTAATGTCTAATATTTTTAAATGTATTTAAAAGGTTTCAATATTGAATTAATCTTTATTACAGTGGAGCACCGATCATCCACACGTCAATTATCTGCACTACAACATTTTTGTACAAATTTATTTTTTATTATTGAAAATTGATGTTTATATATATATAAATACAAACACGTATGTATATTTATTGCATATTATACTGTATTTTTGAATTTTAAATTTCAATAAATTATATTATGTACTTTTATCAATACACATATATTTATATTATCATATTATACATAAATGTTAAACATACTGTACATTAGTTTTTTAATAATTATTTGATTATTTGCACAAATAGATTACCCACACTCTCTTAGGTCCCAATTATTGCGGATAATTGAGGCTCTACTGTATAAAACTTTCCAATAATTTGTATTATTTTTATTGTAAATTTAACTTAATGTTTTTTTTTCAATTTAGTTAAATTAGAATTGTCAATGATTAAATTTACAATTATTTTCATAAAAATATTATTATATTTTCAATTTTATTTAAAAGGTATCCAACATTCATATACTTAACGGATTATGAAAATAACAATTTTGAAGAAACAGTAAGTATATATATGTATGTATGTTTAATTGTAAAGTATACAGTATAATAGGTTGGGAGCCTAAGATAGATTGATTAATGGTTATACATGTATTTTGGATAAATAACATATGTTAATCATTAAAAATTATATACGTTGATGTAACAGGGAAAAAATTAATTTAACTTAAGTTAATGAAAATTTGTTGACTTTAATGCTGTTTTCAAAACAATTATTAACTTAATCAGAAAAAAATTGATTAATTGAACTCAATAAAAAATATCATTAGCTTACCCAACCTTTGTTTTATATTAGTTTGAACAGCAAATGTAGAGAAATAATTCATGGTTTATAAATATTTATTATTTAGTCAAATTAGTAACTCATGGTTTAAAAAAAAATTAAAAAATGTATTGTTAAAATGATAAAAATGCCATACTTTTGGATTAAATTTAATTTTGATAGTTATTGTCAAATGCAAAATGTCATATCAAGTACGAAATATAAAATACACATTTTTGAAAAATCAAATGATGTAATTTAATATTATCACAAATTACTTATATATATTTTATTTTAGGCTATTGGACAGTAACAAAGTAAAACTAAACATTTTTAAAAATTGAACCGTTTATTCAAATTGAATACTGTAAATAAAACAGTTATATATTTAATACACTTCAGTCAAAATATAAAAATTCTCAGAATCAAATTATAATTATCCAGTTGGATAATACCAATAACAAAAGTTGGTTTCAAAACAATGTTGACATTTTAAATAGAATCTTACGATTAAAATTGACCGATAGGACAAATGGTTAAAAAAAAAAAAAAAATAATTCAAGTCTGTTTAAATTGGTCACATTGCAATTTTGCAAGGTAAAAATCTTACTTACCGGAAATGATGTGCAAATTAAAAATGTATTTAATCAGTACCAAAATATTTTTGGCCAAAATGGTTGGGCGCAATGTGATAAAGTTCTGATGTCAATATAGTCATCTAAGCATAAAGAACAATTTAATAAAAACTGATAATTATGGACATACTATAATAGTTATAATTGTTTAGTTAAATACAAACCAGTGGGAATGCTGTAGTAATAGTCTGAGCAGCAATAGGAGTAGTAAATAAGTTGGATAATATAATATTGTCCTCTGCGACTCTATGCTCTTTTAATACATTCACCGCTTTAATAACAGTATTGCCTGTACCTAAAAAATATCCAAATTCATACATGTTGTTTGTTAATTTATAATTTTGACATTACTTACTCATAATAGGATACATTAAGAGAACTTTCCGATCAGATATATCATGAGGAAATTTTGCATATACCACACGGGCTTCATGAGTGTCTGAATCAGATTCAACCAATATTTTACCAATACGAATTGAACGACAACAGTCCCGCAAACCCTAAAAGCAATGAAAACATTAATTCTTAATAAATTAAATATTTCAATGAGTATTGAAATACAAGTCGCCATAAATTATTTGTTCTAAGTGGACGCAATAAACAGTAATAATGGTATTAAGATACTTACTTGTTCCATAGCCTCACCACTACGTACAATACTAACACCGCAATTTCCCCTTTGGTATTTAGTACCTTTGTAGTAGTTACCAGTAGGAGTCATTACCATGCAGCTATCAAATGGTAATTGGTTCAGGCTCTCCTCGATAACTAGCCGAATTAGACGATCGGCATAAAATTTAAAATCCGTTCGACTTGTGTTTCTATAGACCGCACGAGCATTTAATTCCATTTCATGCATTCGTATCGGAACTACAAACTTACTTGTCCCTAAGAATGGTTTGCAGTTCCCGGACCTGGTCGTTGGATCGCAAAAGTTTTAATTTAGGACTGAACTCAAAAGCTGGACTAGTAGAGTTGACTTTCTCACATTGTGCCGACATGGTTTGTGACAAAATAAGACTTTGGTAGAGAAATTTAAATGCAGTTACGTTTAAAAATAAGCTAAAAATTTAACAAAAAGTTAAAATAAGAAAATTACGTACTACCTATAATACGTAGTACAAACACTTAAATCTTTTTTTATTTAAGTTTAATAATTTAAAAGAAATTAATGCTATAATTTTAAAATAAAAATTTTATAATTGTCAATTGATTGCCTTGTCTCTACCTAACCTATAAAAACGTTGAAAAGAAGATGATAACACAAATTTCACGAGCGCGCCCCCACCATAGATAATAGAACTTAGAAGTACTTCTATTATCTATGTTCCCACCATTGAACATGATATTATATTATCATATAGTTCAATGGTTCCCACAGTAAGGCATTTGGCTGGCTTATCAAAAGTTACGTTATCATATACTTAATCTGTGATATAATAAAATAAAATCGAATAACAATTAGACCTATAGACCTAATAATTGCATTTATTATAATTTACAGTGTACAGGTACTCACAATTTTAATTTTAATATGGAGAAAACAAGTATTAAATGTCTATATTGTGAATTAAAATTTACTTTAAAAAAGAATAAGTATGCTCATTGCCGAAATATTCACAACTTGAACATTTAAACAAAAAACCCAGTTTTTGAGTGTCATATTTGTGATGTAAAATTTGTAAATAAAAAGTGCTCATCTCAACACATAAAAACATTTCATAAGAGTTCTATAAGTAAAAAACAGACAAGAATAATATGTCCTTGTAACTCGTGTGAGGAAAAATTATTTACGTTACTTAAATTAAGAGAACATTTGTGTATTAATCATAACATTACTGTAGAGCTAAAAGAGATAACTTTTGGTGATTTAAAAGGTAAGTTATACTATAGTGACTCATTATAACATTATATGTCTTATTATTCAGTTAATTTTCTATTAATTGTTTTCACAATTCACTACTACATTTTTTCAAATAATGTTTACATTGAACCTATTCAATTCGGAACCAAGCAAAATCATTTAAAATATTTGTTATTCTTGATTTAATGATGAAGTTAAAAGTTGTAATATGAACAACCAAATTATTTATCTTTAATTAATATGCTAGAAAATTAAGATTACCATTTAATATTGACTTATTTAATTTATTTACATATTTTTTGATTTAATTATTATGTATTTTTTTATTAATTCTAAAACTGAAATAAAATAAAAGTTATAATAAAATATACTTGCATTATGTATAGTTTATTTTATGTTAGTTTTTGACATAAGTGAGTTAAATATATCAATGTTCAAATACTAAAATTGAACTTTATTTAAAATATTTTTTTTGAATTGTATATTTACTTTATTATATACACTTGTTTTATCTATGTGGAAGTTATATGAATTTAATGTTAACATACCTATGTGTTTTATAAAATATAAGTATATCATATTTGCATAGGAAATTGTATTAATATTTAGTATTAATTAAAATGATTAAGGTTTAGTATTCTTATAACACAGTAAATTAATTTTATTTGGGAGAATTTTTTTTTTTTTTGAGAAATAAATTAAAGAACTAAGTATAATATAATGTAATGTATACAAATTGATAATTATTGGTTTGTACCTACTGCATAATCTATTACCAAGTCACAATAATATTTTCAAGAGGTATGTTTTTAACGACTTTTCTCATTTTTATTTTTTCAAGTTTGTATTCTATACAATTTATTAACTATTAGTGTTATTTCATTTTTTTTTTTTTTATTTTTTTTGTTGTTAATTTTTATGTTTCCTGATAAAGGCTGTCGAAAACGATAGTCAGTACTCACTAATTAATATATTGGTACTGTAAATAAAAAATATAGTTCAGACTACATATTGTGATAGTTTTAAGAATTTATGACTCATATAAAAATACATGTGTACAGTTAACACATTTTTTTCTGTTCAAAAATTAATTTAGTTCTATTGTCTCTAATACTTCATCTAAATCAAAATTCATAAGATGTGATAACTTCTACTCAGTCATAGGCATCGCGTGATTATTTTAAGTGAGAGGAGGGATTTAGTTTACATTGTTTCAGCATTAGGTCTAAACATCTTCTCTTTTGGGCAAATATACTAAAAACATCTTCTGTATCATCAATAACATTAGCCAATCCCCATTTTAATAAGAAGTAACGATACATTTGAAAACCAATTAGTTGGTTATATAATTCCTGTTGTTTTTATTGATCGCTTGACTGAAAATAATTGCTCACATGAAGTAGAACTCACAGGAATTGTATATACATTTTTTGATATATAAAAGAACAGGCCTTTTTTATGTACTAATTTTGTGACGACGCTATTTAACTTTTTTCCAATTTTTTTTCACAAAGTTGTTCCAAATACCTTCGTGAGTGTCACCACGTCGCCCGATTTTCAAAAATTGATTTTAAAGGGTTGAAATCGGCAAAAATAAATTTTAACGTGTTGCGTGTGCTATGCCCGCATATATGCGGGAGATCAAATATAAAATATAAAGAAAATACCGGTAAAATTGTTATCAGTTGGGATATTATATACACATGCTCCCACGGACTAAGATAGTATGGACTGGAAACGAAAGCAATTTTTCTATAATGTCTATGATTCAACGATGTTTCCAGATTTGTAATATCAATAATATCCAAAAAGATATTAAGTATTATATATTTCCAACCTCTTAGTGGTTCTCAAACCATGTATCCATGGAAATTATTATTAAATCCGTGTATTTTAACGCGTTTAATTTTACATTTTTATGTATCGTACCTACAATTCGTTTACATTACCTATAGTTTCCATGTAAAAAAATCTATTTGGTAACAAAACCATACACTATATTAAACTATGAATGTTACCGCTTTGTGCAAGTTAAGTAACTCATGGCCGACAATACACATTGAGCTGTAACTTAGTAAGTTATGATTCAATTTTTTTTAAATTAACTATCTCATTCTCTACATGCACTCATCTATCAGTTAAGGTTTAAAATTTTTTTTTAAAATCTGCAGCACAGAGAGGTTGTTAGCTATTTTAATGCTCAGCAGTGAAAAGGTTAAACGTGTTACGGTCCATCAGACGCCGAACGCGCACCGATTGTCGGTTAATCAGTGTACTGCGATTGTGATCAGTGAACATTGCACGTTTGTGTTGTGTTTCCCTAAATTATTTAACTACAATTTAAGAGTATTGTCATTTACTTTGCAACATTATAAGTACTGCCTTAGAAATACATAATCTGTATTTAAACGACGATGTTATTAATGCATTTTTAGACATCGTAAAATTACGAACATCATTTATTCCACAAAACGTATTGTTTTATCAAACATCAATTGTGTTGCCGTTGAGAACGTGGACGATTTTCAAATTTTATATAATGGTTCTATTGGAAACACGTACACTTTATACACACTTAGTTTCATTACGATAATACACACATAGCCAATGCCCAATAGCATCATTTCCAATATAACCATTATATAAAATTTGAAAACCATCCACGTTCTCAACGACTGAATACACAGTGGTGTTTGATAAAAAAATAAGTTTTGTGGAATAAATTATGTTTGTAAATTTACGATTTGGAAATAACTGTTCCTCACACGGACAATATGTATGTGACGTTTTCTAAAGTTGGAAGACCTGACCATTTGTACGTTTATGCACTACAAAATAAAACTCTAAATGTGGTATACCAAGAGGTTTTGACATAAACCGTATTAGAATTGAGCATCTGCGTATCATTTGTAAATATTCATAAAAAAAAAGTTATATATAATTACAGAATCAATTTTTAAAAACAATATAAGTATAGAATCATTATCATTAGAATCCATAGAATCATTTGTAAATATTATTATTATTATTATTATTATTATTATTATTGTCTTTATATTTCACTGCTACTATTTAGTACTTTATATCATTAAGTAAAATACATTTTTTTTCTTTTAAACACAGCAATGTGTGTTGATTTAAGAATTTCATTTTAATACAACAAAAACTACACTCGGGCGAAGCCGGGTAATTCAGCTAGTTATGTATAAATAACTGAGTAATTAAAAATAAATTAACAAAAAATAGATGCATTATTTTCATGTCAAAAATACAAGTTATTAATCGAAAAAGTTTCAGTTCTCATACTGACCTATACGTAAAGTAGTATATTTTATGAAGAGGCTAAACAAAATTTTGGGAAAACATTGCCCAATTAGTTCCCCTCCACCCATTCTACCCCTATGATAAGGGTAGGTGGTTATTACATTGTATATTTGTAATCAATTAAATAGTACTTAGTTTGCTTTAAAAAAGACTAACTATGTACCTACTAATCAATTAGCTATTATTATTTAAAAATATTTTATTGGAGTAATATTCTGATTATTAATTATTTGATTTGGATATAAAATGTTTATTACAAAAAATTTGTCAATCATTTAAAAGCATAAATAATTTATTGATACCTACCAATTTAATATAAAAATAGTATTTTTGTTACCTATTTCAAAATTGTCAACCATGTAATCTTCTAGTTTTATACTTTACTTGAGTTCCAAGCTGACTTTTACCTAGGTATCAAAAAGATAAATCGAAAGTAATGAAAAGGAAAAATAAAATTTGAGGCCAATAATTTCTTGCATAGGCAAACTTGATTACTATCAAACCCTCTTTTGTGAATCCATCCTAAAGTATCTTAGCATTCACTTTGATTAATGTATCACTTGTTCATATCATATATATTGCTAAAACATTACCCAACAATGGATTTTTAATTTTTAAAAGCTTTCTGTAATTGAATTCTAAATTATCACTTTCTATTGACTTAAATTACACAAACTTTTAATTAAACCTGTACGGTATTAAAGCCTCCAAATCTGAGATGTTGACAAAAAATCAAACCTTAATTTAATATAATTAGCAAAAATAAAAGACGTAAATGATTTCATTTATTGTGTATTTTTTTGGTCATCGTAGGTAAATTTTAAAAAGTTTACAGCGATTTCATAGATTTCATAGAATCGATTATACGAGTAGATGTTATTTTAATAATGTCACATTTTTTAATTTATAATATGTTTCGTGTGGGTAGTGGGTACCTATCTATAGTTTTTGAATAAAAGTCAATGACAAACCATGGTGTAGAAATCAAATAAATCTGATAAACAGGTAAAATGGTTTAAATAAAACGTGACCCATGCGTAGTAAGCCGATATTCTTTCCCTTGTTTGGGTGCTCATGAAATTACTTTAAAGAAGGGAAACGAAGTTGAGTACCTACCTACAATTTTATGCATTTATACCTATCTCTCTATATATACATACATTTACTCTAAACATATGAATTACTGAACCTGGTGCCTGCACATAGGTATGTGGGTATACCATTTAGACTTACCTAATAATATTAGGCAATTATGGCATACTCGACACAGTAGTAAGTAAAGCAAATGACTAATGCAGGGATGTCCAACCCCTTGTGAAGATTGGGGCACGTCACGCAAGTAAAGGTCGTCGTGGGCCACATACATTTTAATAATAATACATTTTATTTATAATTTTACCAAAATAATTTGTGAGTAGACATCTTTTTACGAGCTATTACATTTTATTTATAATTTCAAGGGAAACCAATTGAAGTAAGGGCCACATTAAAATTCACGGTGGGCCGCATGCGGCCTGCGGGCCGTGGGTTGGACACCTCTGGACTAATGGTCTATGAGATTGCAGTTTTTTACAAGTTATTGTTGCAGTTTCGATGCATATTGTGTATGTATGTCAAACGATTGTGACGAGCAATTAGCGTTTATTTGCTATTAATCGTTTTCATTACAGCGTAATAATAATTCATAAACTGCGATGTAACGTTACAGATTCTGATCATAGATTTGAACTCGTCATTATTTCTTCACGAAATCGTCTTTCCCACTTATTGTATTTACATTTAGTAATTTTCCAGAAAACATAAAAATGAAATTAAAATCTGTTCTTGGAATATATACTCATAGCATAACTAATAAGATTGATCGATTGGGAGGAGAATATATAACATTATTTAACCCGAAATATGGCCTTCTTGCAATTTCTTTATACTTGAGTAGTTAAAAATTTTATTTTATTATTTTTATAACAATATGGTTAAAAAAAAAGTTATTTGATTTTTATCTTATTTACATTACTATTACACACTATTGCTAATGGTAATTCTGTATTATCCATAGATATAGTTCGCTGTAGGCTAGGAATTTCTTATTGTATTAATAAGAAAATTAAACAAAAAATGAGTAATTGTAATTAAAAAAATAAAATAAGTCTAAATATTTATAATCTCATATTCTCATTAATGCATTCATTTTTTTTTAACTGTCTCAAATTTGTCTTTATGGACGTCTATCACACTTTATACAATTTTACATAGTTTTCATTTACTAGGGAGGAATAACTCTTGTTTCGTCAACAATTCAATGTGTATCGTAGTTGGCGTTGTCTTTTTAAAATTCTATGTACCAATCGATTAAAATTAACATGCATCAAGGTGAGTAAATCAAATATAACCATACAAATACCTATGTAGTATCCAATGGCGGATCCAAAGGGGAGCAAAGGGTACATCCATCCTCCCTTAGTTACCCATAGCAGTACACCTAACATCAAAAATACTTAATTTTATTAATAGAATATTGAAAAATATTTTCACTTACCATACTATATAGTGTTAGAGCGTGGTCGTTATTCGTAGCATTAGTGCTTATAGCTCTCTCTCACATACATATTCAGTAAAATTATGTCATACTTTTGCTATCCATAGTTAATTTCTGGATCCGCCACTGATAGTTTCACGTATCTTATTTAATGATTTACCTGATCTTGGTGACTATTGTAGTTCTTTTTATGAATACAATTTTACTAGGGTTTCGGGGGAAGGTCACAGGTAATTATGTGATATAATTATTTTATAATGATGGATGCTGATAATTATATTAGAATCCAAGTCGAATTATCGGTTGATTTAGTTCACATTTTAGTCAAAGTGTAAATGGTCCTCGGGACTGCTTTGCAGTATTCAGTATACATTTAATCCATTCGTATTTCCCACAAGTTCATTAATCACCTACTTTCCTCGCGCATCCCGAACTCACTTTGATCTGGATAAATAATCCTGTTGTGTCACCTGTTGTTTACGATTAATATACATTTAATATCAACGATTTTTTTTCTATTAAAAATATCGAAGTAACTTGTTCATTTTAAATTTCGAAATATAATCAGAATGTATAAATATTTATCATGTCACTATTTTTTATAGTGTTTGATTTTAATATATTCTACAAATTCTACTTTAGAATGTTCGAGTCAAGTATTGGAGCCTATTTATAGAATCAAGTTTTTAAAATACATGAATGTAGGGACCATCCAAATTGAGGCTAAATGGCTTATTTTTTTATCCTTGTATTTTTGATTAGTTTATCATAAGTTTTGAGTCTTTAACACTCAAACCTTCACCAAGCAGTTAACTAATTTGTAAGTCACATAGTTGATTTAAAATACTATTGAAATAAGTAATCTGTGATTGATAAAAAAAACAAAATAATACTATTTGAGCATATTGATGTTCATATAAATATTATAATCAACAATGTTTCTACTCAGTAGTTTTTTCAAGCACGAAGAAAAACTACCGAAAAAATGAGTAAAAACTATAGAATTTGTAGTTAACGACACTTAGTAAATTAATTTTCGTTGTGTAGTCAAAACTCCGATATTTATGTTGCTAAAAACTTGACATTTTCACCTTGTAATACATACTTGACAAAAGTTTCTTAATAGGACATTTTTTTTAATGGGTTATCTTAATTATATATATAATATACATAATTGTTATCTGTTTGCATTACAATTGTCTTTATGATAAGGTGAGCATGAAAATGATTGTAAAATTATATTACGAAGAAAAGAAAAAGCACATAATAAAATCTGTTTTTTATGGAATCAAGAGGTTTGGGGAAATTGTTTATCTCTGCGACTCTGCCTACATCTTTTATAAAAAAGTAAAAGACATTTTGAAAATGTTCTATTGTCTAAGTTGCAATAAATTAGTACATAAGTCAAATAAATCTCCCAGCAAGAATTTGAAAATTATATGATTGAGTTCAAATTGGTTTACTGATTATTCGTTAGTTCTAAATTTAGATGTTTAAAGTTGCGTGTGAATAAAATTTATTCATATAATAAAGCAATATTATATGAATTATGTGAAATATTTGCGAGTGTTTTCTAATTTAAATTTGTGGAATAATGTAAATTCCATCATAAACGCTTCTACCACTATGCATATTAGTGTATTTTTCTGAGACTCTATGCATAAGTAAGCATTTTTGAGAATATATTTTACAAATAATATAATAATATAATTTGAATTTTTAATATCGTATTATATTATATAATTAATTGTAATAGATATTCATTGACCACCGTTAACCTTTAATATCTCCTCTTATAAAAAATATGTCTTCACATAATTTATCTACGAAAACCCAGAGTTATAAATTAAATTTTTATAAACCTTAAACAGTTCTGTCTATGATGGTGTTGCCAAGGGTCTCTTTACAGGTAAGAGTTGATGGGAATTTTTATATATACAGGGTGATTCCCTAAGCGTACCCATCCCATTTTTTGGTCGCAAAAATGCAAAAATTTGGATTTTTTTTTGGAATGTTCAAGTTACCATAAGGGCTATGTTTTCCACTACTTTTTTTTTGTGTGTATCCTATGGGCATACAAACTTTTTTTTTCAAATGGCAACCCCCTTTTTTACCACGGAATTCAATTCGTTTCACTTTTCTGTAAATTTTTAGGTATTAAAATCAAAATTCGAACAAGCAGTTTTTGAGATATCCTTGTTTGATTCATTAAGCATGCTTACCCATATTTTTTCCCGTAAAAATGTAAAAAATGTGATTTTTTTATTGGAATGTTCAAGTTCATATAAAAAGTATTTTTTACACAATTTTTTTTTCATATCGCCTTAAGGGTGTCCTGTGGGCATACAAACTTTTTTTTTCAAATGGAAACCCCCTTTTTACCTCGGAAATTTGTTCAAGACATTTTTCTGTAAATTTTGATATATTGAAATCAAAATTCGAAAGAATATTTTATGAATTATTCATATTTATGTATTAAGGACACCTGCAATAACATGCAACCATCCTTTCGATATTGTCGGTGAAATTATCTATTAGCAACTTATCAACAAATTTTACTTTAATGAAGTATGTATTTTGTCCGTAACCCACGGTTATAGATTATATAATAAAAGTATGGCAATGATAATAATATAACCACTATTGATATTGATATTATATTAATTATCAGTTGACTCTTAAGTATTTTTGAGGATAAATTGAAAATTATATTGCTAATATTATGCATTATATAATTTTGGATGGAATCATATTTCCACTTTCTAAATAAGAATAAAAAAAAAAATTGATTAATTCGAAAAAAAATACTTTTATACAACAGTATTTAATAATTTATTTATATAAAGAAACAATTGGATTAGTACTCATTAAATGGTTTAGTTTTGAAGTTTATTAATTATAAACAGGTATAAATTGTTCACTATTTTCATTTGTTTATGATATAGGAAAGTATTCATCATGGCTACAGGTAGACAATCCACAGAAGTCATTTTCAATGTATTTATGAACAATTTATAATCATTTTAATCCAAATGCACTAAATGTTGAACTTATTTTTACATTAATTTTATGAGCTTTATAGAATTAGTCAAATTATTACTTTATTAGTCAACCAAATACAAATTTAAACAATTAAAACTGTTATTAAAAAACAATTAAAACTGTTATGATAATATTTAATAATTCCATTGAAACTCAAACTACATAATATGGTTATCTTAAGAGGAACAATTTTAACAAAAGATATAAACTTTTTGTTATTTACTTTAAATATTCAATGTATTTTACCTAAACTTTAAAGACTAGTTAATTGTATGCTATAAACACGAAATACAATGTTGGAAAATAGCGTGTGCAAATTTGACTGTCAACTATCAAGTGACAACTGATAATTAATATAATATCAATAGAGGTGATATTATTATCATTGCCATATTTTTATTATATAATCTATAACCATGGGTTACAGACAAAAATATACTTCACTAATGGTATTAAAATTTGTTGGTAAGTTGCTAATAGATAATTTCACCGACAATATCGAAATGGTCGCATGTTGTTGCAGGTGTCCTTAATACATAAATACGAATAATTCATAAACTATTCTTCCGAATTTTGATTTCAATATATCAAAATTTACAGAAAAATGTCGAACAAATTTCAGAGGTAAAAAAAAGGGGTTGCCATTTGAAAAAAAAGTTTGTATGCCCACAGGATACACTAAAGGATACACAAAAAAAAGTAGTGGAAAACATAGCCCTTATGGTAACTTGAACATTAAAAAAAAAAAAATTCAAATTTTTGCATATTTGCGACCAAAAAAGAGGGTGAGCACGTTTAGTGAATCTCCTTGTATATATATTTAAATTGTAATTTTTTCTTTCAATAATTAAATAAAAATAATTAGTTAAAGTTCCATACATTAATTAGTACATCATCTGTCCTGATTATAAAATTAATCTGAAGATAAAAAGCGATGTTTCTTCATCTAAGTTACTATTCATAGTAAAGAAATTAAAAATTAAATGAATTGTGCGATTAAAAGAAATAAGTTATTATTATCAGGCTTTGTGAGTCATATGTGACCATAAAGAGGATTTGTTAAATGTAATCACATTAATTTTGTTCGTATAACTTTATATCCCTTACGAATATGTAAATTTATGCAGGTATACTTAACTCATTTGTAAGTATGCATCTTAGTTTTAAATATTTTTAATTTGGTATTAATTCGTTTTTATTTATAATTTTCAATATAATCATTTCGGGTATTAAATCAGAGAATGAGATAAGGTCATAAGAGTAAGCTCTTTTGATTGTTTATGAGGTTAAATTAAAATATTAAAATATGTATTATATTAACAGGGGCCGAATTTTAGAGCCAATGGAACTATACTCAAGAAAAAGTAAATTTTCATTAAATAGAATAATATGATATATAAATGAACAGATCCCCTTGAATCGTTAATTATACATCAATACTCAATAATAACCTAAGATTAACTACTAGGTAAGTAATATTCTTACTTATCATTCATTTACATAGGTTGGTACATA
The DNA here is from genome assembly GCA_027580255.1 of Therioaphis trifolii. Classification (NCBI taxonomy): domain Eukaryota; kingdom Metazoa; phylum Arthropoda; class Insecta; order Hemiptera; family Aphididae; genus Therioaphis; species Therioaphis trifolii. Next base: position 14,882,830 of record CM050406.1, on the reverse strand, counting down.
AGATCAATGACTCACAAGTCACAACCATTATATGAATAATAAGAGTATTGAAAATTAATCTGTACCCAATTTCGATTGTCACGCAAATTACTCTGAATTGGTTTGTAAATCAATAGTTTTGACAAGTACACATTTTAATTGGCTGATCCTTTACAATCAACAAAATAATTGGAAATTATTTTCTTTGTCTGATCTGGATCACTTCAAATTAATTAATCGGTAAATATTTTAAATCACTTACATTATTTTAAATTTTTTACACGAATAGCATAGTTTTATTTAGAAACAGTGTATCGGTTAGCTATTTATGTAATTATAATAATGATAAATTATAAACAATGCAATAATAATGTAAATAATTTGAATCAAACTAATCGATAGTGATTAAAAATTAATTTAAAGCTGTGTGAGAGGTACATAGGTATTAAATAATACCAAATTAGACTATCTATACGTGCTTACTTTCGAGTTAAATCCCATTAAACTATTAGTTTCCAGATGTGCATGGCCACTTGAGAATATTACCGTTTAGTAGCAATAAGGGTGTATTATACGCTTTTCCTACCTCCAACACAAACTGTAGTGATTATAATGAAGCTAATATAGCCATACAGGTAAGTAATAGCTGGTATGTAGATGTATATTATGTATAATTTACTATACGTGATACGTCACAATATTCGTATGTAGCTTAATATGCAATATAGATACAATCAAACATAAATACACAGTGTATCTATTGTATCGGTAGGTACTTTTTGTATGTACGTGTACAATGTACATGCAGTCTTATAATAATACAATAATCGTTAAATCAACGTATATTTAGAGGATTTTATGTATGACAATTATTTATGTATTTTAGTTTTTATATTTGTATATTAGTTATTCACTTCATCAACGAAAACAATTCAAGTAGGTATCAAGTTTAACTAAAATAGAAAGCTTAATTCCTGAACAAATATTTTGGGTTGGTACAAGTAAATATTTTTACGCCTGCGTCACTGAAAAACATTTTAAAATAAACGTGATATAATAACTATACTATTACGATATTGAATCTACGTTGAATAATGTTTTATTCAAAATTAAAAGATAAGTATTAGAAAACAATCGTTTATGAAATTAAGGATATAAAATTAATTTAACAAGCCACTTGCATTGCGTTCTGATACGTAATAGACCATATTATGTATAATGTATGAATCATAATTATAATATTTAACTATGAAATATAATAACTGTAATTACTTAAACTTTTAGTCTCTCATTTAAATATAATAATGTCTATATGGATTAATAGGATTATATGTAATACAGCGTAAAATTTATTAAAATTATATCACTAGGTAACACTCAAAGTTTAAAAGTTTAATTCGTTTTAAAAATATTGAATCAAATAAAAAGATAAATGTATTACAGTAAAATGTTTGAAATATGAAAAATCGATAAGCGGAAAATATATTGGCAGTCGCACGGTTTTTTTAAATTTGTAACGTTGCCAATAAAAAAAAAAAAGCGTTAATCTTATTTATGACAATGCTAGTTGATACAAATAACGTTACGAATGTACTCGTATACATCTAATCTACGTTTAATCTTAACGAGGAAAACCATTTTGTCAAACTCACAAAAAATAAATCGTGAAAATAATTACTCTCTGCACTGCTTATGTAGACTACACGCTACCTATACAGAACATATTAAATCATTCTTTCAGACATGACACAATTATCTAGTACCTATATATAATATGATTATCTAATAATTATGGTCTTTAAGACAGTGATTATTTCAGAAGATTATGTATACATATATAAATTATTAGGTTATAAATTAAAACGATTATGGCTAATTTTTTTTTTTTAACTTAAAAGTAAATGTGAGAAATAATATTAATTTATAATTTTTTTGAAGTTAAACGTAACTTTAATTGTAAATTATTAATACAGTAATTATACAATATTAATACAGTACATAATATTAACAATGTATACGTATTGTTATATATACATGATATGATTAAAATGCATTGTTATACTATTAACTATTCATAAACAAAGTCTCAATCTTAACATTAAATAATTATGATTGATAAACCATAATTCATACAAAGTTTGTAAGTAGATACTAAGTTAATAAAATATTCAAATTTTTGAATAACAAAAAAGTTTCTCTGAAAATTAAAAATGATTATTAGAGTCCAAATATGAGTCCAAACTAAAAGCCATTAAAGTTTTAATCCAAATAGCTTGTAACTTAACAGGATGAGTAACTCAAAAAATATTTTCATATAAATTTAACTCCTTGGAAAATATTGAGAATAATGAGCATCAGTTTTTGAATTGGAATGTGATCTCAGAAGGATGGCGTGATTCTCTATAAAAATATTTAAACACATCTCGTTCAGATTCTTCAAGATACATTGTTAGTTCTTTAATTAGTTAGAACTTACATTTTACTACAATACTTACTCATTTATTTTCCAATTTAAGCAATATGAATGTTACTCGCCATTAATTTGCATTGTAAAATACCACCTAACAAGAAATGTATTTTGAGCTAGTTTTTCCTGCTCACTGAGATCCAGCTAGAGGTTTCATTACATGTAAGTAATAATAATAATAATAATAATAATCATGAAAAAAACTTGGATCGGTATCTAATATCGTTTTCTATGCCAATATAATACATTGTTTTGTATACCTGTCTAGTGTCTAACCTCTCCGGTACACGCATAGCAGTAGCAGGGAATTACGATACGTGTTTCAAACGATGGGTATTTACCTACACGAGTTTCGTATCACCCTCCGGTTCGAATAAAAGCATACATCCTAACTGAACTTTCAAGTTGTTCTAAATTATATATTGCGAGAGTACGCAGTTTGATTCTTATATTGAAATTCTCGTCGCTTTTATAACGCAGGTTTAGCTCCGTAGACCCTATAAGCATGAATACTATACAACACTATACAACGCGTCACGAGTGTGTGTATATTGGATTTATAATAAAATTCAAACTCTAGATCGCTTATTGCAGACCCGGTTTTCTTGTCGAAATAGGTTTAATAATATGTTTTTTTTTTTTTTAATGTAAACACTGATAGAAAATTCTCGTAAGAATCGCAAGGAAAGGATGTTAAAATGTTATGCATTTTACAAAACATACTTCTCGTTCTAAACTTACTGATACTGAGCTCACTATGCAACTTGTACTTATTTTTTAAAATTATAATCGATCATTTTTCGTCTTTAACAGAAGGAAAGGCGAATTTTCCTCATGTATAGTGAATATACTTGTACACATTCATAAGTAATGTAATCACATTAAATAAAAATAAACAACTCAATGTAATTTGAAAAAAGAAGATTTTATACTCCATTAAAGGATATACATTTTATATCATAAATTACAAAAAACCGGGACATATTCAAGCTCGAAGGTAGATTATCATACCATGTTAACAATACCGGAACAGATTTATTAAAAATACAGTGTTATGAATAGTAAAAGGTTGAATAAATATCATGAACTGTAGAGCAACTGTGATCTGTATATACATTTCTGTAAATGGTTTTATAATTGTTTGGAAAACGATTTAAAAATGTAATATTCATTTACATACGCATATCATTTTAAATTCGCATTTGTTGTTATTTATCATCATGTTATTTATCTCTATACGTATAAAGTGTTGTCAATTTGTGTTCTGAACTGTGTTATTATTTCTGGTGGATACAAGAGAGGAAGGGCAATGGGGTAATAGCTCATGCTCATGCACAAAAAATACTTTTTATAATTATACGATATTTCACCGATAATGAACTATCTTAGAATGTATGATGTTGTTTAATATCTTCAAAAATTCATTCATATAATTCACGAATATCACTAGCACTCTTCACTTTTAAGCTTACTGTCCACTGCGATAAACATATGAAAATATTAAGGTTATTACTTACGAAAAATAAAAACTATTTTGTTATTAAAATCCATACCATGAATTCATAATATACAAAAAATAAATAAAAAATAATTTTTTATTTTTAACATACAATGTTTTTTTTATACATGATGTTATTTTATATACATTTTATAAACCTATGTTGCAAATATAATATACAAATAAGTAATAACTAATAATAACTTATTTTTCGTTGCATAGTGTACTTTATTAAACAAAATGACCGCTCATGTTTCGTGTCCATAGTTATGACTTTTATCGATTTTATTAGTCATTATAAATTTTTAGGTATTAAAAATAAGTAATGTTACCTAGTATATGATTCAAAAAAGCGTGTATTAAATATTCAGATTTTAATTCCAAGAAATATTAAATTTTATAAGTTACTTGGTACCATTTGTATCTGGATAACTTATTAAAATAGGTAATACTTTTTCAAGACGTTTTAACTTTTCAAATTTTATAATATTTAGTCCAAAAATTGTCAAAATTAAAGCTTCGATAATTATCATTATTTTTCGGAAACATAAAAATATAGCTGAAATCGATTTTGTAAAATTGAGTACATCACACATTTTACAGACTTCGGTCTTTTTTTTCATCTGAGAAAACCATTGGAATATTACGAAACGACTTCTCTAAAATACCAGCTAGATGAAATCAAGAGGAGCTGTTTGAGAATTTAGGGCCACTTTAAATTCGAATATGCATGATAAAAAATATGAAATAAATCCACCGTAAAACCAATTGCCTCTATATCTTCTATCTAAATCTAAATAACCCAAGTTTTAAATAATATTCTTTCGAATGTTAGAAATGCTGCGTGATCAAATTGAAACGACCTGTGGATGCAATACATTTTTTTAAAGTAGTATAATAAATGTGGTTTCTTTTTTTTATCACAAGCAACATATTGACCATCGTAATTCCTCTTATCTGTTATCATTTGCTCGTACAACTTAATAAATGTCTTACCTCAAGTATAATAGTGGACAGTTCTGCAATGAATTATTGATACCGTTGGTTCTATATATAGTTTTATCGATGTTAATAAACTCATTTAACGCAATATATTTATTTCAGACAAATTATTTGCTGTGTAAACATAATTTGAACAGTTGTTCGATTGAAAGTATGATTATTGATGGATATAGGTGAATGATTGAACATAATAAAATAAAATAGTTTAAAAATTATGAATTATACTTTAATGAGATTTAAGGTAATGTAAAAAGTATTTATAGTATGTTTAAAAAAAAAAAAAAAACATATTTATAAACGTTAATGAAAATAAATGGAAATTAAAACTATGTTATATATACATGTTAAACCTAGATAAAAAAAAATATATATCGATAGACGACAAATGGTTGTCACCGTAACATTTTTTTTCGCTATAAAATTTAAATTCTGTGCAAATCGTTATCGAGTTAATGATATAATTAAAAACTAAAACTACGTATATATATGACTATGTATATTAAATTATTCACTTAAATTATTCATAATACTTGTTATAATGTTACAATATTTACGTATGTTTACAAAACCATTTATTTTACTACACGCAGCGTACTAAAAATGTATATTATAGGTATGTATAATCATTAACACATACCTACCGCCGCGCGTTGTAAAAATATTTCAAAATGTACAAAAAAAAAAAAAAAAATTAACACATATAAAAAAAGGTCTTTTCTCTTTTTCTTTTTCTCTTTTTTTTTCATCAAAAGTCTCATTTCGCAGAAACCAACATCGGGTGTAGTGGTTTTTGGATCGTTCAGGATGATGACGTTTTCCGTCCGATCAGCCCATTTAGCCGACGCGGAAACACGGGAAAACGCCTCGGCTCAACCGTCAACCCCAAATAAAAAAAAAATATTTATATATTTATATTGATTTACATACAGGAACGTATAACCATTTAGGTTATTGTTATCATTCTTATTATTTTTTTTTTTTATTATTTTTTTTTTTTCATTTCCACCGTCGTTTCGTTTCGGTCTCGCGTTCACGGTTCCACATAACAGTGCTGGTCTTTCTCCATGTACACCTTGTGGTCGCTGGACTCGACCACGACCACCTTGCCGTTGTCGTCGGCGGCCCGTGGCTCGTCCTGTAGGTCGGGGAACCACAGCAGCAGGCTACGGCGGACCGCGTCCATCGTCTTGTCCTTGGTCTCCGGCACGAAGAAGTACGTGAATGGCACGATGGCCAGGCTAACCAGGCCGAACAGCCAGAAGCAACCGGACTTGTGCATGGAGTGCGACATGTACGGGTACGCCTTGACCACGCTGAAGCCCAGCACGTTGTTCCAGAACATAAGCACGGCCATGCACCGGTTGCGCACGTTGGGGGGGAACACCTCGGAGTATATTATGTACGGCACCATGCCCAGCCCGGTGGAGAACGCGACGACGTGCACCGACAGGCTGAGCATGGGCAGCAGCCCGGTGTTGAGCGTTTGGTCGATCTTCTTGGCGTAGAAGCACAGCCCGAGCGTGATGAGTGACAGCGCGGTGAGCGCGTACGTGGCCATCAGGAAGAACTTGCGGCCGGCCTTGTGGACGGTGCACGAGGCGACCACGGAGCCGGCCAGCTGCACCACGCCCACCAGCATGGTGCACATCTCCGGGGACAGCGTGCTGCCGCTGTGCTGGAATATCTCCACAGTGTACATGAGTATGATGTTGATGCCGCTGAACTGCGTGCCCGCTTGGAACACGAACCCGATGAGCAGCGCCTTGACCGTACTGCGGTCGAGGAAGTCACGCCACCGCGTGGCCGCCGCCCCGTCTTCGTCGCCGCGGCCGCGCACCAGCGCGTCCAGTTCCTCTTCTACTTCCTTGTCGCTGTCCTTGGCCCGGAGCCACCGGAGCGCGGCGCGCGCCTCGTCCGCGCGGCCGCGGCGCACCAGGTACATGGGCGACTCCGGCACGAAGCACCACACCACGGTGAACAGCACGCTGACGGCCAGCCCGGCCACGTTGAGCGCGTCGTACGACACGAACACGCCGAACACGTACACGTACAGCACGCCGAAGTTATACATGAGTATGAAGAGTGAGCCCAGGCCGGCCTTGGTGTGCGCGTCGCTGATCTCGCCCACGTACATTGGGTTGTTGATGGCCAGCCCGCTGGCGCCCAGGCCACCCACGAACCGCGACACCATCAGCGCCGTCTCTGTCTTGACCGTCAGCAGGATCACCCAGCTGACCAGGTACGGCGCCATGGTGACGAACCCGGTCACCTTCCGGCCGTACTTGTCCGCCAGCGTGCTCCAGCAGAACGTGCTCAATATCGCGCCCACGATGCCCCAGCTGCACGCCCATGAGATCGCGTCGTCCGTCATCGCGTGGTCCAGCGGCGTGGTCGCGGCGTCTTTCAGCTGGGGCGTCACCGTGGCCGACCATCCCGTGTAGATGCCGAACGAGAAGGTGACGAGATTCGCTGGAACAACAACAATCGGACGATTTATCATTATTAACGCTGCCCGGTTGATTGCGGCTTCCTGCAGTGGTAGGCGATAAACAATGATCGTCAATTTATGACCGGAATAAGAGTGTTAGACGTTCATCGAGCGTCGCAATTACGTTTACCTACGACGCGCGTCAAGTGATCAATGATCGTATTATGTACAACGTATATCGGTGTCTAGATGCTATGTTTTTTTTTTAGAAAGATCGATATTGGAAATAATTTTTGGGTCCTTAGAACGAAAGGGGAGCACAATCATGTCAGAGTATAGGCCTCGTTATGGACCCGCCTACGCGCAGTGTGTCTGTGAAAGGGCTCAGTCGTCATAAATTATGTGAAAAATTTGAATTATTAATCGTAAGTGACGAATGAAATATTCAGTATATTTTGCAGAAAGAAAAGTTCAAATCTGCGCCCGAGAAAATAATAATATGTATACGTCTGTGTAGTATAATATATACTTTCGGTCCCAGCTTTAATTATGTCTGCCCTAGTCAAGTATCACGAAGTATTCGCAAATTCAAAAGCGTAAAATGTATATAAAGTATTTTAAAGGTAATGAAATATGTATGACGCGCAGTTATTATTTCACTTGGTATTAAAAGTTTTTGGATTTCTACTTAATATTCAAATACCGAATTCTCTTGAACGTCTGATTGTTGAGCATTATGTGACGATAATGAATTTCGTGACACTTTATCAAGAAACAAATTCGAACTCGCCTATAATGCACTCGTATCGTGGCGTTTGATAATTTATAAATTCACTAAGTTTTAAACAGTGCGTTAAAAATAAATAGCGGTATTTAATTACACTGACTGTATTAATTACTAATAATATTAACCACAAGACTGCATTATTCACTTGCAACGTAATTCATAGTTGAATAATATAAACATATTACATATGCATGATTTTAAAAGATTAATGAACACGTGCAACGTCCCAAAATCATATATATATATATAAAGTAAGTTTGAAATTTGAAGCGTTTTGTGTATAATTTCATTAATTTTAAATATTTTCTGACAATATTGCAATATTAAAGTTTTTTTTAAATTTCTTTATTGGTTTTTTATGGTAGTTTAGGGTTTATCATAAAATTATTTTGAATTTAAAATATAAGACGTAAAAAACGGTAACGAAAAAATCGAAAGTTACGGAATTCGTTCTCGTAACAAAAACGGTAGTACGAATTGATTCCCACAAAAATCGCAAAACTGCTATACTGTTTGAATTAGTTCCAAGTTGGGCTATAGATACAATGCGATTTGGTACTTACCAAACAACTAGCTGACTGACCTAATTGAATAAAAATGACTAACAATAATCTTAATTAATTTTAAACAGACTTAGAAATGGTATCTGTGAACCTAACATGGAACCAGTTCGGATTTTGGGAACGAAATCGTAAACGTTCAACAAGTAAATATAATTCTTTTTTTCTTTTTTTAATAATTTTGGATTTTAAGTGAAGCGATTAATCAATTCACTTAACAGTAATATAATTTGGGTACCGAATTTCGTCTAAAAGTTATGTTCAGCTCCATCATAGATCAGAAATATCATCGCGATGGTACTTTAAAGGTAATTGTTCTATGTTCTCAATAGTTTTTCTATAGGTACTTGGGAAAAACCATCGCAAAAACGCAAATTGTTTTGTAAATGGGACTTGCGTGAAATTATTATTAGTAATTTAGTAATAACCTCAAAAGTAATTATGTTGAGCTCTTTAATTTTTCCCTAAATGTCAACAATAGTTGATGATAGTTTTGGCTACATTTTCAAGACAATTTGACGAATTTCCTAGCTAAATAAAGAAATAAAAAATGCATTTTTTTCTTTAAAATCCAATAAGTTACTAAGTATTCGAATGTTCAGATTTTTAAATCTAAATTAAATTGAATCCAATAATTATTATTACATTGTTTTGTCAGTTGTCAAATTCCGCATGTGCAGAATGTCGTTACTATACTGTTGCTATTGTATAGAACACTATTAAATGTTTAATAGTAAATAATAAATACTTGCTGTTTAGTAAAATAGAATTGTAGATAAATTTGTGGTGAAACCACAAATACCTTAAAATTTCATACCTTTAACATTATAAATTTTGGAGTCGTAATAAAATAACCAATAAATTAACCAATGTCAAACACTTTAAATGCTTTTAAAAAATTAACAACTGAACCAATTTTCATAAAATTCTTAGATATCATGGATAGCATATAAGTGATATCATATAAAGTGTTAAGGTCATAAAATGAGAAATTATGAACTTTATGAAATACATAACAAAATTTGTCATTTTTCACAATAACAATCATATGAGTCATATAATATTTAAAATTTTAAGCACTTTAGAAAAAATTATCAAGGTGATTTTAATATTTTATGACTGAGTTAAAAGTAAATAGAAATATACACGGGACTTTTATTTTTCTTTAAAGAAACATTTCATGTGAAAAAATTCTAACTCGTTTAAGAAATAAGTTTGAAAAAATGTATTACTATTCGAGAAAAGGATAGATTTCGCGATAAAACAAAATTAAATTTTTATAAAAAGAAAACTTTATCAAAAATGTTTTAAATTTTCTGCAATACGACTAGTGTAACACACGAATAAGTTCATATAAAATGCGTTCATGTCTTGAAATAAAAAAAAAAAAATTTCATGTGAAAGTCTGTGCAGTTGTATAGTTAAATACTTGTGAACACTACGAATCTATAGGGATATTAGTTGTGGAGTCATTAATTTAAATTAGTATCAAATAGATGAAATAGATGCAATGTCTAATTATGCATAAAGTATATGATATTTTTGGATAACTATTCCTATTGTAAAATATCGTTATGTATATATAAATTAAACAGTATACATGAAAATAATACAAAAAAATAAATACAATGAAAATAAATATAACGATAAAATCATATTAATTTAAAACAAAAACCCATTTGCAATGTTAATACATTTCATTAGCCCTCTCAGAATCTGAAAGTATATTATGATAATTTTCAATATTTTCCAATAATTTGACGAATAACATTAATCATTATGAAAATGTTATAATATTATTATTCAAATTTGTTTTTTAATTTTTGTTGTGGTGATTTATTTGTTGAGTTATAAATCCTTTTCTAAATTGTCTATTTGAATATTAAAGTCATATTGTATGGCAATGAAGTTTATTAATGGGTCTAAACTTTTAGGTTTAATAAAACGCATGGGAAAAAACTTTACAAAATAAAATTTAATCATACAATGAAAAACATTATCACTTTTTTTCAACACAGTAGTCGAGCTATTATGTGTTTTTTTATGAAAATATAATAATATTTTACGGTGTTATATCATGTAATTTATTTCACTTATCGTAAAACAGATGAAAAACAATTTTTATTTGATATTTTGTAGGTAGTCGGTACTAATATGATCGCAACGTGGAAAAAAAACATGTCATATTAAATGTGATTAATTGTGTCTAATCTAAAATGTAAATTGTTCGAATAAACTTATCATAATGTAGAAGTTAAGTGCAGTAACTGTCTAAATAAAACATTTTTTCATTTTTTAAATAATTTTATTTGGTTAAGTGCAGCACAACACATTCATACATGATAGTCTTGTTCATATTTCTCACATAGTTTGCACGTATATCTAGAATTCTAGAATATAGATAAATGGGTACTCGGACTGTAGAGTTGATGGTTCTGTGACGTGGTGGCTATAAATGTATTTATTGCTAAAGCGATTCTGCATGTACTATAATTTACGAAAATTAGTAAGAAAGCGATCTAGTTGGCTTATTAATAAAACTACTCGTTTTACATTCTCTATCCTGGAAGAAATAAAGGTTCTATTATTGAAAAATTATTGACTCGAAAAATTAGTGGAAAAAAAATATTTTAGGAAATATACTTCAAGATTTTATATATAATGCATTTTTTTTTTATTTATGTTACTACATTTTCGGTTAGTAATAGTGATCTAAAAGTTTTGTTTAGCCTCTTTATAGATCAAAATAATTTGTTCTCCTTATGTACTTAAGAGGTAAATTTTTTTAAATTTCTCTTCTTTCAATTTTTTTCTATGCTTCAACAAATTTTTATTTTATATATATATATATATATATATTCTTCTTTATTTAAAAATTAATTACATATTTTTCAACTTTGTTCCAAGTTTGGTATTATTTGCTACTTTAACTATGTTTTATATGCATATAAAATTTGAATATTTCTTGTTATTAATGGTAGTCATATTTTGTAATTATTTTGTAATATTTGTAACTCCTTATCTTAAAAGTTGAAAATCTTAAATGGAGTTAACTTATTTACAGTTATTCTTTTATACTGACATTTTTTTTATGATAGTCGGTTTTTTTTCTTTCATATGGCGTAGGTTTATTGGTGAAACCATAAACATTACATTTAACTAACTAAACATTAAATTAACATAGTAATGAGAACTAGGGTAGATAGATTTACAATATTCGGTTAAATCAGTTTTATTTAAAGTGTTTTCAGTGTCAAAATACGGAAAACTGATAATTTTCACTAACTATTAAATCAACATTGACTATTATATAATTTGTCTAAAATGTTGCTTAAGACTAGAAAACTTCACCAATAATTTATTTTAAAGTTTTACATTAAAAAAAAAAAACGAATACTAAATTTATCTACTAAACTTCATCCCTCATAATCATTTAGAGAGTGAAATGATTTATCATCCATTAAAAATTTAAAATAATATTGTTTATTTAAAACTATTGTATTTACATAGTTTAATTAGCTCTCAATATTTGGCTAATTTCAATCCAATCAATAAGTTGGCTCCCATCTACAAAAATAATATCTCTCAAGAATTGTGTATTGTTTGTCAGCAAAGTGAATAATGCATCTGAGTTTGAAATAATGTTTTATCCGAAAAAATGTAAATCAAGCAATAAATGTTTTTATCATTAGTACTCAATTAATTAAATACAATTAAATTTTATATTTTAAATTACGTAACAATAAAAATAATTTTATTTCTGTGAAAATATATATTGCTTCGTAATAGTTTCTAAGAAAATTGGATATTTAATTTTTTCGATCAATATCTACATTGAAAAATTATTAAAATATTCTCCTGTTTTTAAGTACAAGTTTTTATATAGATTATAATATTTTATTAAAATTATACACTTCATTGTTTATGGTATTTTGTTAAAAATTTCATCAACTGAATTGAAAATCAAAAAATTTTGAAATTTTTATCACCCACATATTTTGAAGTAAATATTGAGAAACCAACTCAGAAGAACATTTTTTGGGAACCAATTCAGCAATATAAAATATTGTTTATCTGAAATAGGGAACCAGTTCAATGGCGTCGCTACTTAAGTATCTTTGTATGACTGATATATTTTCGTATTATAGGTACATAAAATGCGTTTAATTTATTTAAACAGTCTATTGCGGTGTAATTGTGATGTTGTGTGTTGCTGGTTATTTATCAAAAGGTTCTCGAAAGCTGAGAATTTAACGTTAAGTTCGGTTTTCGATGCCATTCCCTCTTAAAACCAACCACCATTGTTATTGTATTCGGAAATCAACACGTATATCCTCATCAAGGAGTACCCAGTGGTGTCCTCTTTTTCGGTAATATAATAATATAACGTCTCGGTTTTGACATCCAAAGACAGGTGAATGGCATAAGCCTTGACTGAGTTTCTGTCATGACGAACATGCTAATGGACACGTTCATGTTTAGGTAAATGTTAATAATTCTAATAAAATACCTAGTTTTGTGAAATATTCAGCAACACGTCATTTGTCGAATCAGGTTTAACTTTTCTTTCGTCATACTATATAAGTACGTGTATATTATTTTGAGGTTACGTTTTGTATATAATTTAGATTTTAAGTGATTCAAAGGATCTATTGGTTTTATTATTATGTTTATTTTATTTTGTTCGGTACAATATTTTTCTGATAGTAGACTTCGTCCAAAATTTACTCTCAGTTTTTTTGAGGATCTGATATTGTACCTAGATAAATATTAATTTCTCTTTTCAAAAATATTTCTAAGCATAAAGAAATTCTATTGAACAACTGAATAAAACAGTAAAATATGCCATAAATAAAATTTTTAATAAATTGGTTTTAGTTATTTAGTCATTGTTTCAAAATAATTGTTGCTAGAAACTTGAAATACTCATTAATTATTAACAATACTTTTATAACAATTCGACAAAATTTTCTAAAACCTTTGACCAATTATAAACGAAATATTTATTATTTTAGAAAATATTTTATCTATTACAATTTTTAATTTTTCAAATTAAATTAAAACCCAATATATATATCCTATAGTAGAATTAGGATTCAAACATTTATAAAGTTAAAAAAAATTTTTTTTTTTTGCTAATTTAACTAAAATCGGTAATTTATAACATATTTAAACGGTATATATTACACTTAATTTTGCTCTGAATCGCTTAACTAAATAAATGATAAATTGTTTCTTTAAATGTTTAAAATTCAATGCACCCATCGGAATTATATCGTCCAGTGAATGAAAGAACTAAAGAAGTAAACTATTGTCCAATTGGACTTTTATCAAATCGGGTTAAGTACCTAACTGTTCGCGATTTTTCGTATCACACTCAACGATCATATGCAGATGTAAATGAATAAATGAACGGCTATCACATCGAAACAAGAGAAGGTAATTATAAACATGGTATAATACTACATCCGATTAACATAATATAATGTCAACTGAACATTATACTGCAATTGCTACAGTGGAAATGATATTTCGATCGTGTACCTGGCAATAACATTTAACGGTGCAGCACTGGAAATTACAGAAGGTGCATATACGTTTTTAATATTTACGATGGCATATACGCGCTACACGCATGTATATCGTTGTATGTAACGGATACAATTTCTATTTTCCTGTCCTCAGGCCTCGGTGTAATTTATACGGCTACGTTGATTAAATGAAACAATTTTTATAAATTTAACTTTATCTGAAATGTAAATCGACTGCATAAATTAAATACCTATGTAGTTTATAATATATATTCACCGTTCCAAAGATTTTATCAAAATGCTTTTCAAAGCATTTTTTTCTGTAATCTCTGAAAACTTCACTTTAAAACCCCATTTTTGATCTTATTTAAACTCTATAATACAGAAACAGATTTCACCCGGTGCATTTTATGAATTTAGTTCATACCATTTTTAACAAATATGTAATAGTAGTGTTTTGTCACGATATAATGGTCTAATTATGTATATTCTTGGTGACATGACGAAATTGTTATGTGTATATATATATTTATTTATTTATTTATTTATTTATATAAATTATAGTTAATAGGTATCAGCTATCATTAAAAAATGCATATGGGATTCTGAATCATTGATTAATGGTTGACCATAATTAATTTGATTCACTAAAATAAAAATGTACGACGCATTTGTGTTGTGATTATACGGTTTATGTTTGTCAAACACATGCAATATATATGAAGGAAAGCAATGATCAAAGTTGAAAAAAAATGTTGATTTAAGCAAAATACTGACACTGATTCCAATTGTTTCTTTATGTCAACGCACAATAAGTGATCAACGAGTATAGACTCCTATACTAGACTCCTATATAGTGTACGATAAAAGTTATAATTTTGGTCTTTTATACACGAGGAAATGTTTTGTGGTAATATAACGAAATAATTATTATATTGTGTTAATATTTTAAATTTGGAAATAATGTTTAAGATGTTATTGATGATTATCATTAAAGTTCGGCTAATTGATTTCGTATTTAAAAAAAATATATAGACATTTTTATAATCTATTTAGTATACCACCTACGTTCAGTCTCAAATAAAAATATAAGGTTGCATACAACTTTTGAAGCGCTTTTACTACCCTAAGAAGTATTTTCCAAAGGTTAAACCTTGTCATATCCATAATTTAAACCATGTATGACATAAATGTGAGTTTCATGATAATTTTTTTTTTATTAAATTGTTATCGAGTGTGACGTAAAATAATAAATGTTCTTTTAATGAATTTTCATTAATCTCTATCAGATAAAATAACTAAATTATTGAGAAATATAGATCATGATAACTGTTAACAAGCATTCATTCGTCTACCTATATAACATTGAATATGAACTTATAGTGAACTATAGATAAATTTTTGTATATCTATTGATGGTAACCCTACCGAACTTTTATCAAGTTTTAAAATAAATTCATTTACTTAAAATACAATGTTCATTTAGTAATTATTAATAAATGTAAATACTTTATAAAAGTATTATGGATATATGAGAAAGAATCTTATATATTCAAGTTATATTTTAATTTCCATTAATTATTAAGTTCAATATAAAATAGTTAAGTAATTTAATTTTACAATATGAAGAAATATTAAATAATTTAAATTCTAGAATTATTTTTATTAATAATTTTACTAAATATGTTTATATGTAATTTTATGTGTGCATATGGATCATTTAGTCTTTTCGTATACGTGAACACCAAGGTTAATAAGATGCTCTTAAAGTGTTTGTTTTGCTTATAATTTGTTTTGAGTACATACCTGCCACTAAATCAAATTAAAAATAGAGCTTACAGTTAAAAGAAAAAAAAAATAACAATAATATAAAATAGACTCACCTGCAAGTGAAGCAAATAATTGTCTACAGGTGGCGTTAAATTTGTTTCCCCTCATAAAATTGTACATATTAAAACGCTAGTATTTATAAAAAAAAATGTATTATTTATCTGAAAATGTGTTAATAAAAATAATAATAATAAAAAAATATATATATATTTGTGTATTCAATTTTTTTTTAAGTTTTAAAATTTATAGATATGTGTTTCCGTGAATTTTTTAGCGAGACTGCGTGTTGCAGCACTCTCAGCAGACTAACCGTACTTTATACTCGTTGTGGTGTGAGACGTTGTCGCCGAAAATATTTTAATGCTCCACTGCTCGAGTCTATTTAATCGCGTTATGTTATGTGTATCCAATAATAACATTGATAATCATACATCATTAAATAAAATCTTTGTAGAAGATGATTGGTAGCTGTTGGTGGGGGAAAAAATAAAAAATATATTACTTGTTTTTACGGTATTAAATGAATTTGACATTTTTTTTTAAAAATTATGATTTAAATTTTCTTAACCACTTGGAATTTATTCAGTAAGGAAGTAAGTTGTTATCATAAAAAAAAAAAAAAAAACTAGAAAATAGATTATGCAATATTTTAATAAGAGGTAGATATATGTAAATATGTATTTAATTGAAATTTTGAATGAAAGCATATTTTAAAAATTAAGCAGTTTTAATAACAAATTTACATTTTATTCATCCTGTATAATTTCGGTTGATATAGTTTTAAGAGTAAAGTTTATACACGTAAACTATTAAAACTAATCAATATATGAAAACATTGACAATTGTTATTTTAAATTATTTTTAAATGTTGCTTCTATTCTTACCTCCATTACTAAATAATTATAATTTTATTACGAGACTTACATTAAAAAAAATTTTTTTTCGTTAATTAATTTAATTTTCGGTCTTTACAATTTATTTTGATAATTCAAATAACTATCACGACCTTAGTTAATTTAATATGTCTATTTATGATGGTTAGGACCATTTAGTGTTCCAACATTATAGTTCAGTATATTGATAAATTGTATAATATTATGTTATTTTCAAATTTAATCAGTTCAAAAATATTTCTATATATATATATATACGTATATATATATATGTAATACCTATTTAAATATTACTAAAAAGTTTCGAATGTCTATACTATGAAATGTTGATGAAAATTGTATAGATTTATTTAATATTGAAATCATAAATTATTAATAAGTAATGAAAAATGTATATGTTTAATTGAATGTTTTATGCAGAATGTAAAATAAATGTATTTATGTATAATTTGAAGAAATATTAACTATTTGGTACTTTAAACAAATTGTTTATCAACATTTTCAATATTATTCTAATTTTCGGGAAATTTACCGAAATTTCGAGTGAAATTGGTAAAATATACCGTCAACTAGATTCATGAAATCGATTATGTAATTGACAATTTGGCTAAGAGGTCTCAACGATTATTAATGCTTTTTAAAGACTTAGATAATTTTTCGATTTATAATGCAATATCTGTTTTATTTTATATCTATATTTATTAAAGTACAATTAAAGTAATTAAAAAAACGTGCATACTTCGTCATGGGGTATTCTTCGTTCCTCAGACAAGTTAATGAGGATGGATGTGTTGAATTTTAAAGAAATGATACATCATTTCTTTAGTTAAACAATTCTGAGCAAAGCTTCAGAATTAAAATATATCATTCATATATTTCACAATTTTTCGTCTAATCGTCAGTAGGTTTTATTTTCAAAAGTATCTAAAGTTTTTGTTTAAAAACGAAAGCATTTTTTTAACCAAAATATTCAAAACTTGTTGTTTTCAAAATTTATTTCAAAGTTTCATTGTGATTAGTTGGACCTTTTTCTTGAAATAAATATTTAAAGTTTAAAATTGATGAGAAAACATTTTATTACGTGAAAATCGTACAATAATTTACTTAAACACATAAAAATAACCTGAGTCACGATTTTCGACAATTGTTTAGAATCATTAAAAAGGTGTACCAGTAAAAGCATATTCAATTTTCAAACGTTTTTGTCGAATATTTAAAACTTTATTAGGGATAAATTTTTAAAAACTAGCTATTTTCAAAGTTTTATTTCTAGCTCAAAAGTTATCAAAATTTTAAAATTTTTTTTTAAAGTATGTAGTAATATATCAATAATATATTATGAACATTTCAAGTTTCTAGCAACATTACTTTTGGAGTAATGACAAAATTATAAAAGTAGATTTAATGAAAGTGTCGTTTACGGTGAATTTCGCCGTTTTGCTCCATTTTTGGCTGTTTTTCCTCTACCCTGGAAAAACTATTGAGACAAAAACATAATGAACCCTCAAAGTATCATCTACATGTGATTTCCGATCTATAGAGTTGCTGAATGAAACTTTTAGACAAAGTTAAGTTGAGCAAAAAGTGTATCCAGATAAAAAATAAAATAAAATAATTGTAAAACCATAATTCGCTTCACTCAGAATTTAAAACATATTTATTCATAGATTGACAAAGTTTTGTTTTATCATATAATTTATTTTTATAATTACTTGGGGTATGCGGACAACGTTTCATAATTATGTGTATGACAAATGTCAATCACCTCCAAGAACAAATATCTTATTTATATTCATTGCTTAAATATTAAAATCGCTCATTTTGATTCAACAAAGTGACGAAAATAAGTTCAATGTATAGGTACTAAATAAAAATCTTGGGATGCAAATACACATCCTTGTAATTCTAAAAATAACATCCCTGTTATGAGCTATACTGTAATAATTATAATAATCTATAATGCACAAAATAAATATTTCAACTAAGTGTATGATTATTATTTTGAAAGCTGCATTAAAATGGTTCAAAGTTACAACTATACATTTATAATGTTCTCCTATAAAATTAAGCAAGTAAATGCTCGTAAAAATACGTGCCTCATAAAGTATGAGGCACGCATTTTTTGTAACCCATAAAAGTTGTTTAAATTTGATTAATGTTTAAAAATTTACTTAAAAAATCACCAATAAAATTTTAGCATAGAATTACTTTGTTATTTTGTTTATTATTGCCTATTTGTTTTAGAAGATGGATAATAAAATTCTAATAATCTCTGTTTGTCACCCAGAACGTAAATTTTCTAAAGAAAAATTTGAACGAATATTATATATGTTTTTAGGCTCTGTAATGAATTCTACACACAGATGTATATGGAAAAATAACTTGATGTGGTGTCATACTGTCATAACTGTAAAACATTGATGTAGCGTTCCTGATGGAAATCATTTTCTAAATATATATCATAATGAGACTGAAATAATAAAAGAAAATAACAAATTACATGTTAACCAAAGTAAACTGATTTTAAAGAATACGATCAAGTTTATCAAATATGTTTATTTTTAAGTTTAGGATTGATGTTATTATGGTATGTTCTAGAAACATCTTGATAGTAATTTCTCTACTTCTAAAATTGATTTGTTTTTCAATTAAAAGATTAATGTTTTTCATAATAGGACAATCCTGACTTCTGCCTATTCAGATAATTCAAATTATCGACGTATTACTGGATACTGGACGTATTACTGGATCAACGAACCAAAAGATCGATTTAATCAATTATCGAGTAAGTTTTATTGAAGAAAATTATTGAACAAAAACAAAAAATATAAGTTAGAATTTGTTTTCATATACATAATTAAAACATTCATAAATATTTATATTAAAACAAGAATATTTTTAGAAAAAACTATTTGATAGCTTAAGTTCAAATTTAAATAAGATTTTTAATTTGTCTATTGAATAGTAATTCTTTGTAATCAAAATTTAATAGTTATTTAATTGTTTTTACGCATCAAAATTAATAACGAAATCACGTTATTTCAACAAATTAAATATTTATTTTATTTTCATTGTTTTTATTTAGTTAAAATAAACTATGCACCACTATTTGTATCCTAGTATTTTTAATATTAAAATAGAGTAAAATATTCTAAAGCTTGTTTTTTCAATTTCGTCAAAAAATTTTTTAGCAAAGGATCAGTTGGTTTTACCATGATGTCTCTTTTTGCTGAGGACACTTTTTGGTACACTTAACTTTGTCCAAAATCGCGAAAAATATTCGTATGTCAATTTTCAACTTTTAATGTTTATTACAATGAATTAGCGTATCCAATCAATATTAAACTTTGGATACAGATAGAAGATAAAACAACATATTTTGACTCTTTTGATGAAAATAATTTTTCCTTTGACAAACAAGACAACTTTAAACCGGTTTGGTAAAAAAATAATATACCCACAATTAAACTAAAGATGGTTAAATATATTATAAACGGTGCATTTATTTTTATACTGACGCTTTGCTCAGAATCGTTCGACAAAAAAAATTATCTATCATTTCTTTAAAATTCAATACACCCATTCCCATTATCTTATCCGAGAAGCGACGTATACTCCATGGGATATTTTACGTCCTTTTTAAAATCAAGAACCTAAAAATTGGCTTATATGAATGTAATTTTGATTCATTGTTTTAAAAATATATAACATATAGTAAACAATTGAACTTTCTTATTTAATTTTACATACATAATTTACTACATTAAATTAATTTTTTTAATTTAGTATTTTTTTTTCATATTTTAATAATCCTGACAACTTATCAATTCAAATATAAATAATTTAATATATTTTTATAACGTAATTTGAACGTAGTCCGTTTTTCATTTAAAATCAAATATTTTTAATTATTTCATGTCAAAAATTAATTGTAAATGGATACATTTAAATTATTATAATATTCATCTTGATAATCACTCAAACTAAATAGAAAATTTCTATTCATAGACAAATAAATTACTTATTAATCAATAAATCTATGCCATAAATAATATTTTTATTAAATATGACAAACGGATACAAATTTAATTTAAATGGAAATTAAAGTGAAATGTTGAAAGTGATAAAAGTCATTTTATAAACCGATTATAAGCCATCATACAAAACAAAATAAATCATTAAAATATTATTTACATCATTAATTATACGTGTAAACATGCCTTTTGTCTTTTAATTTATCACTTTATCACTACTTTAAAAAATTTTTGTCAGCTGGCGGCCATAAATCTCAGCGTATAGTTATTTTGAGGATTTTTCTAATTTATCAATTATTGTGTATTAAGTATAATAAATTATATTTTTAAGCTAATTTAATTTAATTCAGATTAATTTGGATTAACAATATTCGATTACTTTTATATGTATAATACAAATAATTTTTCTATACTTTTGTACCGAATAATTGATTTTAATTTAATATTTTGTAATTTTAATCCAATTAAAATTTCATTCAAAGTATACACTTTTAAAATGGTTGATACTGGACACAATAAAACTAAATGAAGTGGCTAGACAAATTAAAAATTTACTAAATTTAATATACTTAAAGTTAAATTGGATTGTACAATTAATATTACTTTTAGTGAATTTTTAATTGGAATGCAACTTTTGGTCCAGAAATGTGGTTGAGACCTGACTTGTTGACAATAATTTTTCATTGAGTCTTATATCGAATAGAAATCAAACTCAATATGTGCTTGAGAAATAGTAAAAGGACCATTGATTAGTAGGTTTATAGGGTACTGGTCTAGTTGACCCCCACCAGGAAGGCAATTCCCCCGCCACTCAAGTTTAGTTGACGCCCGCCACTTACATTTTGTATTTTCGATAACCAATAATTTATATAAAAATGTACGATTAATAATACATTATACATTTATTAAAAATTATAATTACATTTATGATTATACAGAACAATTCAAGCGATCAAAATAAAAATAAGTAAAAAATATGGTAATATTATATTAATAAATAAAAATAAAAAATAATAATACAAATTATGCAGGTGGCTAAAACTCTGCAATATCCTTCAAAATTTCTTTAAATAGATCCCGACCGTTTAATTTACTTCGCCACATAAATTCTGACAAATAAGAATCTAGGAAGTTTCTCTTAGTCCCTCTACGTTTCTTGTTACCCCATTTAGCACTTCCCCACATCCTCTCAACATTCTGTGTATGAGCTCCACTTATAGGATGCACAAAGTTATATTTTTGGTTTACTGTTGAATTATCTTATATACTTCATTTTACTACACGGATTTTACCAAACATAATTCTTAAAATATCTAATAAGAGAATTTCACACAAATACCTAACGTACCTTTCGTACCTTTTTTATCTGCACTCTGCAATATATCAGTATATTATACATTTTATAACATCAAAAATACGAGAGATGTTGGTAATTGGCAGGCGTCAACTAAACTTGAGTGGCGGGGGAATTGCCTTCCTGGCGGGGATCAACTAGACCAGTACCGTTTATAGAAACATTTTTGCGTATCATCGAAAATTATATTGAATTAAGAGAAAAATAGTAAATAAAATAGATGATTAAAAATATGTATTACAAATGTGGTAATTTGTCAAAACAATATCTTTATTAAGAAACAATCCTAGTAAATAATCAAATATAATGGTTTATTTTATGTTAAATATGTCTAAATTTTATATATTGGAATTTTTTTTTTTTTTTTTTTTTTGATGTTTCATATTAGAAATGGAACCACCTAAGAATGTTTAATTTTAAAAGAATTAAACAATTGATACCGTAGATGAAAGATATATAGATAGTTCTTAAAAAAAAAAATATGCAGTGTAACAAAAATAAATTTGCCAGTTATATATGAGGCAGATATTACGATAAATTTATTTTTGGTCTGAATTCGGTATTAAGTACGTGATCACACATGCATACATAAATCAGTATTTTATCGCTAATTTACTTTTACATAGATTCCAATAGAATACGACCAAGACTGCAATCAATATTTATACAATCACATTCCGAGTAGTTAAATGCGAATAAAAAATTATAACCCTATAATGAAATTTCCTATATCTTCTGTTACAACGGTTAATAATGAAATTCATTGATAATTCCTGATTCCAAAATAAATAACTATATATATATATATAGATGTATATATTTAAGTTGTTTTCATAATTGAATGATTATTCGGTTTCACAAACTCCACTATATCCTATAAAAATACATTATCAATTGACTATTGATAGCAATAGATTTAGTGTATTATAAAACGTTTTATCAAAATAAAATGAGTTAAATTGAAGCATGCACATTAAGTCTACAATCAATTTAATAATTGAAATGTAATAACCTAACAAATATGCAAATTTCGTAAAAACTTTCCCCAATAGTAATCATAAAACATAAAATATTTTTCAAAGAATCAAAAATGTTAATTTTAGTTCAAACGTTTAACAAACACTAAAAGTTAAATTCTTTGAATGAAAATTAAAATACACTTTTATTCTAATCAGTAAATAAAGAAAATATGTTTTGTACATACTTTTTTATTATAAAAATATGCTTGGTTAAATTAGATAAAATTATTTATTAAATTAAATAATACACCATATTATACATATATTAATTTCTATTTTGTACTACTTTTTTTATTCCAAAAATTACTCTTTTTATAATCAATAATAGGTATATTTGAATACTAAATTCTTTTAATTTTCAAATATTGGTTTTTAAATGTTTTTTTAGAGTTTATTAAATGTCTAAGATAATCAACTTTTACGTTTAACTTAAATAAATATTTAAATATTTAAAAAATTATGGTAGATGGATATCACAAGGTAACTAATTATTTAAGGTATATGTAGTCTAGATCATTAAGTATAAAAGTACAATACGACTAGTACTTATATCTACGATCTTATCGCCTATCACCTTAATATTAAAAGAATGTATTGAATAAAATATAAAAAAATAAATATAATAAATAATGTATACAGTATATATATATATATATATATATATATATAAAATAGTATTGTGTAAAATTGTATTCAAATTTTAGATTTTAAACAAATTTCAAAGAAACATTGAACCGGGATCATTCTTACTGACTATTAATATATCAAATTAAATCAATGTTAAGGGAATTTTAATTAATTTTAGCCCATAGTTTTTAAACAGTGAGTAATTTATGATTATTTATTTCATGTAATTACACAAATTAAGTGTAATTTAACCAAAATTACTCACTTTTTTGAACACTTTCTATTCTTACCCACACACACACACACACACACACACACACACACACACACACACACACACACACACACACACACACACACACACACACACACACACACACACACACACACACACACACACACACACACACACACACACACACGCACGCACGCACGCACACACACACACACACACACACACACACACATCCACACATAAGTTTTTATATTATTTTATCATTCATCAGAATATTTAAATTAATGAATATAACTATTAAATCACGTTTTCATTATTGTAAACAATAATACTTCGTTAATAATAATAATAATTATAAAAAAACAATTTTCCAGTTCAAAACTTGATGATTTTTTAACGATGACGTTTTAACGTGATGTGTTAATCTTGCCACGTGTATTTTTAATCGTAGTTGAAAAATAGTTTTGATGTACCAGCAAGAATTAATTTATCATTATGTCTTAATATTTATTTGTATATTACTATTTAATAACTAGGTAAATAAATAGAAACATGGCAATAACATTTAGTGTTTATGATTATACAACGATTTGTTGAAAAATCATACTGAATTATTAAGAAATGTTTGTGAATTAATATATAAATATTAATCTCATAAAAATCGTATAGGAAAGTCCATGGTTTTTACTTTTTTGCATTACCCTACTTAAATTCTTATTCTAAGGTTAATAATTTATTTCTTAAGTATAATGATTATTTAAATATTCAAAAATATTAATAATATTCAATGATCAAAATGTATATATTTCAAGATAATTTTTTTGATTTTATCAAAAGCACAAAAACATTTGAGTATTATATTTTAAACACATTTAACTGGATTTTATATTGTATAATGTAATGTTGATATGTAACACTGGGTTATATTATTTATAAATTAAAATAAATAATTATTGAATCAAATCGTTATTATTGTCGTATAATTTATTATATATAATAGAGATAAATATTGAAATATTTAAATTAAAAATAAAAGTATTTTACCTAAATTCACTAGCACTATAAACAAAAATTTAATCAAAAGCTTTAAAGCAGTGTTTTATAAAGAATTTTATCAGTTAACTGAAACAGTTTAAAAAACAATAAAAGACTTAAATTAATATTTAAATAATGAAAACGTGGACGTCATCAATTCGATGTACGATTCTTCAGATAAATATAAAGAACTGACAACGCTTATTTTGATAGAATTATTTTTCTGAAAATTATAAAAAAAAATAATAATAATAATGAACATAATAATTCTGAATGTAATTAAGTTTGTCTAAAAACCGTAAAGATTTTATTTAAAGAAGGGATTGGCTTCTATTTTTCATTCTTATTTCGTAGAAAATATAAAACGTGTAATTCCTAATGACCTTAGTGAACAATCTATAACAAATTATTAATGCATAAAGTATAACGACCCTGTAAAATTTCTGTTTGTTCATTTATTAATTCTATTAGTGTTTTTGAATACAAATATGTTGTGAAAATAACAGCTCCATTAGTATTATTTTAAAAGCAATGATTTAGGCATGATTTTTAATGCAATTTATTGTAGAAAAATACATAAAAATGTACTCAAAATAAATGCATTTTATTAGATGGAATGTAAATATATTTATATTTAAAAAATATATTATGTTCCCTTAGTGTAAAAATCCACACTTATACATTTCAATAAATTAATTATCCCTCAGAGAATAACTGATTTACAGAGGTTAGAATTAGATAAAAGATAATGGAGTTATTCTAGCTATGACATTAAATTAGTAAATCCGCACGGGATTCGCTGTATATACATTAATCAAATTACAGTTAACTCCCGATAGACGCCTAAACAGAAAGAGCCGGACATTCTTCGCACCAAGGGTAAGATAATTGTGGTTGAAGTTTGTCCTTCGTCCCTCCAGTCTTTGGACAAAATAATGGCGGTGGATATAAAGCATCTGAGATGAGAAATTTTTATTATTGACTCGTTTAGTGTATACAATAATATTGTATGATAATATTTCAAATTAAAAACTGATGATACATCATTGGTTTCAGAAAATGGCTCTAAGCAAAATTGAATTAATAATTTATATTACCTACTATAGTTTAATTTTTAGACGATTTAAAGCCTTATGATACATTTTTCGTGCGATTTTCAGGCCTTAATCAAAAAGTTCTGATAAAAAAAAGTCACAACAAACTTCATTTAAATATCTATTAAGATTTAAGAATTTAATTTTAATTTGTAAATACAAATAAAATATTTGTTTTAAATAAAGTACAATAGAATCTATGCAAATATTATCATAAAATATAACCATATTCAAATAGTAAGACTGAGTCCTTTTTTAGATAATACTAGGCACTCAAATGTTTTCTGACAAAATTTTAATTATTTAAAAATTGTACTGCTAGGAATAATGACAAAATATTCTACCATTTTTAAGATAAAAAAAATGATTTTGATATAAAAAAAAAACTTGTCTACTGTAGAACTGGGATGATTTCTTGTCATATTCTTCTCATTAATATAAAACTATTGCCTGTACTGGGATTCAAATTTATTCTAGTATTGATAGATAAATTTTCATATTTAATTAAAAATTATAATCTTTAAATTGTTTATTAAAATTTACTTTCAATACGTATTATCTATACTCTATAAGACTTGTATCTATTTCCACTATTATTATTAACAATTTAACATTTTCACAGTCCCTATTTATACAGTCAATAAAGTTACCCGAGTTGAAACAAATCTTTTTTTATTATTATAACATTTTAACACCAAACCACCGAATACTTAAAGTTTAAATCTAAATAAATCTTATGAGTTTCATCTTTTGAATGTTTAATCGTTTTTTCCGAAGATGTAACAAATTAAATTAGGAACATTGTGAAAAAATAAGCATTAATATTGAAATATGTACATACAGGTAAATTATAATTAAACTTTACATTTCTACAATAGGAATTATCTATAATATACCGTAACCATAAATTATTGGATTATACGTGATGGTTAAATTTAAATATAAACGTATTTTTGAATAATTTTAGCTGTGACAGTCTATTTTTGATTTTGATAAACATTCTAATTTAATCTAACTTAGTAGCCTGTACTTAAATGATAATATGTATATTGTTAATGCTTGTTTATTATGAATACAATTTATACTTGTATTTTGTTTATAGTAATGTATGTAAATTGATAAGTTAAAGGTTTTGCATTCTATCGGTGAAACGATATTTTTTAAACCATTTTATTCTTTGTTTAATTGTACATTAAAACATCGTATTTAAAAATTTTAATTTTATAGTTAAAAAAAAATTTTATATTAATGAAAGAGAAAAGAATGGAATGGTTCTGACAGCTTAATATTATACTTATTTGGCGAAATTTTGCAACGTTAAACTAGACACATTTTCCTATTTATATTCAATAATAATTAAGTAATAAATCTTCTTATGTACCTATGTAAATGAAATTATGTTTAATGTTTCAATATTTTAATCCAAAATAAAAAAATCTCCAGTTTTCTATAAAAAAATTGCAGTAGGTATGCATACCCTAAGTGGAAAGTAATTAAGTAATATATGGTAAACATTCAAATTAAAAAATATTTTGAAGAATAAAAATTAAAAATGTTTTTGAATAAAAACATTGAAAACTATAAAATTGAAAAAAAAAACTATACAAACATAGTTTAAAAAAGGTCTAATATGATTATGTCTGTTCAGGTGTTTCATACAGTTGGTAATTAATGAACATTTCAAGTAACTTATTATATTATTTTTTATTTTAATACCAAATGACTTAAGCATTGATTTTATAAAGGACTAGTTTTTAGCATAATTTACCGTTTTATTCAAATTTTTGGTAATATAGCCTTACTTTTAAAAATACTATAGAAAAATTCGATTATGCCATTTTAAAATTATCTTGTGAAAAAAATTCTGATCCAAAAAAAGACTAAATAAACATTTTGGAAGCCAATATTAATCATGTAAAAGTGTAGTTACATAATATATGTTAAAAAAAAAAAAAAAACAGTTTTAGAACCAATTCATTATACGTTTTGCTTTAGGTCTAAAGTGTAAAATATATTATTGAATATATAGGATAAAAACCCTCGGGTTGTAAAAAAAAAATAAATTTATTTTTTTTTATTTTAGCAGAAATAAATAACAAAAACTTTTATTCATCATAAACAAAGGTTTTTACTGTTCTTAATCTTTTACGCATCCCTTTGAGATTATTATATATGTTAACTAAGATTTTCTTATCAGTATAAAAAATTTAAATGACTGAATAAAGAATACCAAAAGAATGTTCAAAGTAATTTGATAAAAATTTAAAAAATTAAAAGAAACTAGATAAAAATAATTATTCATTCAATTATTAGACAATAGAAATTTCTTTTTCTAACTGTAGACTATATAGGACTTAAATAAATTAAATTATTTGATTTTTAATTAACTCACTGCATTTTTTTTCTTAATTTAAGTATATATATTTTTTAATTATTAAAATACTATAAATTTATAAAATAAATGTGTTAGTATTTATTCATTGGTTTATAAATTATTTAAAGAAAAAAAGCTATCCTTGTTTAAAAAATTAGTCAAGTTAATATTAAAATTCTTACTCATTGACAGATTTAATGTACAACCAAATGTAAAACTTTTGAGAGATGGGTTGTGTGAAAAAAAAATTGATTTCGTTTTTTGTTAGAATGGACGGTCTAAATGAGTAAATTGACTGTATTTTTCGAATAAATTGAACACTAGTTTGTAAAAGTATATTCCTATTATTAATAATGTAGTTTATAGGTATAACGATTGATATCTGAATGTGAAAATGCATAAAATAATAGATTTATTCAATACGCCTAAAAACAAATAAATAGTTATGACAAAAAAAAAAAAAAAATGAAATTTGTAGAGCTTGCATTCTCTATCTGTGTGTCAATATGTGACGTAATTAGAAAAATCTAAAATTAATAGAGTTGACTAAGATTTATTTTGAAAACATTGGTTATGATAAGTTAAATTTTAGTTGTTGTACGCACTTTGTGCAACTTTATAAACCTTGTTGAACAAATGTTTACCTCAAAAGTAACTACAATAATAACTGTTGTTAGTTTTTCGTGAAGGCACGTACCAAACGCAACATAAATAGATTTATCTATGTTACGTTTGGTACGTGCCCGTATACGAATTTCGTACTTTTTTCATCTTTTAAGATATATACAGTTGTGTCTGTTTTCAAAGTGTTTTAATTAAATATATATCAGAATGGAAGAGCTGTCGATACATTTACACACACTCTCAATGAAAATTTGGGTTATTATTATTTTTGTTTTTTTTTGTTTTTTGGTGTTGTTGATGTTGTCTATACGTGCTAACCTTTAACCCATGTTATTCATAGTTCTGATGGCGGTGAAACGTAAACGGTGGCAGCGATTTGGTCTGGAAATGCAATTTGGTTGAAATAAGTGAAGAGTAATAGTTTTTATTTCTTCTGCTTGTCTATGTCCACCTGCCGCCGCGCCGCCGAAACCGACGCTACAGTTGATGTATGATCATCGTCGCGTCACGGGTGGACCACTCTGGCGGCGGCGATGGTGGAGGCAGCGATAGCAGCGTGTGAGGATCGACGGGAGAGCTGGACGTGGTGGTTGAGGTGGCGGCTAAAATTTGTTTTCACTACAGAATGGTCATTGTTGATGTTGTTGACGACGGCGCCAGTCTTTTTGTTTCTACTTATCATCTATGTACTGCAAACGTAATTGAAAAACGCCTCGAAAAATTGTACACCAGCAAATACCTAAATAATAATGGCACATACAGTGCGAGATCGTTATGACCTAGCGCACGGACGGAAAACGGAACAAACACTAAATGCAATTATCGAATAGTTATGCGGATTGTGGGTATCACGTCCCGACCAGGAAATATCAAAAATATCTAAACGTGTGACAATACACACACACACACACACACACACACACACACACACACACACACACACACACACACACACACACACACACACACACACACACACACACACACACACACACACACACACACACACACACACACACACACACACACACACACACACACACACGCACACACACGCACACACACACACTAACGCACATACTCACACTCGCTAATATATATGATTTTACATTTATTGTTCTAGTCAGCTAGTGCGTATTATTCTGTTATCTGACGGTGATTTGTTTATGTTTCGCAAGCGTGTTCGAATGACCGTTGACACTAGAACGGTGTTGACGTGCTTTAAGTATGCGTAGCACGTGCTCATATATTGACGAATAATTAATGTACTTCTACACTTATAATTGCACATAAAATATATCATGTGAATATGTATTCTTTTTTCTCTACCGACGTGTCCAACAGTAGTCCGAAAAATCCCCGTGATCGTATTATCAAACGTCACGAGCACAGTGGCGGCTGGGCAATCGATTTTTCCGACCACCCTGTATGACGAACGGTCGTGCGGTGCACGTCCGAGGGGGCGCGCGCGCCGGTCCAGCTGTGTGCGCAGGTACAACCGCACCCGGTAATATCGAACTCTCTCGGCGGGGCCGAAGACTCGAGCCGGCGTCGTCGTCGTCGCCGCCGCCGCCGCCGCCGTTGTTGTCGCCACCGTCGTTTCACCCGAGCTATTTCGCGTCCCCGAACGAGACGAGAGAGTATTCCCGGCAATCGTGCGTGACACATGCATCAGTAGCAGCAGCCGCAGCCGCAGCCGCAGCAACAGCAACATCAGCCACCCACGTCCGCCGTGCTTGTTCCGCGTAAGGTAAGCCGATGACGACGTTCTTGACCGCGATGACGACGACGAAGACGGGCGATCTACGTCGATCGAACGTTTTTATTTACGATCTATATCGACCGTGCCGGGCACGATAATCGGTCACACATCTCGCTCGGAAATCGACGAGACACTATAACCACGAGCGCGACGTACGAGGGGTACGTCGTCACTCAGCCGAACGTGTGCATGTGTGTGTATATTTGAGTGTCTGCTCGTGATCGCACAGTCGTTTATTTTTATTGTTATTACCCGTTACCGTACGGTTCATGTTGCAACACGGCATGTGCATAGTGTGTGCAAGGTGTACGTTACACGTAAGACACAACGTGTGTGCATGCTGGTGCGACTATCGGCAGCGGGCAGGTGGTTAGGTGCAGCTCGTCGTTTCGTACGTGAACCTGCGTGCACACGGCTAGCTCACGACATGCAGTACGCATCGTAAATCTCACCGGTATTTTATTCCATACTTACAATAAATTCAAACGCGACACGAAAGTGTGCGTCCTACGCAATAAAACGTACACCACTGACGGTCGGCTCGCAGATATAAGAACGCGTTTTCAGTCACTGAAGGGTGCACGGCACACACGTGCGTCCGTTATTCGATCGTGTTTCGCTTCACCTACATGCCACATTATATATAAAATAATAATAATAATTTAAAGTTTCTATATTATGTGCCCGACGACAAAGAACGTCTGACGAGATTTCGCTGAAAGAATTATAATTTATGCGACTGATAGTAACTACATGTATATATGTATACATGCTATACAATGATTATTCCATGCATAATATGCATACGTGTGTGTATATGTGTAAACGTTATCGATATAATACGGTACAAACCCATACAATACTGTCCAGACTCGTCGTGTACGAACCGGACTTGACGATTCCATAAAGTAAATGAGACGATGGTTACATAAAATACATTATCGACTAAACTGAATTTCACTCAGAATATTTTTTACAACTCAATAATTTATCATAGATTTCAAATCAAAAATAATATTAAAAATACTTATAATAATAATAATAACAACAAAATAAATATAGGTATACATTACAATCATTACATAATTAATTTAATTGAAAAATACCAAATATATGTATACATAAAATAATTAAATATAAAGTATGAAATAAAATAAAAGTATAATCTGGAGTATCAAAGGTTTGGTTTTTAATAAATAATAACTACCGGTATTGAATTCAAAAATTATTATTAGGTGGTACAAAGTCAAAATGTAAATCGAGGTTTATTCAATTAAATAAATATATAAAATATAATACACATACTCGTATATGTTGACATTGTACAATATATGATAGTGATTTTTTTATATCAAAACCGGTTGTTAATAAAAACCACATTTGTTATTTAGACTACATTATTATTTCGTTACATAATTTTTTCCATTTATTTATTTGTTTATTTTATACATATCATCTGTAAATCTAAAATCTATCTAATATATATATATATATATATATATATATTAGATAGATTTTAGTCAAATTATTGAATACATATTAAATTTTTTTGTATTAAATTACTTGCACTGAGGTTAACGTCACAAGATAAATGTCTAATGCTATATCTTTTTAAAATTTTCTTCATACTACTTTTTACATTTTACTGAAATTTTAATGTCTATTTACTAATATCAAAAAATAATTGTGATTTTAATATTATAATACGAAATAATATTTACATAACATTATTAAGTGAAAATAAATATTTTAATTTATTTAATGAAGCAATACTATTATAAGTTATTAAGTTACTCTTATATATACGTTGTATCGTAGCGTATTGTCCGTTAAATAGAAGAAACATTGTTTTCTTGTCCTTCACATTCATATAACATCATTTATCAAACTAGATATTTAACTTCCTTATTAAGTGCTTACTTGTACTTTTTTTAGACTCCGTACATCCTCATATTGTTTCTAGTGTTTTTTTTTTTTTTTTTTGTTATCCTCTGTCTTTTAAATATTAGTTTAGATCAAATTGAAATTTTTCAATCTAACAAATGCGTCTATCTTATTTTTTTTCTTATCTAGTTTTTTTGTCAAACATTATAAATGATTCGTATAATCACGATAATCAGACGAAAAATGTGTTGAATGAAACATCATATATTTGTACCGAATCAAACACTCATAAAATGAACAATATGGATGTTATTAATAAATAATCATTAATTATGTTGAGATCAAATAAATTAGAAATTAGAATTGATAGTTTATTAATATAATAGTGTTCATTATTAGTTTTAATAATTAATTTTTAATTATAGATATGGGTGTATTTATTACTATCATTATTACTTTTTTATTACACATTGTTATTATTAATATTTATAAGTGATAACGAAGAACCTCCGAAGACAAGTATTCAGACACACTTGTATCTAAGACAGATAATAAATAACTAAAATAATCTTAAATCCAATCTTTATTTTATTTCTTATGGTGTATTGTTAAATAATGTCTTATCAATATGAGTAATTTTAGACTTTGATAAATTTAATGTATAAACTGACAATTGCAAAACTCATTCCGGAACTAAGAACTTCAGCTTTATCCTTAACGACCGCACCAAAATCTGTTCCATAATTCATAAAAAATCAAAATGTGTCCTTTATTTATTATATGATTCATATTTTATGCACGGATATATCACGTCTTCATTATTTTTATTCAGTTCATCTTTTCTAGACTTAAAAACGATGGCCAGCAATCATGGTAAATGGCATTATCATGTTTTGACACTTTGATATTCTATTGAATCATATAGATATTATGTGTTATTAAATTTAAAATAATATTACGTACATTTTAACTGTGATCTTCAGAATTGCCACTGTATTTTAATGCAGTCATCGAGTTTATAAAATGCGATGATATGTATCTTTTTTTTTATTAGGATATATAAAATATCATAGCAAATATAAATAAATGTAAATTAATTTATGTAATATTCTACATGAGACAATCAACACTTAATAGCCAATATCAATGTGATTATTGTACTATGTCATTTGCTTAAAGATTCGATTTTTTAACAATTCTTTCAAATTATGCTTTAAATATATAAAGCGGTTGTGAATCACTTACGTTCATATGATACATTTTTTAAGTAAATTATTGTGTCTTTTTTACGTAAGTATTTCGTTTTGACAAATAGCATCATATTTTAAAACTAATAATAATTTTTAAATAATTTCACAACATATTACTCTTTTCTGCGTAGTTCATAATTTATTAGTACCATTTGACGCTGAGCACTAAATTAAAATTTAAAAACATATACACACAAAATCCGTTTGACCGGATCTCATTTTTCACAAGGATTAAAGTTCAAAGTGTTCAGTTATCCTGACCTTTTTTTCTGATTCGGCTGCTGTTCAGTGAAATATGTAACATTTCCTAAAATAGTGGGGGCAAAAATTACAGGGAAACCGCATAAATTATTCCAACAGGGGGAAATTCTCTAGGGATAGTATATAACGATAAATAACAGTCCTAAGGTGATTTGCAGCCAGTTAACTTTTTAAATTTATGAACAAACATTCAGCTGCATGTCGACGACATTGCAGCTAATTTTTTTTAGCAAAATCGTTAAACCCAATAGAGACCCGTCACAAGTACAAGATTCTGCAACTCAGTATATTCTTTGCTGTTTATGTTCTTGGCTAGATTCCAATACAACAAACACGATAAAATCCCACTTATGCGTATACAAAATTATTGTTATTAGTTGTAAAAATTATTTCATAATGTCCATCGAAAAATTGACATAAAATAATTTATCAATGCAAATTAATTCAATATCGTGGAAACGTAGAGAAATTTTACATGAGTATTTATGAAAAAATGTGACGTACATGGTTTAACGGTAAATACATAATATGTAATTAACACGCAACCGTTTCGTTTTCAAGATTAAATTTATTATTATAAGATTTTTATTTATTGAACTTGTATAAAAGAACGTAACTACTAACTATAATATATGATATATTGCTATAAATATATTGAAGATTATACAACTTTTTAAGTTCTTGAAAAATATGATTAAAAACATTAATTAAATGCACTGTTTCTTAAATCATAAATAACTGAGATTTGAAATATATACAATTATTAATTATAATAAAAGTAGGTCGATGCGTTTTTTTCGTGAATACAGTAGAATTTTCTTTTATCTCTTTACTAAGCTCAGAGCTTGTAAAGGAAGGGTAAAGTTAATCCTCCAACGTCACATATTACCAAAAGCTCATAGTAATTTAACTACGTTATAACTTTAGTATCGCGTATATCAGGATATTATAATATAATAAAGCGTTTTGAAATAGGTAGTTTTTAAGTGACCTAATATAGTTATCTCTGAAGTATAAGTATAGGTACATGACACAAAAAACAATTATTAATTACGATTGTATGAAATATTGAGACAAGGATAAATCGTTATTTATTTTAATTAGGGTATTGTATACTGTTACTTTGTACTTGTGAGGTTGAAGCAGCTAATTCGAATTATATTAATGATGAATAATCACGTACACAATCGACATGAATAAATTAGTTATAATGTAATAATTGGTTGGAGTAAAAAGGTCGAGAAAATATTGTAACGAACTCGAGTGTTATGATAGTATAATATACATTCACACGTGGTATTAAATTTATACTGATATATGATTAGACGTAGTAGTACCGTTAATCACAACACTAAACTAATATTGCAAATTAATATTCTATAAATATTTAATTGAATATGCAAATATTACAATATAATTAATCGATCGATAATATTGTCATATCAACATATTTATATTATTATATAAAATTACAATCTTATTATAAATCTAATAGTAATTTATTTATCATAATATTCTAAAAATGTGGTTTATTAACATACTTTCACACAATCGGAATGTTATTGATAGGTGAAAAAATAATGTTCATTATAATTATTAAATATAAATAAATGGAACGTGTATTTACTTCTAGTTACCGAGATAAAAATAATTCTCATTCATTCCTACAATTATTTTTTTTTTTAGTAAAATAACTAATCGTTTATCGTTTTATGGTGGAATGAAAACGATGATGAACAAATATTAAAAGTCAACATGTGACACATGACACAGATTCATGAATTCTTTTGTATATAAATATATGTGTATATATATATATATATATATATATATATATATATATATATATATATATATATATATATTTAAAAAAAGGTCGTGTGTGTTTGAAAGAGAGAGAAAGATGGGGAGCTTATCTACCTCCATGATAAATGGACGTGAGATAGGACGAGAAGAATGAGAGAGAAATCAAAATTATTTAGACCGAGAGAATAAGGGATGCTTTGTATGCCCAGTGCCCACCGCGCTAAAACGGCTCTGCGACCCTGAGTCAACGATTTCGCCAACAATACGCATTGTCCAAAGGATACCACACATGTTATATTATAATATAACCAATTATTTTCTGAATAAATAATATCTTCAGAACCTTTTTATTGTACCACCATGTCATAATAATGGGCAAGGATTTATACGCTATCCGCATGTTCACTATTCTCAAGCTTTTGTGATAACATATTTCGTGTAGATTCTCTATACGAGTATATATACCTACATACATGCTCTTGTTCACGTTTTGACGAACGCACGGACATTACGTACGGATGAGGTTTATATATTCATATATGGATATCATTGATATGCGGCACGACTCGTGTTCATATTAAACGAATTGACGACGATAATACAAAAATAGTTATGCCAACAAGAGGATTCCAAAATAGTTGTTCTTAACTACGTAGGTATGTTTTTGTCGTTTGATACGGAAAATTATCGTGTATACTAAATTATCGAAAGAAATTAATTTCATTTATGAACAACAAAGTACGAAAAAAAACAATATTCAGTTAAGTTTGATTATTGTATCAGTAGTACCAAAAATTGTATAAATTTAATTTTTAAATTGTAGTTAATATTACAATTACAAGTGTTTTTGAAACATAAACCTTGACACCAGGACTCTTCAACTATTTATTGAATTCAACTGAGCATTTTTCAATTAATATAATATTCTACTGACTAAAACTTAGTTAAATGTAATTTGAATATAATATTTTTAAATCTCACTGCATAAAAAAACAAATTATAGACATTAAGTAAAAGTATAAACAAAAAATAAATAAATAAAAAAGAATATTGTGTATAAAATTATTTATTACTTTTTTTACTTTTCATTTTAAGTGAAATTTGCATATATTCTTGAGTTTGAACTACATAATACGTAGGTGTACTTCAGCGGTCATTTTGATTATCTTATAAATTATAAATTGGGAGTTCCCGTTTGATAAATATTAAATATCATATTTTCGTCTTATAATTACAATAGATAGCATTTTCATGATTATGTAAACCCATAATAAATAATAAAAATCACGTACTTATCGCAAGTACCAAATTTTAACAACTTCCGATTATAGATAAGGTATACATACAACTTATACGAATATAAGGGCAAAAACTAAAATGCTTATTTCTTTAATAGTAATTTTTGCAGAAGAATAAACTAGGGAAAATAATAAAAAAGTGTGAAAGGAATACACAGCTCTGACTAATGATCATAAATCTAGTTGTGCAAACTTAGCGCAAGCCAGTGTTAAATATTTAATTTATAAAAATTTTAAGAATCATATCCGTGAAATTTTAAAACCTTTATGATTGTTAAAAAGTTCATAGCAAATTTACCTCGTCGACAGAAATTGAATTCGAACCAACAAAGGTTATTACAAAGTTTTTTCTTCAGTAACGATATTTAAGTTATAATTTATTTATAATTTTCTGGAAAATATTCAAAGAAATTTCAAATATGACTTTTTAAATTTAAATTTTTTACTATGTTCATGGAAAACGTAAACACTTCCATACTTTTTTCCTATTTTTAAGTTATCATTTAGAAAAAAATTCGTTATTAAATTCTTTCATTACCTCATCCTATATTTCCAACTTACTATAGTATTATTCTGGGTGATTTTTAATTAATTTTTGCTCTGACACATTGCCTTTAACAATGAACTTTATATTCTTGCTTGATCCGAATTTTTCACTACAATTAATTTCTATAAAAAAAAGAATAATAATTATTATTATTATTATTAACATTATTTACACTATTTTATTCTATTATTCTTTATGACTTAGACATTTCGCATTATTTTTTTTCAATATCTTAGTCTATTTTTTAATGATTAGTTACGTAATGTAGTGTTTGTCATATCAGCATACTAGATGATTGATTTTTATTTTTATCAATTTATACAATTTATTATTTTGGGACTAATTTTCAATTTTTATTACAACATTTTATATTTATAATTCATTTTTTTTTTAATTATCATTTATAGGTATCTCAATTAATCTACTCCCTTAAAATCAAAACAATATCTACTTTTAAAGATGTAGTGAAATTTTTCGTTTTATTAAAATTTATGATAAAAACTATGTATAAGGTTTTCTTTTTTATTTTTGTATAAGTCTACTGCAACATTATTATCTGTAATCAGTAGGATAAAGACTTAAATCATTTATTAAGA
Source organism: Therioaphis trifolii (assembly GCA_027580255.1). Classification (NCBI taxonomy): domain Eukaryota; kingdom Metazoa; phylum Arthropoda; class Insecta; order Hemiptera; family Aphididae; genus Therioaphis; species Therioaphis trifolii. The sequence continues at coordinate 14,844,055 of CM050406.1, read as the reverse complement.
GATTTTTATACTTAACTTAAATCAATAGAGGTACTTCCGTAAAATGTCATATAAAGAAAGTGTGGCAAGTTCAACAGATCGCATATTGTAGTTAAAAAAACAATATTATATAAATTATAATAAAAAAAATTATCAGTTCACTTAAAACAAACTAACATGCGATGGTTTAGATTCAAATGTAGTTATGATTTCTGATATCGGCCACACTAATCTTAAATAATTGTCAGTTATAAATGAACTTATAACTAAAAGAATTTATCAATATAGAGTCCAATATACTTTTCAATAAAGACATAATTTTGATTTTCTAGCAGCTATAATAATAAAAAAAAAAACTCGTACACAATTACATCCTAAAAATAGAGAACAGTTTTGAAATGTCAAACCATATAACCAGTGACTAGGAATAGCACTAATATCTAAACTTTCATCCCATCCTGTTATGTCAGTTGTAATTTAATTAAAAATAAGTATACATTTCTTTCGATTTTTATTAAGTAATTTAAGTACACTCTATATGGTTTATTCATAAATTATGAATATTTTAAATATTCAAAAAACTTATACCAGTTATTCAGTTAAATAAAATTGTATTATATAGTTAGTGTCTTTGTAAAAAAAATCTATTTTATCTATGCCGTAAAAAACTTTATCTAATCCACTTCTAGGCAACGAGATTATGAAAATTGGTTGTTACTCTATATCTTAGTAATATGGCGCTATTTCTATTTAAAAAAATGTAACAAGAATTTTCAACTGCCATGTAAAAGGTAAAATAGAATTAATTTCAAAAAACTAATAAAACATAGACAAATATTTTATAGTTTTATAACTTAATGCTTCGTATTTAAAACAATTATATGATGATTATTTGAGTTATATGAGTACTTAATGAAGAATAAGTATAAATTAATACAATTATTAACAAGGGATAACATTTAATATGTTGATACAAAAGTAAAAAAAAAAAGTCTCAGAAACAATAAATATATTAATCTTGAGTTTTTTAAATTAAAATTTAATTCTACATCTATAAAATTTCAAAGTCATTATAGTATATAAAATTATATCAATAAATATTAAATATTAAAATATAAACAGAACATATCTGTAGAAATATGCTTTCACTCAGGGGAACTTAATTTTACGAAATTATAATTTATAAAAACTATAGCTCTATAAACCGAAACTCGTTTATTTTTTTGCAAAACTTCCTGATAACGATAAAATGTATTTTTTCAGAATTTATATGTAGTTAAACAAGAATTGCTTGCACACATAACTATAACTCCCGACCTCGCATGCAAAACATACCTAATGATGTACTTAAATCTAAAAAATATCACAGACTATGTGCAAGAGTTGTGTTTCTATAATATCTTCATATTGCTCTATATCTCTTATCAGCATAATGAGTAAACTATTGAAAAAAAAATAGCAGGTAACAAAGCAAAAACTATTTCAAGTCTCGTAATAAAGTTGGGAACACGCTACATACATAATGTAATAATAAAATTACACAGCATAATTTCTATGAAAACAATTCAATTTTAAATCACAAAATAATTACTCAAATTAAATCAAACATTAAAACATGGAAAGTTCTAATAAGGTTTTATCATAAAATATTTCAGATTCGAAAGAAGCTTATTCAGATAAAATGTTTGAATTATTTTCACATCTTATATATCTCTCCATACGTGATATTGAACTGGTTGAATGCACACTACTTTATTTTATACAATCAATGATTATTCTTATCACAAATATTCAGTTATACTACAGTGTACTTTTTTCTTGTTTAAAAATCTTCATGTCAATAATTTTGATGACACGTATTGTTTAATGATACATTTTCCAAGTTAATCGACCATATAAATTTTTACATTCAGTTGTAAATGATAAGTATAAATTCAAAATGAAAAATGTGTAAATATAATCATAACTTGTGTTATTTTTAGTCTCTTTGCATATTTTTATAATGTAAACTTAAAACTAGAAGATAAATGAAAGTATAGTTCATAGAAATAGTATACGTAAATTTAATTTGGTCTAGTATGTTACTGATAATATTGTGTAATGACAAAATAATAACTGGATACATTAATCATTTAAGAAACTTTTTTGCAATAATCAATAAAATTATGTATTTATATGTATCATATGAATATTAATAATTTGATAAAATAATATGTTAATTGTTGAACTGTAATAGTTATCAGCTGAAAGTTCTAAAAAAAAAAAACATATGTTTAACATAAAATCATTAATAGTCTTCGAAAAAATATTCAATAATAATTAATGAATCAAAAAGGATTTAACAATCGTGATGTTTTTTTTATAGACACATAAACTGAATTATTTGATTTCATTGTTTAGTTGCAAACATATTTATTTTAGGATATTAAATATTATCTAAATCAAAGTCATATCTAAATAACATTAAGAAAATGCAACTTGACATTAAGTTTCAAATAATGTATAATTTATGTAATAAGCATTTGTTTAAAAAAACACTATGAATACATTATTGATTAACATTTCTCATCTAGTATTTTAATGCTGATTTCATATAAACATGCATAATCTTAAACTAAATGAAAAATTATTCAAAAATACAATTCGAAATAAAATATTTGGTTTATTTTTCATTAAAATTGTTTTTACTACCTATATGCATATTACAACTAATAAAAATTAATTAAATCATATAAATAATTTATAAAAATGTCTGTTTTATTAATAACATTTCTTCTTAAAGTCAACAACCCGAGGGTTGGTTTGCACCTAGAAGAAGGTGTTACTTGGGAAGAGTTTAACTGTGTAATGGTTTCCCGTTGCCTTCTGCACAAGGGAGATGGCGGCCGCTCTCTCTAGAGTCTAGACAGTCGCCTGCACAGAGAGAGAGAGAGAGCCGCCCGTGACCGAGGTTTGAACCGGCGACAGTGTGCGTCGGCAGTGATGCCTGGTTCCACTCGGCCACTCCGTCTCCCATAAATAACATTTATTGAAGGAAAATTAAAATATAAAATGTATATATATAATATAATATTAATTGATAAATATGATTATATGTATTTCAATATTTCATTTATCTCAAGTGCATAATAATATTATATTATAATGATGAGCTAAATTATACCTCCAATAGCGTTTGTTTTATCTACAATTCATTTTAATTAAATTAAAAATGAAAAAATATCCATGAATATGAAATAAGTATAATTATACATTGAATTTAATATCACACAAATAATATTTGTACAAATTCATTCCAAAGAGTAATCAAAAAAAAAATAATTGAATCATTTGAAATACCTACCAGATTTTGTTACAGAATGCAATGTCTGACAAAAGAACGAAGACAAAAGTCCACTAGTCCTATTTAACCAATAATGACTTTTGATCAAGAAATGGTTGTTATGGATTAATCAAATATTAAACATATATATTTTAATCATGGGTTCTGATTTGATAAAATTCAAATTCAACTGGCCTCGTCATTTAACATTTCAATAAAGACCAGAATTCAATAAGAACCAGTAGATTTATTATAGGAAACATTCTTTGTTAAATCTTCAATTTAAACTATTTTTAAAATGTTTTATAAGTTAATCAACTCTAAAATTAAAATGTATAGTGATAATTAGCCTCTTTGTAATGAGAAATAACTTACATCCATACGCCGTACAAAATTTTTAATTCTTAAAAAAAAAGATAAATAAATAATGGATTAATTGAGACATGAAGTATGGTATTAAAATAGTGTTTTTATGTACCTAAATTGCCTATATTTCACGCCGTGTTACAAAACGATTAACATACCAATAATATGTTACTGAGTTATTACTTATTAGTATTTTTTTCTTTATTTTCAGTGAATAGTATTGGAATATAGTAATTACAATTTTATTAAAATTCATAAATTTTTATTTATTTTAATTGCTGAAAATTAATACAAATTTTATTGAATCTAAAATAATTGTTTTGATCAGTTATCTTATTAAGAGCACCGCGTTTAATTTAATTCAATTCGTACAATACATATTTCTACTATTTAAAAAATGATACACTGACATAACCGTATTATTAGTATATTTTTACTTATTCAGTAGGTATGCAAAATAATAGGCACAGTAATGACCTACATAATTTATACCATATTTATTTCATATCATAATGATGGATTTTAAATATTGATAAAGTTACAAACATTAAATAAGGGCGATATTTTCATAAATATTCATCACTTATAAACATATTTATCGATGGAAAAAGTATATACTTATTGCTCAATTTATCACTAAATATTATCATATTATATTACGAGTATATTCATATTGTTTTCTTTCCTTTTCCTTCTTTTTTTCGTATAGATGTAATTTTTGTAGTTTTGTTTATATTACGAAATAATAAGATATTTAAAATGTGTCCGTTGAAAATTAAATTTTTATTGGCCAGTCCACAAAACATCTTTCAATATTTATTTTTATTGATTTTTCGTGATACAATAAAAACATTTAATTACATTTTTGCTAAAGATTTTTTAAATTTTAGATGCGATTGATTAACCAAACAAAAGGACATTTAATCGTTTTATTTAGGTGTAGTGAGAGATAATTAATACTATTAATTTTTTCTGAATTGATTTGGTTTTCATCTGTAAATAATGTTAATTCAAAAATAATGATGGTTTGGAGAAAAATCGCGGGAATTCAATTTGTTTGAGTTAATTTTTGTTTGTGAATTTTAAAATGCAATTGTGGCGAATCGATGAAAAATCCTGTCACCTAAAGAGACATTTTTTATGAATCGTGTGTATGTATATAAAACGCAGTGAACGAACTATAAACTATTTTATCTGTATCATTCGCTAGTTGACTGGAAACTTATGATTATAAAATGTTGATATATTTCTGTGTAATTTTTTAATTCGTAAAAATGAGTTTGTTAAATTGACTCCAACAGTGAATAGTAGGAACCCCCTATTGTTATCAACTTTGTATTGTGTATGATTATTTGATTAAATTTTGAAATTAATTTACAAGTACTTATAAAGAATTTCTGTTGAAAACATAATACTTAACAAGATCTCAGTACGCCTTGATGTTTACAAAAAGAAACACAGTTTTAATCTAAACTAGTTTAGAAAAATAAAATAAAAATATCACCATTATTGTTCTGTTAGAAAACTTGGTACACTTCACTCGAATCGACATTAAATCACCCATAATAAATGACGACTTAAGACACATAGCATGAGAAATAGATTACCATCGATTCGGTGTCATTGGACAGGCAATTCGACCCATCAAGCGTCGTATTTTTACAGTGATTACGCGCGTAATAAAATTAACTACGAACACTAATCAGCACCAAAGATAATCATAACAATTTATCAGTAAGTTCACCATTATTTTCGTAAATCGTACGAAATCCGCATTTCTACGTAAATACTAAAATATTCTACCATGCAGTGCTCGCATGTCAATGAACATCGAATTGCCGTCGGTCCGCGAATATTACGGCATTGTCGGAGTCTCGAGTTTAATAAGACCGTACATGGCCGTGGCCGCGATCCAATTCGTAATCAATCGAATATACGGCGACGAGACGTGTAAAATACATTACTCGCGTATATTATATCGTTCAACGACTACGGCGGCGCCGTGAAGTTTCGCCCAACTCGATTGTTATTCAATGGCGACCGTGGCTGAGCGCATACAATGTTCGTGCGCATACATATATATTGCGTCGAAACGTAAAACGCCGGACGAATACCGATGTTTCGGAAGTTTATAATACATGTTCTATTCGACATTTTTCCCTCTTTTCATTATTATCAAAAGAAAAAACCCGTCAAAGCTCATGACTAACCGATGGCACGACGTTAGACTTAGACGGAAATTTAATTCTGTGATGTGAGGAAAAAGCAACGGTAATATCGCGATGTCGTTTGTTAAACAAGCGCGTATTCAGAATATTTTTCAGTGGATGTTTAAGTTAACAAAAAATAGTTTAACGTGAAATATAGGTATTTCAATTTTTTAACTTTCGATTCGGGAGGAGTTTAAACCCCTAAAACTCCCTTTTTTTCGCGCCCCTTGGTTTGTTTCAGCCCGTTTCATGTTCCTTACAAGACATATAGTCACCAAGTATGCACAAAAGGTCATTTATGTAGTCAACGTTGACACTGCAGGTGGTGGCATGGTATCACGCTAGAGCGTACACGTCAGAATGTGTGCGTCATTTCTTATTTTATTATAATAACAATAATGCAGATAATGACATGAACGCGATGTCCCGTGAAACACGTTCCTATCGATTTTGACGGTTCCCATGGTAACGAAGTAATTCGAATTTCACTGGGATTATTATCTGGTGTTCACGGTGGCAGCGGCAGTACCACATACATACATACATACATACATACATATATACATACATACATACATACATACATACATACATACATAAATACGTACATACATGCATACACACGTATAAATATATATTATATAATATATATATTATACATGCTCGTACACAGAAGTACCCGCGCCGTTCTCTCGGCTGCACGCACTCGAGACCAACCGACCGTATGGGTTTTAATCGACCTAATAGAGCACGGCACACTACACACGCACACGTAGGGATACTGCCGTCATTGACACTCGCGTTGTTGGCATTATCATCACGGTGAAATATAATGCACACTATAAAAATTACAACAGACTATGACAGGAGTACTCCTATCATAGCGACTATAGTAAATAATAGAGTAATTCATCACCATACATGCACATAACATATCGGCGTGTGATTCACGCGCGTGCGTGTGTGTAATGGACTCTGTAGTGTTTTTTTTATGCGGTAGTGATAATATGCCGACGATGATTGAAAATGTATTGTACCGTGCATACGTGGCGGACCCGCAGGTTTTTGCACGTCGTTACAACGGCCGTTTCGTGTACGGACACATTGTCTACATCATATCGTCACTACTCACTTTGTGTTTCATGCACGCGACGAAAACGACGTTGTTTTCATAAAATAATATATTACGATCGGGGCAGCGTTTCCACCGTTTCCGATACGACGGTGAATATTATGTTAATAAAAACAATAATTCAACTACAACTTGACTAGTTTTAATTTCTACCGTCACGCCGCCACCGCTACCGTGTCTCCGTGATTTTAGTACCCCACACAAAGTTAACCAGTGGTATCCAGAGGAAAGGTTTTTTAATTGATTTTTTACTGTTTATTCATGAAATTACTCATTTGATATTTCAGCGATGAAAATCCTCTCAATAAAAATACTATTTGCATTTTGCACACTACATTGCATTTTGTTCTCGAACCGGAAAAATATAACGTATTTAGTACTTGACAAACATTAAAAACATGGCATTTATACTATACACACACACACACACACACACACACACACACACACACACACACACACACACACACACACACACACACACACACACACACACACACACACACACATATATATATTTATTATGTGTATATTATGTAAGTAGTTACAATATTAAACTTTTTCAATTAACTTAAATATATACATATACTCATACCACGCAACCGTAGGTTAACCATTTTACATTTTAGATTCCGAGTGAAGCGAAAGGATCTTATGGTTTTACAATGATGTTTATTTTTTTTTTTCTGTAAACACTTTTTCGTATAGAAATCCTTGTCCAAAAGTTTCGTCCAGCAACTTTATAGATTCAAAATTGAACTGAGATGGTACTTTAAAGACGTCATTTTTCCTCAATCTCCATAGTTTTTCCAGTAATCAAGAATAACAATCGAAAAACTGAGTAAAAACGGTAAAATCGGTAAAAATCCGCCGTAAACGAGATTTTCACTGTTCAGATTTTAGGTATTTAGTTATAAATCAAAAAGTATTGAAGCCTGAAACTTGAAAATTTTATCTAATATCAAATACATACTTTTTTATATTGGACAACATTTTCAGAACAATTATAGCACTTTTGACTTAAATAAAGAACTTTTAATTTATCAAAATTGTTTGAAAGTTTTTATGTAATATAATTTTAAATATTTGACAAAAAGTTCTGAAAATTTAATATGACCTTACTCATATACCTACCTAATTATCCTAACAAAAATTCAAAAATCGTGACTCAGGATTTTTTTTTATACACACTTCAATAAATTATTATAACTCACCAAAAATTATACAAATAACCGCAAAATACGTAAACAGTATTTAAATAATAATATATTATATTACACTGAAGCTTTGCTCAGAATCGTTTTATACTAAAGAAATGAGTCATCATATCTTTAAAACTTAATACATTCATCACCAATATCTTGTCCGAGGACTGAAGGGACGAAGGACGAACTTGTACCACCATCATCTCACTTACCAGCTTTTTACTATTACAATAAAAATACTGTAAATAATGTGTAACATTTAAAACCTTTGTATGTCAATGGCCATAGACACGCCGAGGCATATTTTTTAAATAAAAAAAAATACTGTGTCATTTAACGAAGAAATTAAATGGATTGATAATAAATTATTATGATTATTAATTATAGTAGAAGTTCTTGCATTCAATCATTTAGAATTATTAGGCACAAAATAAAATAAATTAATAAATTCCTTATAAACAATATTTCCCGCACTTAAGATTAATTTAATAACCCCTGGCTTCACATATACACATATATATTGTTATCAGTAGCGGATCCAGGGGGGGGGCAAAGAAGAAACTTGCCCCCCCAGTAACCCATAGTAATACACTAACATCTATAATAACTAACTAGTAATCGAATATTGGAAAATATTTTCACTTATGATACTATATTGTTGGAGCATGGTCATTATTCCTAGTATTGGTGCTCATAGCTCTGTCGCATTCGGTCAAATTTTATCATACTTTTTCTTTTGTTCCTCCCCCCTCCCAAATTAATTTCTGGATCCCCCACTAATTATTATGGTGCAAAAAAGTGCTGTAGCCTAGAGAGGGCACTAAGGGCATTTCTTTCCTCAACTTTGGTATTGTAGTATAACTACTGACTCTAACATTTTGTATATTTCTTAAGATAAACTTCATAACACACACTAACATATTACTTTCGTTTTCATGTTGTGTAAGTTTTCTTTTGATAATTTTCGATGGTTTTTCAATAACACTATCTATTGCTGTTCTTTTACAAGAATTATTTATTTTTTGGCGATTTAAAGTAGTTTCTTCCGTATGGTTGAGAACAAAACACGTATTTTTATTTTCAATTAATTTTCCATTATCGGTGTAACATTTAGTTCGGCACTTATTATTTACACATCCACGTAGGTACATATATTTGTTTTAGCACAGTGTTTTTTATAAAACCTATAATTATTATGGACTAAAAGATTTTTTTTCGTGTAGGAACTTACACATACGTATATATACAAACGTGTATCCAAATGTCAATTTTATCTACTGTATCTCTCGGGTGGGAACTTACATTCACACGTTGATTATATCTCTTTAAAAAAAACGTATATTTGATTGTTATTCATTTTTAAATTAAAATGATTGGTAAATATATGTTTATATGAAGTGTTCACTGTTAATGAACACTATAGTTATAAAGTAATAGATGACTAGGATTTGTAGGAATAGCATTGCAAAAATGAGTACCGCCCAAAAACATTTTTATAGCTACGGTACTGATACATGACGTATACTGCAGCCCAGTGGTCGGAAACCTTTTCGAACTGTCAGGCCAAACTTACAAATTAAAAAGAGTTCGCAGGCCAGAAAAAAATTCAAATATTTTATTCTTGAATTATGAATAATGCGAAAAAATACAGTCTAAAACTTAAAATAGTCAAATTTATAAAATAAAAATTACAGATTTTAGTATAATGATAATATGAAAGTATGAATGTAATGTTCTGGTAAAATGTGATTTTTTTTGTTGGATATTGTTAATCAATATTTCAATTTCCACATTAAAATTACTTGTGCCCGCTCTAAGAACATGGTGGAGGTGTTATCTTATCGGTAATTGTCAAGGTATACCTTCCATTATAAAATATGACTGATATAAAATACCCTTACCAAAAACGCAACGATCAATTATATTTATACAATATGATATTCAATTAAATTTCGTCGTTCTAGAATTTAAAGCGGGCCGTATTCAATAGCCACACGGGCCGCTGGTTGCCGACCACTACTGCAGCCTGTATTTTAGCTAATGTATGTTTATTTTGGTGAGTGTAGATTGGCATAAACTAGAATACTTCAATTAATTTTCATAAATTCGTTTGGTTGCAATCAATCTATTAAATTAGATCGCTTTTCATGTAATAATATCATTATTTACTCAAATTAACGATAAGTTATTATTGTGCATATTAATCGGGGTTTTTTTTTTTTTGAAAAAGGTGAAACAATGTAAAGTTTGTCATTAATTACAAGACATACGATTAGTACATAGCTTAACATAGTTTAACAATAATAAATATAAATAACTTAAGGCTAAGGCCCTGTTTTTCAGCATAATTCCTCCTCGACTGAAGGATTAAAGTAAAGTAAATTATTCGGTACTAAAAGGAAAACGTCTCAAACAATAATATATTATCACCATCATGGTCGAGATGAAAACACGTTAATACGCTTTTGTCTCGCGTGTATTCGTTGTTTTTTAATTTTATAATATGCTTACTCATAGAGATTAGAAATTCTTTTAACGATAAATGGTGTACATTATGAACATTTGAAATATTTATTTAACAAACCAGAGTATTGGCTTCCGAATTCCATAATCTCGTTAATATTTTAAATACAAAATTGGCTTTCTTACAAAGCGTAGTACACGTTTCAGAATGACCGCAGTAAAAAATGGGCGTTAAAATGATAAAATTAAATAAAATGACAATGGAATAATCGGTAAACCAACATGTAGTCATGCGTTACATATATACACACACATATGTAACATGCGTTACATATATACACTCACACGTGTCAACCTATATTATAATGTGAAATGTACGTATCTAAACCAACGTACGTAGCATTGGCACATGCTGTAATTAACTAATTCGCTGGCTATATTTTGTACATGAATAATAGAAACACAGTACCACAGTTACCCTGCTATGAAAAAATGAGAATGCTTAGTAAACCATCATTCTGTGCATATTATGTAGCTATTGTATTAATAATAATATTCATTAGCCCAAAATAATGTAATAATACATCGAAGGTAAACAATGAAATTCAAAAACGTTAATTTATACTATCCCAACATAGGGTAACAAGTTACTTAATTCATTAAAACAGTTTAAAGTATATTATGCATATATATACATACATATCAGACGATGAACATCCCAAGCATATAATTATTATTTTATTATTTATTATTTATTTGTATAAACGCCAAACGGCTTTTTACATATAGCATAACGATATTTCATAAATTAACGTTAATGATAAGAATAATAATACATAAATGATAATGTTAACAATATACTAAGAAATAAGAATAATAATAATTATAATAGAAAATTACACACGTTAGGTAAATACAAGATTTAAGGCCATATATCAAAATTATTATTATTTAAATTGCGCATAGCTCTAATCAAAGGATCATTAGATAAAAAGTTTGAACGGGAAGTTGGGGTGTGAAAGGAATCGGTTGATCTGGTATTGGCGGTAGGAACTCTAAGGCTAATACGCTCAAGGAGACGCGGAGCATCAAATTTACCCTGGAGTAATTTTAAAAGGAAGATACGATCCGCAATTAGTCGCCTGTCCTTGAGGGAGAGGAGATTAAGCGCACCCATGACATGTTGGTATGAATGTTGGGGGTGTTCAATTTTTAATAAGAAGCCTGCATAGCTAAGGAAGCGATTCTGAACTCGTTCAATAAGTTTTGTTTCCGTTATAAGATGAGGATTCCAAATGACTGACCCATAGTCGAGAATTGAACGTATAAGAGCATAATAAAGGGTTATAATACAAGGTGCTGAGTTGAAGTGTTTAGTGTGGCGGCGTATGAATCCCAGAAGACGTAAGGCCTTACAAGTGATATAATCAATATGAGGTCTGAAGGAAAGTGAGGAAGTATATATTATACCTAGATCCTTTACTTCAGACACTCGAGTTAGGGGTGAGTCATTATAAGTATATACGTGATCTACTGGAATCCGTGATCTGGAAAATGATATGATCTTACACTTATCAAAGTTTAGGGTAAGGCCAATAGCCTGACACCAGTTAATAAAATTATTGAATGATGATTGAAGGACGTCACAATCAGTACTGGAAGATATCCTGGAGAACAGCTTAGCATCACCAGCAAAAAGAAGTAAACGGACCGATGGGACATTGCTAAATATTGAATTAACAAAAATATTAAATAGCAGTGGTGATAAATGTCCACCTTTTGGAACGCCGGAAGAAACCTTAAATTTACTTGATGAGATATTGAACAACTTAACATATTGCCATCTATCAACTAGGTATGAGCGAATCCATGATAAAAGAGGAAAACCAATTCCCAGTTTATCCAAGGTGTAGATGAGAGAGTTATGATCAACTGAATCAAATGCTTTTAAAAAGTCGGTGAAAATAGCGTCAACTTGGGAATTATCTCTAAAGGCATCACGGATAAAACAAGAAAAATCTAGTGAACTGGTTATAGTGGAACGACCAGGAAAAAAGCCATGTTGGTCCAAAGACAATGTAGAATGAAGAGAGCGTTCAATTTTTTTAAGAACTATCACTTCAAAAAGTTTGCCAATAAAGGGAAGATTTGATATCGGTCTATAATTTGTGACTAGTGTTGGATCACCAGATTTTAAGATCGGAGTAACACGACTAATTTTCCAAACAGCTGGAAAAATGCCCTCCGTGAGAGACTTGTTGAAAATAGTGCAGAGCGGGGAACATAGCACCTCACGACATTTAAAAAGCAAAGAAGCTGGAATATCATCAGGGCCCACCCCACGGACATTAGATAACGTCTTGAGAGCTTCAGATACTTCCTCAATGGAAATAGATAAATGGCTAGGTAAGAAGGAGAACTGTTGGATTTCAATATTCATTAGAGCTAAATTAGGAGCAGCTGAAGGTTGTTTATAAGTAGAGGCAAAAAAAGAAGAAAAAAGTTGGGCAACGTCGGGACCATTGGTGGAGATATATTTCAAGTATACTTGGTTGGGAATCGAAGAAGAGTCACGTCTCTTATTTATGAAAGACCAAAAATCACGTGAACTAGAGTCAAGTCGAGACTGAGCAGCATTGATGTGAGTCCTTAAACATGATAATGCTTTACATTGAGAACGTAGATTAGAGAACGAGCTGTAGTCGTGAAACAAGCCCGTTTTTTTGAATTTTTTATGAGCCGATTTTTTTTTTAAAAAGAAGAGATTTGAGAACGGGGGAAACCCATGATGGGAAGGTTGATCTACGAAATGATTTGAGTGGAACGAACCGTTGAATGGCATCAAGAATAGATTCCTGTAACCTTGTGGCAGATAAATTTGAAGGCTCTATGTTAAAAGTAGTAGACCAGTCATTGTCGGCTAAGGCTATTGCAATAGAGTCAAAGTCAGCATTGTTAAAATCACGAAACGAGTGATTATCATCTAGCATAATTAAAGGGACAAGAACTTGATAATTAAATGACAATGCTGGATGATAGCTGTCACAAGGGACAAGACTGACTGGAGCTACATCAACAGAGATACTTTTTTTTATTAGCGAATATCAAATCAAGAAGGGAACTAGAACTGTTGTGTATAGAATTCAATTGGAGGAAGTCCATACTAATAAATTGATCACCAATTACAGAAGATTTATCATTTATTGTGCCACTAAACATGAGACCCTGATCAGTGGAACTCCAGGATGTACCTGGTAAGTTGAAATCATCACAGAATAAACCTAGATCACAGTTTGACGATTCCCACGTTAAGTCCACAGATTTCGTGTAAGTATCATAAAGTGACAAGTTTGCATTGGGAGGGATGTATACCACACTAATGAGAGCAGAGAGTTCATTTGTTACAGAAATACGAACAAATAATTGTTCGACATTTTGTACACTAGTAGGGACGAGCTGGAGCGTAGATTATTCCTAACTGCTATAAGAACTCCACCACCACGAGAGAAGTTGCTAGAATGAATGCTTCTATCACATCTAAATATAGTATAGCCGGAAAAGTTAAGCTCAGCATTGTTTATATCATTAGAGAGCCATGTCTCCGTTAGTAAAAAAATATCATATGATAAAAGAACAAAGTTAGAATGCAAATTGAATAATTTTGATCTAAGGCATCTAACATTTTGATAATAAAATTTTAAATTATACATTTCTTTATTAAACGATAAATATTTAGTTTTAGAAAATTTATTTTTAAATGAGAGAAACTCATGTACATAGATATCCATGGAAGAATTGAGATTATTACAAATAATACAGTTAGGGGTTACCGTGAAGATAGGATGATGACAGTCCTTGGAGATGAATGAATGCATGCAGGTGACTAGTTTTTTGAAAGCGAAGAAAATGGATGATTCGAGTGACTACCAGGAACACCACCATCATTAGGTACAATAAGTGGAATTCCATTCCTATACCTGATAGAGATGTTGTGTTCACCATTTTTCTTACGGTTCTCAAGCTCTGTGTAGACACGACGAATTTCTTGACGCTCAATGAGGGTGCGGTCACGTGAGATGGAGATTGAGTTAGTTGGGACCAATTGAGTTCGCTTATGAGAGTTCAAGGCAGGCACCAAGCTAAGAGCCACTTCTTTAGATGGAAGTACCACCTTTAGAGGTCGAGGTTTACCACTTGTCTTGTGGCCCAACCTAAATAACTTAAGATCTTGAGGTAAAGTTAAGTTACATGGATGAATATTATCATCGAGTAATTTAGTATCGGAAGCAATTCGGACTGTAGGATCGTTGGACGAAGACTAAATAATACTCAGCAATTCCCTGAGTAAACTCAACAGCTTAAAAAACCAGTTCAAACCCGGAGACATCGCAATAAAAGTACTGAACAATTTAAATGAAGCCCTATCCAAAATCAAACAAATAATCCTCATGTGGGTCCCAGGGCACTCCGGCATTGAAGGAAACGAACTAGCCGATAAACAGGCTAAGATCGGTGTCATAAATCCCAAAGTAACCCACAGTATACCAGGTCCCTCCTACAACGACCTTAAAAGGCACATAAACGATATAACCAATACCAAATGACTCAATACTTGGAAACAACAAAACACCAAACTCAACACAATAAAAAGAATTACCAACAGGTGAATTAACAATGCTTTAAAAAGAAAAGAAGAATCGGTACTAAACCGATTGAGAATTGGACATACACGACTTACGCACGGATACCTAATGGCAAAGGAAGAACCCCCCTCATGTGAAGTCTGCGGGGTCCAATTAACAGTGAAACATATCATAACCAAATGCCGGAAATTCCAACACGATCGACAAAACATCGGAATAGATACGTCCCTTGAAACTGCACTTGGACCCAACACTAAAGAAAACACCAAGATGATAACATTTTTGAAACTGACAGGCCTCTATAATTCAATTTAATAATACATAACTCGATCTTACACAATTTAACTACACTTATTCTTTATTTTTAATGTTAATACTTACATATAAGAACTTGTACCACCATCATCTCACTTACCAGCTTTTTAGTAACGATTTTTTAAAAAACACTGTTTCAAGATTTATAAAACAATTGCATATAGATTGTAGTTCTTTTCATAGAATATTGAACACCAATCATACTTCAGAGAAATAATTTTTTTTGTTTTTAATATTTCGATATTCAAAAAACTGACATTTATGGTACAATTAAACAATACATCTGCCATTATTTATATTATATTTTCATTGCTTAGCCATATTTTAAAGGAATAAAATTAACGGAATTAAAAAAAATACAACGCAATTAAGAATACATTTATGATGTTTTAGCAAAAATAAAAACCATTCAGAGACGAAATGTAATTATTTCCTAAAAATAATCCAGTGATTTTCAAATATTACCTTGGGCAGAACAAATATTCTAAAAACTAAATGCAACCAAAATTATATTTTTATTTTGTTTCAATGTTATTTTACTTTTTTTAATAATCTTAGTTGTAAAATGTTCAAAACTGATAAAATCATAAAATTAATAATTAAATACAATTATTGTAATAAACTTACGAATACGATGTAATAAGTTATATTTTACTTATTTATTTTTTTTATGAATTATTGAGCTCTACTATTTGTTTGACAAACATATCTAGAAAAATTATATTTATTTATACAATGAATGATTTTTTTGTTGACTACATGATAAAGCTATGTTTTAATATAGTAAGGGAGAAAATAAAAATTATGAAGTATAACTATTACATGAACTTGTAATTTAGTAATTTATTAATTACCATGAGTTAAGAAACTGTGTTATGCTTGGCAGAAAATCCATCATTTATAATTATCATTTTTACATGATGAAACTTTTTGTTTAATTAAGTAATTCCAATGTTTAAAATTGAGTTTTACATATTTTGAAAAATACAATTAATTATTTTCTTAAACATTTAGAACAAAAAGTATTAAAGTTTTGAAACACTTGGTTAAAAACACTTATGAATTATCAATACATACATAATATCACATGAAAAATAACTTTACATTTTCTTGAACTATTAAGAGTTGAAATGTCTAATACACCTAACTTTTACTTACTTAATAAAATATATACGCCACATGTCAGATTGAACGCGCATTATTTTGAATCGAAATTATTAGTGCTTACTTTACGTAAATATGTAAGTTGATTTCTTTTTTCAGAAGTAATTTTCCTTAACTACTTATCTAAGATTATAATAAATTAAAAGTAAACCTATGAAATATTCACATTTAAATTTTTTAAATCTTATTTCATGAAAAAATAAATTTTCAGGACGGAAAATTAATATAAATGAAAATTTAACTTTACGTCAGAATAGCTTTTAACTCGGATATATCATACGCATATAAATGTCCATTTTATGTAACACTCTTTGTCCAAACACGAAAATGAATTGTATTCCTTTGTATACCTTCAGCATCGAAAATAAAAATATTTTATGTCATAATAGATACGAGTCCGCACTGTAAATAAAAGAAATGATTATTTCTTTTCTATCGTAGGCGAATATGTGTGCATAAGAAAAATAACAATAGACAGACCATATAAATGGAAACCCTATCCAAATGTTAGTATGGCTATAAAATGAAATAGTGATTTATTGTTGTGAGCGTATTCACGAGAAATAATATTGAACCCCGAACATATCACATCTTATATAACACGCAACGGGTAGCCAAAACCCACAAACTTATGGATCAAAATACTAATGACGTCAAATATAACCATTTATTTGACGACCACTTCATGTCAAAAATATTATATGTTGTTTTGAAAACATATTAGTTTACCACTACACAACCACAATAGAAAGAAAATACTAGGTAAAAAGTTGAAACGTTAATTATTTCCTTTTTATTTAGGTCGTCGTCATAACCTACTTATCAACAGAAATGCGGCTTTTAAGGGGGATGACTGGATCGAAAAACGATATTTTCAGTGTGATTAGGAACATTATTTTTCAAATCATTAAGAAGTATTAGGTATTTTCTACTGTTGTATACAAATATGAGACTCAAGCTGTTTTATACAATTAAATAAAATATTATTTATTTTTACTATAGGACTATGTTACTATGAACCTTAAAAAAAATTAGAATGAAAATTACACATAGATCTAACTTGTACTTGCTAACTATCTAGCATGTACTATAAACGATCAAATGTTGAATACGAATTAAAATCAAAATTTGTTTTATTTGGTTTTAATACTGTTAAAAGAATAAAAATTTACATATTAATACTTGTATTGAAATTCAAAATAAACCAGCAACTTTATTTCTACCATTTTATTCAAGAATGCGTGCTTAAATTTAATTGAGTAAATGTTTATTCGAAAAACACTATTTCACAACAAAATAAATGTTTACTGTTGTGTTGTACAATCGTATATCGTGTGACTGTAAAATATTCTGTTAATGATAATAAGTCAAATTGAATTGGTACTAATGATTTTGTATTGTGTGTTTTGTTTTAGATGTAACGCAGAAAAGAACCAAACAGACGCAAAAAAAATATTATAATAATTGGAAAGAATACGAAATAATATTCAAATATGAAGAGGACTAAACACTTTTACCAGACCCATTTCCGCCAGCAAACATTCTTTCACGTGGGCATCGTGATATATTTCATTTGTGTGCAATGGATATTCACTGATTCTGCTTTCGGTTCGTATCAAAATTGCATTACATTTCAACCCAGACGTTATGCGATATATTATGCAAAGTTCGTCGCGTAATAATGTATTACCACTACATGGTCAATGCCATAATGGTGCATTCACGTAATTTTGCCTCACTGCGCTATAATATATTTAATCACACATGAGAGATCGAATAATAACAATCGCTATTAATCTCGCGCAGTTATGTCCATTAACTATGATACGTAATTACTTTGAGGACTATCGATATGTATGCGATTAATATGAATATTTTGTTGGAATAACAGATTCACCAGATTCATCAGATTCACACACACACACACACACACACACACACACACACACACACACACACACACACACACACACACACACACACACACACACACACACACACACACACACACACACACACACACACAAACACACAAACACACAAACACACACACACAAATAATTTTTTTTATGAATTTTTAAGAACGGGATTTTTTGATTTTATTGTTCTTCAATAACAATCACTACTTAAAACTTAATGATAATAAAACTATTTTTTAAATTTTTTTTGAAAATTTTGATTTAAAAATATTCTTTTTCGCATTTTATTTCAAGAAATAAAGAAATTTAATTTAAGAGTGAAAAATCAATAGTATTACCACTATTCTACAGAAAAAAAAATGTTCAACAACATTTTCGAAAAATTTGTTTTTTTTCATATTATTAAGTTATAAAAAGTAGGTAATTGTTATAAGATAGTTAAAGTTTCAAAAATTCTGTAGAAAAAATTAATGAGACAAATATTCTTTTAAAATTAAATTTTAATAATAATTTTTTTCTGTTTCTATATTAAATTAAACGCAGATAAAAACGGGATGAGCATGTTAAAAATTCACCTTTTATGATTCAGAAACCAATTCAAAAATGTCTCATCAACCGTATTTTAAATAATGATAGATCGATAAAAATTATAAACAGTACAACTTTAATGTTAATATAAGTCATTCGGAAATTGTGGGATGAAATTGTGTTTGGAATTTATAATATAGTTGTTTATTAAATACCTACGTCATTTGCTATAATACAATGAGCAAGATTTAATAATGTATTTAAAATTTTGGATTTTCATCAAAATGTAATATATCTATAAAAACTAACTTCAAAATAAATTGAACCAGCTTTTTGTTTTCGAAATGGATATCTCATAGTATTTATACAAACTTTCATAAAAGCGTCAGAGAGACTCTTGAGAACACTTATAGAGAAAATCCTTCTTTTTTTTTTTAAATATTCATAAATGCTTAAAAAGTGTCGTTAATATTCTGAAATGAACCAAAGTTATAAAAGTTCACGTAATTTAGAGTGCATCAACACTAAGAATTGTAAACGACAGATACTTTTAAAAAATATATTATTGCATTTAAAATTGCAAAAGAAAAATTATAAACTGAAATCCTAAGTGGTTTAAAAAAAAATGTATATATATATATATATATTACACATAGGTAGTTTTCTTAATATTTAAATCGCATTTTTATTGCAGAAAAAGACAATAAAATGGAAAAAAAAAGAAATTTAAACCTAAGGTATTGTCAACAGTGGAATTCGCCCACGTGAATAATAATCATGTATTTCAATTTAAATCTAACAAAAGAAACAACCCTGTTAAAAAAAAACTGAAATAATCTAAACATTTGCTCAAAATATTTTTTTTCTTACTCTCAACTCGCATATTCTTACTACCTCAATCAGATTTAATATTTATCCTACCTTCCCGGTAAATATACTTAATGACGGCACATAATTGAACATAATTTTGTGCACTTATGTTGATAGTAATTTATTGTTAAATAAAAGAATCCACAAGCAGACGATTTCATTGAACCACTGATGAAATTCAACGATAAAAATAATAACATTGAATTCGTCAGAAGTTGTCAGATATCACGTATAAGTGAAACGACATCGAAGTGAAATATTAAGTATTCCAGCGTTGCGGCCATTCCCGTCGAGCGTCATGACACAGTTAAACTTTGACGTATAAAATAACGATGCGGAGGGAACGTGGTAGCGTCGCCGTCCATTACTGAATTACATTTTTGCAGTCATTAAAATATTTAATAAAAACTCTGATTTACGGAGCGCATGGGTTTTATCAGTTATCTTTCTCTTGCCAACGCTTGACGTACAGTTATATAGAATTGATCGAGGCAGGTGTGAGCGATTGCCGGAATCGCTCGTAAAATATTAACAACACAGTGGGAAAAGTGCTGCACTGCGGCGTTTGAAAGAATCCTATTAAATTAAAATTGTCGAGGACCGCGTGTAAAAAATGTCGAATAATGTCGGTGAAACGAAAAATACAGCTAAACTACTTCGCGAAACCGACCGTAATCGGTATCGCGCCGTTGTTACGGCATCGTGGACGGTGATCGTTTTTCATCCGTTCGATTGTTTTCCGGAAATTTTTCATTGTTTTGTTTTGTTTTCTGCAGCGGCGGCCGTCGAGGACAAAGTGACGTCGCCGTCGAGGAACGAGGCGACCAACCCGCTGAAGGAACCCACGCCCAGCACGTTGCAGGGAGCGTTCCTGGGCGGCAATCTGACGGACACGAACAACGGCAGCACCAGTACGCCGGCGGCGGACGCGCCTCGCCGTGGTCGCCAAAGCGAGAGCCCGGAGTCCGCGGCCGTCGCGTCGACGACCGCGGCGGCGGCGATGATCGCGGAGACCGTGTGGAACGCCCGGACCGCCGCGGTTGCCACGCTGCCAGTGTACAGCCGCAACGGGTCAGTGACGGCCACCGGACCAGACACGGCTGCCGCGGGCACCGCCGCCGTCACCGACCGACCGCTGGAGTCGTGGGAGGACGTGGTGCACACGAGCACCGAGCGACCACCGCCGCCGACGTCCACCGCCACGGACCTGAACAACAATAACCTCGTAGCCAACATGCTGAAGAGCTGGTTCAACCACAAGGATGATCTGGTGGCCGCAGCCGCCAACGTGGACGATAAGGGCTACTACAACGAGCTGGCCGCCGAGGCGTACCTGCGGAACGGCGGTGGAGGGGCCGCGGCCGCGGGGGTGCAGGACGAGCGCGGGGCGGTGCAGCGTCGGCGTGGCGAGGTGCCCAAGACGGGCTCGGACAAGGCGGAGGACGCGGCCGTCGTGGTGGCCGGCAACAAGAATCTGTTCGAGCGGTGGGACGAGGCGAGCGAGGAACAGGAACGCGTACTGGAAGACGCCATGCGGTCCGAGGGGCCGTCGTCGTCGTCGTCGTCGTCGTCCGTGCTGGCCGCGGACCAGAACACGCCCAGTCGGTGGTTCGTGCTGCTGCTGTCCGGCAACTCGACCGTGGCGCAGATGCGCCGCACCGACTTCGCCAAGTACCTCAAGCTGAACCTTGCGGCCAGGCTGTCGCTGGAATACGACGAGGTCAAAATCAACCGCGTGCTGGTCGTGCCACCCCGTCTCATGGTCAACGTCAGCGTGGTGCCCGTCTCCGAACGCGCCTCGGCCGCCGCCGCCTCCATGGCCGCCGCGGCCGCGTCGTCTCCGCCGTCCTCGTCCCGTTGGTCGCTGTCGGCCACCGACGCTGCAGCTCCGGCGGACATCCCGCGCCGGCAGATCGAAGAAGACGATCCGCTGCACAACCTGGTCGAGACGAACGCCACGCTGATGGAATTGTCCGGAGAAGAGTATCGGGTCAGTAAAGAGCACGGTCCGAGTAAACGGGAGACTGTTTACTGTTAAGGTCGTTCCACACTATGCGTGTTTCGTGTTTCGCGCTTTGAAGATTTTCGTTTTGTAGTGTTCCGTTGAAATGGTATACACACCACGCGCGTATCGCGGTGTTTTCTTTGATTATTATTGACGAAATAAATTTGTAACGAAATGAGTTTCTACACGATGATAATCGATAAGATCCATAGTGTACTAATAATCTAATTTTATTTAGAATCAAAAAATATGAAAACAATTGACGAAAAAACATATGCAACGCGAAGCAACACGAAAAAATACGAAACAGTGCAAAATTATTGTTTGTGTTCTTTGATTTCGTCAATTTTACCGCCTCTTCCACGAAACACTACGAAACGGTTTTCACGAAAAAATTCTTGGTGAAAAGGCCATACACACTATTTACGAAATTAAGCGAATCACGAAAACACAAAACACGAAACGCGAAACGCGCATAGTGTGGAGCGACCTTTAGACATATATCAGATAATAATATAACCATACGAGTCGCTATTGTGACGCACTTCCGACGTCGAATGTGTAACTTTCAACGGTATACGAGTTTCTTTTATCGAGCACATAGAATTTTCTATTCTTTCGTTATCGTAATAGTTATATCGCTCTGATAAAAATTTTAATTCTCAACACGGAACAAATTTTCTTTCGTTAAAACATTCGGAATATATTTTCCATAAATGTCACACGTTTCATAATGATATCCCGATTTGTACAATTGAATATTGATGTAAAATCAATCGATTCTGTAAAAATTCAACTGCACGCTTATGAACGAAACGATTTTTTAGATTTTCTTTATATTATATGTTTAGTATACGAATATTGCTATACTACATTTTAACGTCTTAATACCAAGGACACTAATTTTTATAAAAAAAAAAAAAAACGTTAAAAAATATATATCGGTAAAGTACTTTACTTAGCCCAAAAATGGTAAACGTTTGTTAGGATTTTGGATAAAACTGTAAATAAGTGTAGCTAATAAATGGTTTAAATTTCAAGTTTCAAGCAATAATACTTTTGAAATTAGTACTACACACCTGCAGTCATGAAAATATCGTTTACACATTTCATAGTGTTTCGGTAATTTTTGAAAATATGGAAAAAAATCACCTCTCTAAGTAAACATGCTAACAACAGTAAACAACAATTTTTAATACTTTAATTGACTGAAAGTCACTTTAAGATAAAGACAACTACTTGAAAAAGTGTCTCCAGAAAAAAAATTCCATTAAGTTGTCAAAATGAATTAATTTTAAAAATAATTCTATTCGATCAAAATCTAAAATGAATAATCAATATATTTATTTTAAGAAAAATATAATATACAGGTGAATATTAATTTAAAATTCATACTTGCTAAATTCATTAGTAGTTTATAGACTATATTTATAAACTATGTAATCATAGATAAATTAAAAAGTTATTATATACATCATCATGTTCCGTTATTCGAATTGTTTTATTTTCCTCATGAATGTATATGATATTATCAATATATTTTGTCATTAGATTAAAAAAGTATTTAAATGAAAATAGTTGATTTGAACAATTAATTGTTTATTCGGGTAATTAAATTAATTGTTGGTAGAAATGGATCTCTGTAAATTGCGTCCAATTTCAATGTACATTGCGGCCCGGGTATATTTTATACATACGTAAATTGCGGCCCAGGTATATTTTATATATACGTAAATTGCGGCCCGGGTATATTTTTGTACATATGCCTATCTAACTATTTCTTATTAATATGTAAATTACGTCTAAGCCTTTTTTCCACAAAACCAATATTTTCCTTCCCATTTTTCAGACTTAGGACTATAACTATAATAGACTTAAAACTATCTATACAAATATTATTATCATAAAATTTCAAAAAATACTTACACGTTTTAACTGTGCAACACCAACGTTGAATATCATTGTTTAGAAATTTATGAAAACGAAATTTGAAACCATCAACTACTTTCAACGTTTTATTCCTTTCACTTTTCATAACGTCCATTTTTATTAGATTGAAAAAAAATACTGTAAACTGTAGAGCAACCACAGATATATAAAACAAATAGATAGCCGACTCAACGAATAAAATTGAAGTCTAGAATCCATATGCGAACAGGGCAAAATATGATTGATTAATCCATGACATTTTATATTATTCCATGAAATATAATTTTTCAGTGATTGAAACCAAAGATATAATATAAAAATGTTGTTTTATATATCAGTTATCTTTTTATATGGAATATGGATTCGAATTGAAACACAATTTTTCGATTATAATTTATAAACTATAATTATAAAGTGCAATTCAAGTAATTCAACATCATGGTGGTTTCTTGTTCTGTGTCTGGTTGTGTCAATAGGAGACTGAAAGGAAGCAAAGTTCATTTTTTTTTTGGTAAGTTCCCGGGACGCAATTTACGTATGTTTTAAAAATACTCGGGCCGCAATTTACGTATGTTTTAAAAGTACACGGGCCGCAATTCACATAGTATATGACCATGACCGTACTTATAGGGACGCAATTTACCGACTCCGGTAGAAATAACACTTTTTTCGGTACTCGTCCAATATGCTATCTACCGCACGTTTGATGGTTTAGTATGCTATCTACCGTAAATATTTTATCTACCGTAATTTTATGATAGTTTAGTATGCTATCTACCGTATGACCGTATGCTGTATATTATATTATTATGTATACTTTATCATTTTGCAATTAAGATTTAAGATTAAGCTTTTATTGAAACCCCAAATTATATTATATTTATAACTTAGTAAGTTAGGTAGGTTAGTAGGTATATCTTTATATTATACCTGTTTAGTGTTTGTTTGTGAGTCGTGTCGTGTCGTGTCGAAACCTATACGTGGTTTTACTGTGATTTATTTATTATTATTTAATAATTATTATTATGAGTTCGTCAACTATGAGTTATTTATATCGACACATAATTCAAAATGAAGAGATGTGCGAACATTTTTTAAGCATACGTGGTTTATTACCAATTTTCGCTTTTAGTTTACACAATTAAAAGTAACAGACATTTAACCAAAATAAAAATTCGTAATATAAAGTATTTTCGGATAAATAAAAAATAAAAACAGCTGATATAATATTCCAATGGGGAGCTTCTTCACAAGATAACTCAAGATATAAAAAAAAAAATGTTAACAACACAAACTCTTATTGTATATAATTGTACAGATTGTATTTTTTCTAAATAAAAAAAAAAGCTGATATAATTTATATACACGTTATTTACATGTTATATAAAAAATAAGTCAAACACATTCAATCACCAGTATCTGTCAATTTTATTATGGAAGAACAGCTAAATCAAACTTTTATAACTAGTATTTATGACAAAAATATTTTATAACAGTTATAAGTTATAACTCTAATCAGTTGACAGATGTATAATATTTATCCCTTTTCAATATTTACAGTCATCAATTATTTCCAAATGTCATTGAAAATTTACGATCACAGCACACGATATATCACTAGATATTTTTTAATTGATATATTATAGTCGAATATTCATATATTGTAACCAGGAACCACTCTCAAATAAATAAGCTCTACAGAAATATTTCAAAATTTAAATTGCACTCAATTAAACTTAAAAATTTAGGTCTAAGTATCATCACTGGGTATTTTATTTTATCACGTCAAGCCTATTGTACACATGTGCATAAAAAAAAATCCATATTATTATTTATTACTATTAATTATTATCGTAGGTATTACTTATTTGAACCCTAGTACAGATTATGCAATTTTCCAAATAAAATAGAATTAAAAAATACTCACATATAAAGTAATACAAATTAAAAGATAAAATTATTTCTAATCGATATTGTAAAAAAATCTTCATTTCCTTTTTTTATGTGCATTGGCGTCACGCTTCCGCTACTGACAAATGTAACTATAACACCCAAGTCCGCCGGCTCCAATTGCGTAGTAACGGCCTGTATAAACGTGGTTTATCCGATTCGATAGCGTGTCTGATCAATACTGCTCGTTAACAACACCACCCTGTCCGTCACTGGTACTTTTACTGAAAACTGAACGTTAATAGAAAAATTGTGATTCAACCAATCTGTTTCAATATTATTGAAAAATTGTATCATTGATATAAATGCCGAAATTAAGATTTTAGGACCCCAAAGCAATAGATATTTTAGTGCACTACATTTTTGAACATTCTTTAAATCTTCTGGGGTTTGATAGCTAATGTCAAGGGAATTTCGAGATAAGTAAGGGAAAATAACTTATACCACTAGCAGACCACAAAAATCTGATGTTAATTATTTAGAAACAAAAAACAAATGTTCAACATAAAAAATCACCTCACTGATTTAATAAAAAAAAAAATCAATATGAAAATTGTAGGTAAAAATAATATTCAACTGATAACAACTATTATCAAAACAAGTTAAGTTCCAAACAATATTTTGATTTTAAAACTATTTTCTATAGTATTCAAATATTTAATCCGAGATGGTTACTTACTTCATTAAAACATTGTTTTGTTTGTTGTTATCAGGTTTTTATAGTATCATAAAGTACACTCCATTACTTACACAAAAACTTTTACGATTCTATAATATTAATGTAGTAATTTCATGGATTCCGAATCATATTGAATAAATCTGCAACCTGTTACATGTGATTTAAAGATCCATACGACTGTACCTCGTAAAAGTTTTGAAACATCATTGAATGGCCGTAATACTCATTTCCATAAACAAACTAAATAGATTTCATATTTGTATTTAATCAATTGCCTACATATATTAATATCTTTACCTCGCCTAATTCATAACTAGTTAAAATAAAACATAATATTGGTAATTTAAGATCATCCATATATGTTTCCATCAATGATGTAACCAATTCGTAGTTTTGCTTCACAAATAAAAATTTTTCATAATTATTACGTTTTAAATATTTTGAATGAAATACACACACAGCTAATAATTTTGGTGCTATTATCGATAAAATAAATCAAAATTAAAGAACTGAGAACAATATTAAATTATAATTATAAATTAAAAACAGTGAACTTGAAATTATTCCTCTCAATATATTTATGATGCCCATTTAATTATCTCCAATAATTGCATTAGTACTGATTTTTATAAATATTTTACTTGTATAAATTGAATTTAAATAAAAAAAAACATTTCAATACCTGATTTTTTCGGGCTAATTGTATCTAGTTCGTAGTATTTTACATGTTGCTGTTCTAAATACAATGATGTAGTAAATAATCGAAACGCATATTAAAAAATCAACTTAACGTAGAAAAAATTGTTTTCTTCTTATAATAATGTTCAAATTGTTCAATTAAAAGCAGTCAACAAGTTCATAAGCAGAACAAAATAAAAATTATAATATTTTATACATTCGTGTTTATAATATAATTAACCACAAAGCAAAATGCGGAGTAGACAGCGTAAAATTAAAACACACAGTTCTAATAAAAACAAAAGCGTCCGAATATAATGACGATAATTAATGTAATCTATGGAATTTAGTTTTTGAGTTTGCCGCATAATACCATCAGCTATATCTTGGGATTATAATATTATCTCCACCCCACCCCGGTGGAGTTATGATGTCGGCGGATGTTCGTCGACGAAATATTCATCATACTTTTACACCGCACTATTGTGATTAAATAAAAACAAAAATCAAAGAACTTTAAGTTTTATGCATATTTTAATAATATAATTTTCGTAATTCATTAAATACCTGCGTAATCGCACATAAAATACGCGACGACTCAAAGAGACTAAGAATTTGTCAAGTGCTTTTTATCGTCCGTCGCACAAAACAAATTAATGCTTCCGTAGAGTTTGAAATCGACCAACGCGACCTACTTTACAAAACGGTCTATTCTCCCCCATACCCCCTTAATGTAGAAACGCATTATTTCGGTGTGTCACTCACTGCTTTCGGGATCATACTTCATGTCACTGGCACTGATGTTGCTGACAAAAACAAGAGAGCAAATTGATATAAATACCACTAATGCACGTCGAGGGTATTTGATGGTAATCAAATATAAGAACAAGACGACCAGGCACGACAAAATATTTTATTCCTTGAAAAATGTTGATAATAAAATGGATTCCCGGAATTTCGATTCGTTGGTTTTCGTTTTTAGTCAAACAGAGCGTTATATATTTACATTGAGCGTAAGTGTCTACGTGTTGCAATACACACAAAAATTGAAGTTCAGCGAATTTAATAATTTCTTAAACATTATGGTTGGGTCGTGTCGTATTTGTATCCTTTTTAAGACAATTTTCAAACCATAACATAAATATTATCTATTGGTTATTAAAAAAATATGCATACGAGTACATACAACAAAATATTACATCAGTCAAAAATGAAAACATTGAAACCTTATTGCTTGTTCCAGTAGAACATAACTACGAACAACTTTCTAAGAATAATTTGATATTCAACTGTGTTTTCGTATTAATATTTAATATTAATACATAATCCCGGAAATTCCTGGTTTTTTCAATTATTTAAGTAAATATTATTTTCGTCCGAAAAAAATTATTTTAATTAAATAAACTAACAAGGTTATATCTACCTATATATAAATGTTTATGCAATTATTATTCAGGAAAATCAATTTTTGAAAAATCAACGTAATATTTTTATCAAACGATCACACTTATTTAAACTTGGGTCAAATAGGCAATAACCATAAAAAAAAATTCACCGGATATTAAATAACAAAGTATGAGAAATAAATTTTTTATAATTGTATCTGTATTGAATCAAATATTAAAATACCTTCACAGACATTGCATTTTTTAAATTATTGAACATGAACTGTAACGTGTATTGACGTTATTTTGTTATACAATACCAAAGATACCAAGTTTAATAAAATATTGAAAAAATTCTCCACTTAAAAACCAATACAACATGGTACATAACATATAGAAACTTACACTTTGATTCACACATAAATACAAATAATATGATACCAGAAAACGTTATAACATCGAATACTCCATAATCTCTAATAATGAGTGACATAGTTTCACAGATTTTCGCAAAACTAAACAATATCTGAAAATATTCTACAAAGAAATAATATGTAGTAATCTAATTTTCATGTAACACAAGCTAAATTCTCAGAGTTATCCGAAGTACAGGGGTTGTTTCTAACAAAAATATCTTTCGCCGTAAGTATATGTGAATTCAAAATCACTTATAGTTAATAATAATAGTATTTTGTTTGATATAGATTACATAATTCCAATAAAAAATTTTTTTTAAATGATAGTAAAAATACAAAATTAGTTGTTTTTAATTATGTAAAAATAAAATAAATGACACTCGAAGGTACACATAAATCATAATATTATATTACACAAATGTATGTGTTCGTTTCTTCAGTTTTTTTTAAAACTATCTGTAAAAACAAATGAGTTTTTGTAATCTGTTAAAAAATTAGCAAAACCAATATGCTTATATTAAACGATTATCTATTATATCTTGCATTCACTTTTGCAAATTAATGTATAAGGTATTTAAAAAATATTATATTTCATTAATAAAACGCACCAATAAATATCGTATAATTAAATCTATTGTTATTAACTATCATTACGTAAAACGTGTTTATATTAACCAAAATGTATGGTGAAAAAGTAATCTTAACAATTTATTTTAAAACAAATGTATATAAATATGTATAATCCAACACTCATTTTAATTTTAATATTCTTTACACAGATGTGTACATAAACTACATATTACTTATGATGTATAATATGTAATATTTAATACGTAAAGATTGGTAGGTATTTTGAATTTTATACATAATATCTCTCTTTATTATCTAGGAAAGTATTAATTCAAAAATTGCAATTTTCAATGTACTATAAAGTAATTTGTTATTATGCATTTGTTCTAATACCCATTAAAATATGACAAGGATAAAAAAAGTTCAAGAATATTAATTCGAACACCTCTGTCAAAGGATTTATCGATTTCAACTATTTCACACAAATCTCTGATCTACAAATATCTATCACAGTGGCGTATGTACGGGGGGATTTTTTGAGTACCAAGTTGTGAACAAATTATCTAAAAAATCTAGGAAACTAAATTCTTTTATATAAAATAAAAATAAAATAAAATTCATTCAGAATAAAATACATTGTTGTTTTTTAATATCTATTAACTATTAAATATAAATTATATTAAGTTTTTAAAAACATATCTACTGTAGTTTTATACTTAATTATTTTAATACAAAATTAAAGTAAAAAATAATCAACATTTTACGGGGTTTATTTGTAATTTAAATATAATTTAAATATGTGATCTCATACTTCCATGTATTTTGTAATTCTTTTGTAACTTTGTTGTAGTGCCATGGAGCTATGTCCTCAAATTTATACTAACGCAGTATACAAATCATACATTTGTCCAGTAGTCATTAAAACTTAATACTAATTAAGAGGTCCCTATTAAATTTTTTATTTTGATCCCCTCCCCTCGGAAAAATCCTAAATACGCCACTGATTTATCATCTACATTAATCGAATAACACAGAAACTAGATATTCGAATTTTCAAGAAATATTAATATCTACTGTGATTTTGAGATCCCCTTCCCTCTTTATTAAAGATAGTTGATTTAACGTTAACAACACGAATATCGTGAAAGTTAAATTCGGCGTTCATATCAGTTATTACGAAAACCAAAAATTAAAATTCATAATCAATAAATTAATAAATCAATAAATCAATAAATTGATGGATTATGAAAAGTACATTGAAATCGTGTCATAATAATCAATATACCTTATTTTCGATTATAAATTTTAAATTATCATGCAATTAATTTTATAACAAAGTATATTGTAACTCCAGTATCTATATTATCATTATAACTGTATCAAAATAATTGTCGAGTTATAATTATTTTACAGAAAGCTCTTATACAAAAAATAATAATAATAATAAATTGATGTTCATATCACATTTTATCATTACTTAAGTCATTTGAGATATTTACTGTCAAGACAATGAATTGTCAAAGCGACAATAGACGGACACAATAGAAATGCTTTGTATAGAAATCAAGTGTATCGTAAAGTTTAAAATTTACCTCGAAACGAATACTTTCATAGTTTAGTTTTACTATATCTTGAAGTTTTTTCGTTTTAAACAAAATAATAAAACAAGTTAATATATTGGAATGCTCGATACCGATTTTCTTTTTTTATTTAAAAAGTCCTCAGGCTAATTCAGCCTGCGAGCAACTTTCGACTAAAACTGAAATAAATAAAAAAGTAACAATAAGGTCTGCTTACATTTTCAATTCATTTGGATTATCATTCCGGAATGTGTCCACTTCACTGTATAGTGAAGTGTACAGGCTCGAAATCTCATAAAAACCGTTCTCCAGCGTATTATTAATGTTGTTTTTTTACTCGACCCACGAGTATGAGCCCGCGCGCATTTATAAAACGTAGTGTATAAATTACTAATATTTCGAAGTAAACGGCCGTGGTATTAATGTCATGATGTTTTCCACTGTGTTCTCGGTGTGAACGCGCTATCACCATGGGTCCAGGTGGAGAGGTTCATGTCACTGAAGTCGCAAAAGCCGCAGTCGATGGAGGAAACGGCAGCCGTGGTCAGCGACCGGCACGCGGACATCGACTTCTTCATATACGCGACGCTTGGGCCGTTGTGCTTCGTCGTCGTGCTCGGGTTCCTGTTGCTGACCCTGTACAAGTACGTGCGCAAGCACCCGGTGCAGTGGCCGTGGAAGCGCAAGTTCCGGCACCCGTCATTCTGGCCTGGCGGCGACTTACAGCACCGGCACCGCCGCATGACGGATGAGTGCGGCGGCGTCGGCGTCGGCGGCGGTGGCTGCGGCGGAAACGACTGCGCGTCGCCGTCTATCGACGAGATGGCCGGCACCGTGAACGTCATATACTCGGGTGAGTTCGAGCAAAGCCAACAGCAGCAGCTGTCCGGCTCGTGGCTGGACGACGCCAGCTTCGTGCCGGACGACAGCCTGGACAGGATACGCACGCCGACGCTGTTGCGCACGGTGCCGCCGCCGCCGGCAGTCAAGAACAAGACGTTCACGGACATGTTGCAACAGCAGCAACAGCAGCGTCGCGACGATGGAGTCGGCGGTGGCGGCGTGAGCGCGGACGATCTCCTGCAGCCACATCACCACCAACGTCACCACCACCATCACCACCGTCAACAACAACCAAAACAGCAGCAGCACCTGCAGGCGTCGCGCGATGGACAGACCGACCTGACCTCTACGGCCGCGCACGCGCAGAGCCCCCGGCTCAGTCGTGACAACAAGCTGCGCATATTGGGATGCAAGCAGTCATGCCTGCTGCTGCCCGCCGTGCAACCAGTGGTCGTGGACGACGGCAGGGCGGCTGCG
This sequence comes from Therioaphis trifolii, assembly GCA_027580255.1. Classification (NCBI taxonomy): domain Eukaryota; kingdom Metazoa; phylum Arthropoda; class Insecta; order Hemiptera; family Aphididae; genus Therioaphis; species Therioaphis trifolii. Next base: position 14,811,427 of record CM050406.1, on the reverse strand, counting down.
GCCACGGCTGCATTGGTCACGGCTGCGATGGCCGCGCGCCCAGACCGGCCGCCACCGACGCGAGCGGAACGCGAGGACGACTGTGGTGGCGAGCCGTGAGCGTGACGCGGCGCGCACGCGAAGGGCCCGTTGCGTCATGAGAGCCGGCCACGCCGCAAGCACGTCGGTCGCGCGCCCCGAAGACCGTCATCGGGACGTTCAAGGCGGACTTAACGGACGCGTTCCGGGCTTGGCGGCGCGCGAAACGTTTCGTGTGAGCGTGCGTACCGCTTGCGTTCGTAAATGATCTGGTGAGGTGTGTGTGCGTGTGTGTGTGTGTGTGTGTGTGTGTGTGTGTGTGTGTGTGTGTGTGTGTGTGTGTGTGTGTGTGTGTGTGTGTGTGTGTGTGTGTGTGTTTGTTTATGTGTACGTATTATCATTTCTCCGCGAACGAAACGCGAAGCGTTTATGACGAAATAAAGGCTTAGCCGTTTTCAATTTTTAGGTGCACGTAAAATATTATTATAATATAATATAAACATACGTATAGGTAATATTTATTTACCTATATATATTTCCATTTTAAACGATGGTTATAATATGGTTGTTTAGTACACAAGCACTAAAATACCCGTACGCGCACGAGTTTATCCGATACATATATTTTATGTATATATATATATATGTGTGTGTGAGTGTGTGTGTGTGTGTGTGTGTGTGTGTGTGTGTGTGTGTGTGTGTGTGTGTGTGTGTGTGTGTGTGTGTGTGTGTGTGTGTGTGTGTGTGTGTGTGTATTGTTCTGACGTCATCGCACAAACTATGTTAATATATATTATATATTTTCGTGATTACTATCGTCATAAGTCATAACTATTATTATTATCCGTAGAGGTATCCTGCGATTTCAAAGAAAAAAACCAAGACATTATATGAAAATGTTTTACGACCTCGTACAATTTTACATACGTACAACGCATAAACGCAAATCGCGTTCGATTCGTAGGTATTGAAATTTGCCGTTTATTATTGATAGGAGTATATTAACGTTACAAACGCGATAACACGATGACTTGATTCATCTGAGTAGGTCGATTTCGTTGTCGTCGTCAAATTGATATTTCATTAGAATTATCATCTACCCGTTCTATAAAAAATTTCACAAAAAAAAAAACAATAATAAATATCCTTAACAGACAACACAATTATACATTATTTTATAGAAAGTTTTTCTTATTATTTAGACGAATTCAAAAAAAATAATAGTCTTAATGATTTAAATAAAATAAACTTACTCATGATTAATCTTTCCACTGTGTAGTTAATGTATGTGTAATATGTAGTAAATTATTTACAATAATACAATGCCATATTTTTACGGCGATTTAAAAAAAACGTTTGAATCATAATACATAATTATAAGTACAAGAAAAAAATATATACATATACAGCATTTTTCTGATTTTTAACATGAAACCATTTGATATGCACAATATAACCAACATCTTTCAAGGAATTTACGACTAATATTATAAATTAATTGATAACTATGCTGAAATTAGACTATATACTCAGTAAGATAAAATGCATTATTTTTACTATTAAATTATTCTCTAAGTAAACAAAAATCAAATATATTTGCGGTGAGTATTAAAATAAAATACATCTTATTACTTTTTCAGTCGTGTAGTTTAAACCAGATGAATTATACTGGTTTTTACATGTTATTATACAACAATATTATAATATTATATAATATTATTATTATTATTATTATTATGTATTATATAACTGTTAAATGATCAACTATTTTTATTTTTGTGTAATATGTATAAGTATGATTCCAATACTTTTTTTTAATGATTTTCGTACTGTAAATTATATTTTGTGATTTGGTTTATTAATAGATGAAGTTAAATTAAATAAATAAAAACTATTATAAATGTAATGTTATTTAAAGAAATAGAATATTAATATTTGCAGTTCCAAACTAAAATCGTTTACGTCTTATACGTCGATAATAAGTTTCAAACAAATAATATTTTCACTTTAGAATGTTAAAACAGTAGACATATTTTTCCAAAAAATATTGTAAATGTCTTCCTCTTTCTTTGTGTTATGTAACAAAGTCTATAATTTTTATTTCTATACGTACCTATAGTTCAAGGATATATTATCGCGTTCCTATGCTACGTGTATTTAGTCATAAATTATTTAGAAATTATGAAACCAGACGGTGTTAACAATTACTAAGTATGTTTTCATCTATGGCATTGTTTTAATTTTTTTTTAATTTTATTAGTTCATTATATTTTAAATTTATAAATGTTATGTAAAACTTATACATAGTTAGTGTTTGTTCTACAAAAAGTTAATGATAAATGTATTTAACTAAAACAATAAATAAAATTGATCTTAATGTTGATTTACTAAATTATTACCTATATATGTATATAATTATACTTATTATAATTTACCATTTATGGTTAGTGAGTCAATAAATCACTATAATCAAGATGTAATCAGTGTTCTTCAAAATCAAACAGTATTTAGATTATAAAAATGAATTATGCTATACTATAATAATTACATTACTTTGAAGTATCAAGTTTAAAATACCCAATATATATATATATATATATATATATAAATATATATATATATATATATATATATATATATATATATATATATATATATATATACGCAAAAACTTTGAACGTAATTTAAACTAGTAAAAAAGTTTATTTCATCGATAGAAACATTAGCAACAAATGACAAAAAGGAAGTAAATGTATTAGCCGATCAAACTCGTTATGGCAAAAACTTTTAAAAGACATTACAATAGTTTTTCATCAAACGAAAATAATGATGTTTTTCGCATATGAAAATTCTAAAAACTCCGATTATTTAATTAAAGAAACTGTAAAAAAAACTATATCTATAAATGATTGATATACTGTTAGAGAAAATTATATTTTACGTTAAATAAATGAAACAACAATTCACAACTTAATTATACTAACAAAAGTGTGGAATAAAATTGAAAACTAATTGGTTTCAGTGGTATAGCACGATTCCGTACGTTTTACATTTTTAGGAACACGATTCCGTACGATTTTCTATGCAACGTTGTCGAAGTTTGCGTATAGATTGCGTATAGATTGTGTAGGTATATATTAATATAGAAAAAAAAACAATGCATTTTCGTATACTATAACACGTTAATACTAATTGTCGCAATGAATAGTTTATTATAATTTATAATAAAAAGTATACAATCGCGAATCGATACATTAATAAATTTAACAAATTAATAAATATATATAATATTGAAAATTGAAAGACATAAAAATAATAGAGAGGGTAAGTATATTAAAATATATACATTTTCTGAATTTTTTCCATGAAAATTCTAATGAGCTTTCGTTTAAAAAAATTCGAAGAAATCCGAGAATTTCAAGTATCAGTCAAAGCGTTAGTAAATTCGACCTTGTCTCATTAAATAATAAAATGGGTTGTATATCTGGCAATATGGGCACGAATATCTTAGGTAAAAAGTAAAAACGTACGGAATCGTGGCCCTTAAAATGTTCATGATTCCGTACGCTGATACCGTACGGAATCGTGTTGTACCCGGTTTCAGAATGATTACATTAATATAGAAAAAGATCGAATATTATACGACTATAAGTGATAAGTAGGTATGTACTAATGATAAAACAAATGCATTATTAGATTAGTAATGAGTTCAAATCACCAACATAACGTGGAGCCAGTTTTTTTATACGTTAGTACAAACCAGTGGCGTATATAGGGGGGGCTAGTGGGCTACAGCTTCCCTCCGGAAATCTTTCAAAATACATACTTCGAAACTAACTTTAAACGTTTGTTATAGGTGTATTTTAATGGTGCTTTATGTTTACTTAAAATTTCATCCAACGGCAAATATAACCATGTTGACGTTGACGTGGTCTCTAATATTATTTTTATTTTTTTTATATATTTTTTTTTATTTTGACTACCCAGAGAACAGATAACAAAAACCATTTAGTAATATCAATTAACAAGTTTTATTGCGTTTTTCAAATCGCTTTGGGACATTCTGTAAATTAAATGTAGATAGAAACCTAATGTATCTTCTGTATTTTTTTAGTCATTCTAAATAGCAGTAATAATTTAACTCTGCCCAAAGTAGCCCCTCCCAAAAACATTTTCTATATATGCCACTGGTACAAACAGTATAGGCCAACTATGTATAGAGGTTTATAGTCAATAATTAATTTTAAATGTATTGTACTAGTGTTATATTTTTTTCGCTCTTCTACACTCTCACTTTCTATGAATATCAATAATTAAAAATAATAATTACATTCATATTTGGAAAAAAAACATTCAAAAAGATAACAATAAATACAGAGTATGAAAAATATTTTCAGAAGAATACAATTGTAATCACCGGTTTAAATAAAGTTTTTGTATTAGGTGGTATTAGTATTCACCGCAATGATTCCTGACTTAAACTCCTTGTAGGAAAATATATAAATGTCTACGATATTACAGGCAACTCTATATATTATACCCACATAGTATATACAATATAACCTATAAAGGTAATCACAAAGTTTGGATATGAACACTAAGTGCATTTTCTTATACATTTTGAATAATTACCTATAAAATTTTATTCATACATGAGTATTATATATTTATTATCTATAAATAGAATTACATAATACATCATCAGATATAGTGAGTTTTCAATTTATTTTACATATTACAAACTGCTACATAGTACACACAAGTATAAACTATAAAGCATACATTTATTATAAGTACAAAAAATCATAAAAATATTTAAAAACTATTTATTTTAGATATTGAGTCATCATCATCATCTAAAGACCTTGCCATGTCGTAATAGCCATAGTCGCTGTCATTTGCCATGTTTTTCAATTTTGAATAGGTTGTGACTTCCATAAGATGTTTGAAGTTTTGAAAATATGATGTTCTTGGGCGTCCTTTAGACCTTTTCCCCGAGGTCTTCCCTTCAAAGATATTTTTCATAAATGTGTCATATCTGAATAGGTGCCCTATTAATTTCGTTTTCCTTTTTAATATGTGTTTTATTATATTTCTTTTATTCTCTTACATCTTTTACACTTGTTCATTTGTTTTCCTTTCAACTCATAATGTTTTGTTCAATTTTCTCCAAATCCACAATTCCATTACTTCTAAGCGTTCTTTTTCATTTTTCCTGATAGTCCAAGTTTCACATCCATATAGTTACACACTCCACACAAATGTTTTAATGAATTTTTTCTTCGTTTCGATGTTAAAATGTTTGCTAGTTAATAGGCTATTTTTCTTTATGAATGTTTGTTTGACTAAAGTTATTCTTTTTTTTTTGTCAATGATGAATTATTATATGTTATTATACTTCCCAGGTAGGAGAACTGTTCGAATTCTTGGATTACAATTTCTTTTAATTGTATAATTGAGTTGGAATATATTTGATCTCTTTGGGCTGTCATTTTTTTTGTTTTGGTAGCGTTTATTTTCATAGCTGATCTTCTATTTTCCCTTCTCTTTTAGCCTATTTTTAATAATGGTAAGAAATATTTTCAAGGCGTGTGATAAGAGTATAATTTTCCTATATAATTAGTACCTACAGTTGGTTGTGTTTCTTTTCTTTAGTATTGTTATAGACTTATTCTTTATAATGTCGTTTGGCAACTTCCCTGTTTCGTAGCATTCATTGATAATCCTAAATAATAGTGATTTGGTAAGTTCGTCCCAATTCTTCAATATTTCCACTGGTATACTATTTATACCAGTTGCTTTTTTGTCTGTTAATGTGTTCAGTAAACAATCAAATTCAGTCCTTGTCAGGGAAGGTCCTTTGCAATCAAGATTAACTTCTTCCTCACGTTCTAAATAATTCACTTCATCAATTATCTTTTCTCCTTCGTATAGCTCTTCTAGATATTCTTTCCATCGTCCAGTTACCTTTTCATTTTCAAATAGTAAGTTCCCATATTTGTCACCATACTTTTTGTCCTGGGTTTTTTATTCTAGACATTTTACTCTATTACGATTATATAGGTATGGGATATGAATGAGGTATGACTAGATCGTATTTGATTCCTATTCTTCTTTTTAACTAGGATATAATCAATCTGATGGCTGCTCTTATCTCCAGGGGCCTTCCACGTATACCTTCTTCTTTTCGGAACTTCATACATCGTATTAGTGATTATCATTTCAAACTGTTCACAGAACTCTATCATTTTTTCTCTTCCCTCGTTTATGTTCCCCAATCCAAACTTACCGACGCATTCATGCCCTATCATTTAACTCCTGGCGGAAGCATTGAAATCACCCATCACAAATACATTTGATTTATTATAGGTTATTCCCAACAATTCTTCAAATTGTTGATACATGATATCGATTTCCTCTTCCTTGCAGCTTGTTGTAGGGAAATACTTTTGTATAATGTACATATCTGTGGGTTGAGCTTGTAGTTTAATCATAATAAATCTTTCATTCATTTGGAAAGTTTTGAAGACATTGTTTCTCCATTTACCTCTAAGAATAATCGCTACACTTTTACTGCCTCTCTTCTCACCCCCACTATGAATTATTATCAAGTCTTATTGATGTAATCACCGTTTCTTGGCCATCTTGTTTCAGAGAAGCCTTTAAATCCAGCTCTTCATTTATCATTTGTTGTGAAATTTCTTCAATCTTAATAGGCTTGAGTATTGTCCTTACATTCTATGTACCAATATTAAATTTTCAATTGTTATTGTTGTTGTTTTTGTTTTTTTTCACCCAGGGGTTTCGTTGGCTGACGACCTGGGAGGCCACGGGTCCTCCCTTGCCGGTTCTTGGGTTTCAAAGCCCATGATCAGTAAGATTAAAAATATTATAGATAAAGGCATTATAGTTATCAGGGTATTATTAATTACTTTATTTAAACATATTTTGTTTCACTTAATTTTGTTAATAATCAAACAGAAAATGAGTTTAAATAAAAGTTTCTATAGTCAGAGTAAATCGCAAATAGCGCTGTAGCATTATCTATTATTGAAATATATGTATATATAATATAATGGTCTTTACCATACAAGATACTCATATTACCGTTTTTTATGATAGTTATATATGTGTTTAAATGACTTACGGGGCCCGGTGCGATTGCGCTGCTCGTCTATCCCCACCGTAGGACTGGCACTAGTGTCATTGTAAACGAAAAAATTGAAACTATAACACTTAACTCACGCCACGTGCTTGTTAATAGCATAGTTTATATGAATATATTGAATACATATATACCATATAAACTAGGCCAATCAAATTCCCAAAAACACGAATTTCACTAATCTAAAATGAGTAATGACGTATTAATTGTACCTATGTGAATTATGCATTAAATAATGATGTAAAATTATCTAAAGAGTTCACTAAGCTATGTTTCACTTTATAAAATCACTTATAATCACTTTATAAGTCACGACTATTGTTTTCACGTCAATGAAAAAAAAATTACATTTAATCGAATCAACGCCTAAAGTGAAGTAAAATCGATGAATTGCACCCAAGGTATCATGGTATACGTGTTATTTATAGATTATATTGCGTTATAAGCCATAGTATGAAGTATGAAAAAAATTATTGTAAAACTATTCTCGAATAAAATATTATCTAACGACGTGTAAATATGTACCCGAAAACGTTATGTCAATGTTATCATAGTAGTTGCTAAATATATAACGAATTGCGGATTTTATCTTTTTAGTGAAAAAACATTTCACGTAAGTTACAATTAAAAAATATACTTCTAAGTATCAAATAATTAAAAATCTAAGAAAAATCCGGGTTATCATTACAACTTTATGTATACTCTGAATCTTCAATTACATGTCAAAAAAATAACTTTAGCACGAGCATCTAGGGAAAATCATCGTGAAAAATACTTTCAAAAGAATAAAATACATATTTTATACTTTCATTTAATTATAAATTGTACATTTTACTCCATTAACTTTACGTTAAGATATTTTACCGTAAGTTCTTCGATATAGTTGGCGCAATTTTAATAATAAATAAGTCCGTATTGTTAATAATAAATAAATAAATAAGTAATCTAATTTATCCGGAACATAGGAATTTAAAATTTTTCACAAAGTATAATTAAAGTTCTCTGTTATTTTTTACTTTAAAGACTGGGAGTTGAGTTTGGTAGTATTTAGATTATGTGTATGAGTGATAATAATGAATTTTTTGGAAGAAATACGTAATAAGGTGGATGATACGTGCGAAGAGACTGCCATTCAGCTATTTTTTTATTATTATTATTTATTTATTTTTTTTTTTTTGGTACATTTCTATTGTTTTAATCATTAGATCTTATTCAGCTCCATTGCGTTTTTTTTCTATTGGATATCCATGAATCAAAAATATCTTTGCCTCACTTATTATAAATATCCTACACCACAATCACATATCAGAGAAATCGTTTAAAGTTAAGTCATATTATCTTTTTGTTTAACAAGGTTTACTTAATTTTTATATCAATCTGTTGCCAGATCCTTGGTTACCCTTGTTAGCGACTTGTATTGGTTTCCTTTAATCAAAATATTTCGAAAATCCTTTTTTTTTAGTGTTCTTATTAATGATAATTAAAACATATAAATATCTTTTAATAGATAGATTATTTTATATACATAATTCACTAACCCTCGTCTATCATATAGCACAACCATCTGCTTATCCACCATACTGTGTCAGTAATGTAAGCAAGGTGCTTTACTTTAGGTACATCAGTACATCCACTATCATCGTGTCTGAATAATCTAGTTATCGATGAAAAACTTCCAACACCAGCATTTAATGCTTTCTTAAATGTATACGTATATAATGTACTTTATTTAATATTTTTCTTTCTCATTTTTTATGTTTAGTGCAAATTAATAAATGCATTGATCATAATATGAGTAATTTAGTGTACTAAATCCATATTCTAAAATCATAAATTATTTTAATAGAAATTATTGAAATAATGCTATAATTATGACAACAAATGAAGAATATTTTTTGATAATTGAGTTACCATCATGGCTCTATAATATATTATAATATATATATATATATATAGTTGTTTATCTATAAACATGGTTTTATTCTTTATAATTCATAAGCATTTCGTTTAAATTTTCTATATAACCTTCCTTCTATAGCCGAAGTTACTATATATTAAAATATCTAATCATATAAAAATAGGCAATACATTTTTAGACTTCGTGAGAATAATAAACGGTCATCACTCGAGAAATTCGATCACTAAGCTATATAGCCAAGGAGTGATATATTTTAAATAGATTAAAACTATTACACTTTTTTACAATATATTTCATCTCAAATTATTTTGAATTTTTTAATTCAAGTGATACATTTCCTATAAAACTCAACATTTCAATGTGTACAATTTACATGTACATGGATTAAAATTAGTGGTAAATTCTTGAAATAAAGCGAAAACTACTATCGTGAATTGGTGATTCAAGTATTAAGCAGTCAAAGTTGCCATAAAGTAAGATTACAAATCGCAAAATATTCATAACATCTGATTATATGATAAATGATATATCACAGAATACATAATATGCTTGTAAATATTAAACAGGGCTTCAAACAGTATAAACCGGTTTCAAATTTAATGTTTATAGAAAAATCAACAAAACCAAAAACGAAAATGAAATCATAATTTTATATTATAATATTATATAGAACAAATTAAAAACACAAAACCAGGATTTTATACTGTTATTGAACGAAAGTTTTTTCATGGATGATATAGTTAAAAGATTATAATATATAATTAAATAATGATATTAATAAAGTATTGAACTAGCTTCAAGGGACTCATACCATTATATTATGTATTACATTTACCAAACTATTTTTGATATTTATTTTAACCAAACAAATTATATAATACGTATATGTAAATATTGCCTAGCCCGTTTAATTCAATAAATAAATAATATTACTACTTAAATAATAATTTATTTTTTTTTCAATGGTTATTCACAGGTTGAACGCCATGTGGAGTCCTTAGACCCAACGAAACTATTGTTAATACAACTTACACTAATTTGTATACGTATACTTGATTACAATTGTTTCAATATTACTACACAAATGAAGATAAATACAATTTTTTTTCACATAATAACATAGGTAATAACATAATAACGGTTCAGTATTTCTACAAACCATTCTATAAAATTGTTCTACGGGCCACGCTTTATGTGATTCTCATAAAATAATGGCTTTAGAGACGCTACGTGATGACAAAAACAAGTAGTACATGTTGGGCTTGAAAACCCTACGTAGATTTATAGACAAGTTACATCGTAGGGTCAGTAAACCCTACGTGGCTCTCTAATCAAAATCATGATTAGCGTATCGGCAATATAGGCAATTGCCTAGAACGCTAGATTGTAAGGTACCTACCAATAAGATGTTAAAATCCATCATCCTAATCAAAAAATATTTATTCTTTACAGTTTTTGTAATGAATTTCATTGAATTGTTATGATATGTTCCTTAATTTATGTATAATTTTCAGAATTTATCTTTCAACTGCATTAACTAACTATTCTGGTGAAAGATTTTTTTGAGATCTTATAAAAAAGTTAAAAACTGTTTAAGGTTACTGTTACCAGAAACAGATTAAATACCTTCGCATTATTAAATATAGAACGCAATATGTAGCAAAATATGAACTTTTCAAGTGTAACTAGTGATTTTTCTGATAAAAAAACTAGAAAAAAGTTTTTTCAAATCAGATTTTGAAATAAATTATTTAATTTAAACAAAAGAATTTTTATAAGTTAGTGGTAATGTTTATTTCATATTATTACTTTATGTTACATTATATGCACTGGATTTCTTAAAATAAGATTGTTAATGTCAAAATTTTCGGAGTAGAGTCCAATAAAAACTTAGAGTACTAGAGCGTGGGTAAAATCATTGCCTTTGGGCATATTTTTTATTGATCCAGTCCATCATAATATAATGTAGATTAAATAAAACTTTTTTTATTAAATATTCATTAATCTATGTTTTTACTTGATAATTTAACATCTTAATATTAATGACAATTGTCAATTTTATGAAAACAATAATGACTGCAAAATTATACCCATGTATACATAATACCTACAGATACCTCTGTTACAAATTCACTAATTATTTCCTACTATTGATGATATTTAAATGAATACACATACTACTATTAGTATTAACTATCTGTCATTATAAAGAACAAAATTTACCGGTTTATAAATTAAAAAACTAATTTTAATGAACTAGAAAACATAAAAACAATATTCATTAGGTTTCCAAATCAAACAAAATAATTAAAGTACGAAAACCAAATTCCGAATTCTATAATACACTCAAATCCAATTATTTATTATTTGAGTTCAATATTGTTCAAAATAATGATTTATAGTGAATAATTAAAATCATACAATTTGTAAGACAATCCTTAGTAAATTGTATCGTCGTATACATGTTAAAGTAACTCACCAATATAGTAAATTATTCCTTGTTTCAATCATACTTTGAAATTTGAATTTGCAACTATAAGGATCTCTTTTAGGAAGATTTATTAAAAGATAATTATGTATTTATTTCTATAGTTGGTTATGTTGAATTCTAATCAAGATTTACTGTGTGTTCCTGTGATATATGATTTTCTGCGAGAGCCATCGTTATATACTTATACATAAATAATATATTATATGTGTATATATATATATATATATATATATATATATATATATATATATATATATATATACACTTACATAATGTACACGATATGTATACGTTATCCTAATAATTACCCTAATCCTGTCTATTATGTAGATGATTATAAACTACTACATGGACCATTGCACATTACACAGTAGGTGCTAAACAAATAACTGACATGTTGATGGCAGTATCAACAGCAAAGAAAATAAACTCGTCACGCGTTTCAACGATCGACGCGTACAAGATTAATTATATATAATATATATATATATATATTATATAGTATCATCAATTTGCCACTTTTCGCCAAGAACTTTCAAAGCATATGCAGTTTCTTGTTAGCAACAGATAATTATATACGTAGTTTATGCACAGCTGCTATATTATAATGTCGTGCCTTTTTTTTTTTTTTTTTTTTTTAAATCGTTTATTTGTGAATTTACAATCTATACAAAATGGTACAATAAGTAAATGTGATGATAATTATAACTTATAAGTGGCAATGAGGAAAGTACAATGAGTAGAAGTTTCACATTAGAAATTTCTACGTGGAAGGTAATTTAGAGGGAAATATTAATATACAAGGTTAAAATTAATGTGCGTTGAGAAGATCTCTGGGCCATTCACGTTTGAGGCGTCTGGCTGGGTTGTCTGGAAGAGCATTGGTGTGAAGTTGAGCGATGAGGGGGTTTGAGTGATGTTCCATATTGAAGTGCAGGCGAAGATAATATTTGATAGCTGTATGTTTAATGGTGGGTATTTTGAGGTCGTTATGAAGAGCATTATTTGTGACGTACCAAGGGGCTTTAGCAATCATGCGGAGGCAGATGGCTTGGAATGATTGTATGGTTCTAGTGTTCGATGGTTTGGCAGTACCCCAGAGAGCTATTCCGTATGACCAGATAGGTTGCAGAAGGGATTTGTAGAGTAGTAAGCGGTTAGAGATTTGCATATTTGATTTCATGAGAGGTCTGAGGATATGTAGGCGGCTGTTTAGTTGTTTGCGTTTAGTTTTGAGGTGGGGGCCCCAGGTGAGCCTTCTGTCAAACAGTAAGCCGAGATATTTGACTTCATTTGTGTGGGGAATGATTGCATTCTCAAATAATATATGAGGACAGTCACCTGGGCGGAGGGAGAAAGTGACATGAGAAGACTTGGAGTCGTTGATCTTGATTTTCCATGTTTTGAACCAGTGAGATAGGGTGTTGAGATGATTTTGAAGTAGGCTGCTTGCTTCGAAGGGGTCTTGACTAGATGAAAGGATTGCGGTATCGTCGGCATATGTCCCTATTAGGGTGTTTTCCGTTGTAGGAATGTCAGCTGTGAACAATGTGTATAGGAAAGGAGCGATGTCGCTTCCCTGAGGGGTATCAGGTCACATCCCCGTCTCAATTTCCCCGTCAGACATTTCCCCGTCCTCATTTCCCCGTCGGATATTTCCCCGTCTGTTTAATTTCACCGTCTGACATTTCCCCGTCCAATTTTTTTTTTTTTTAACAAAACATATTAATGTAGAATTTTAAACATTAAAATTTTATACGGTACATTCAATTTTTTTTTTTTTTAACATTATGTTCCATACTTTAATTTATAATTTAATTTTTTTTTAGAGAGAGTATTTTATAGAGACGACGATTGTCGAAAGACTGTTCGTGTATAATTCTAATACCATTACACTAGTACCTATGTACTCACCTACCTACCTAGTACCTTTCATGAATGTTGCCTTATCTAAATATGTTTTCGTATATTCCGGAGTCAGATAGCCTTATCCAATATGAGTGCCGGTTGTGACTTACTCATACAATGAGAGTTTATCAAAAGGTAATAAAATTTATATTTATTTATACTGATAAAACATAATTAATAACTTAAATTTGTTACAAATTTTATATTTTATAATTTGAAAGTGAATTGGACGGGGAAATGTCAGACGGTGAAATTAAAAAGACGGGGAAATGTCCGACGGGGAAACGAGGACGGGGAAATGTCTGACGGGGAAATTTCAGACGGGGATATGACCATAAATCCCCTGAGGGACACCGGCAAGAATGTTTTGCGTGTTGGAGAATGTGGTTTTTAATTTGACTCTGAATGTTCTGTTGTTTAGGTATGATTTTAGAAGTAGATAATAGGGTGCCGGGAAGATTTTTTTAAGTTTGAATAATAGACCGTCGTGCCAGACGGTGTCAAAGGCTTTAGCTACGTCGAGAAAAAGTCCTGAGCAGTATTTTTTTGTTTCTAGAGATGAAGCAATGTGGTCCACAACACGGTGAAGCTGGTGAAAAGTTGCATGTTTGGCACGGAAACCGAATTGAAAGCTGGGAAGGGCATTTTGTTTGTGTGCAATATTCACAAGTCTTTTGAGGAGGAGTTTTTCAAAAATTTTTCCAAACGTGGGTAGTAAGCTGATTGGTCTATACGATTCAGGCATATCAGGTTGTTTGCCTGGTTTAAGTATAGTAATAATTAGTGCTGATTTCCAAGTGGTAGGGAAGTAAGATAGCCGAAATATAGCATTAAAGATGTAGGTGAGAAGAATGATGGTTTTTAGTGGTAAGTTTTTAACTAATTTGTTGTTGATTAGATCATGGCCGGGTGACTTATTATTCTTGAGTTTTTTAACAATTGATAAAACTTCGCCAGGAGTAGTTGGGGAGGCTGGAAGTGCCATGGGCAGAGGCGATGAGATGAATTGCTCAACTTGAAGCATGTGAGTATCATCAGGGGAAATGTTGTGAGGTTTAAATGTATTTGCAAGATGTTTAGCCAGAAGATCTGATTTCTCTTGGTCAGTGGTAGCAAGATTGTTGTTCTGATATCGTAGAGGGGGAATGGTAGATTTATGCTTTAAAAGAGATTTGGTTTTTCTCCAGAGAGACCCATTTGAGGGTGAGAGAGATTTAATATGGGATGTGTATAGTTGACTTTGATGTTTCTTGAGAGTTGACTTGAGTTTGTTGGAAAAATAGTTGTAGCGTTGTTTGTCAATCGGGTAGTGAGTTCGTTGCCAAATGTTTCGAGCCCAACGTTTTTGAGATATGAGCTTCCTTATTTCGGGAGTGATATTTCTGCTAGAGTTGTCTTGAGTTACAGATGTGGTGGAAGATATTCGAAATGAGTCTTGAATGTTGTTTGTGAGGGTGTTTATGGCAGTATCTATATCGGTGGGATTTTTTAACTTAATGTTTAAAGAGGAAGAGGATGACAAAATATTGCGAAATTTGTTCCAATCTGTGCGTTTTTTTACGAATGGGTGGAAGGGAACGTTTGCTTGAATTTTGAGGATGACTGGTGTGTGATCAGATGCAGGGTCGTTTAGGTTAGAAATGTTTGTATGGATGTGATTGGGGAGGTTAGAAAGAAAAAAATCAAGGTAATCAGGGTGACGGTTTGCGTGAGTTGGCCAGTAGGTAGGGGAGGCTGGAGAGATAACCTTAGAGCGCTTTATTGTTATAAAGTTGTGTAGAGTGCGACCTCTAGTGTTCTTTGAGCGACAGCCCCATGTTTCGTGCTTCGCATTAAAGTCAGCACCTATGATGTATGTGTGATTAAGTGTTTGAAGAAATAGTGACAGATCTTCTGTCGGAAAAGGTGATCCAGGTGGGAAGTAGGCTGATGCAATAGACGTGGGTATGGAGTTAATATTTATAGATGTAGCGACTATTTGCATGTGTTGGTTAGATTTAGGTTGAAAAGGTGAGTGTGGGATTTTGGTAGAAATTAGTAGTGCGGCACCAGCATGAGCTGAGTCATCGGGGTGATTGGCTTGGAGGCAGTCGTATCCGAAAATTTTAAATTTTGAGCTGGAATGTCGTGCCTAATGATAATTTTTTTTGGAGGAGAAATAATTGTTGATTGCCTCTCACGGCTGTAATTGTTTGTACTATTTTGTTTGCTTAGAAAAAAAAATAAAGCTAAATGTATTATTATACTAATTTTCAAACTAGGTGCATTCATATTTTAGACATTACAACTTTTGTACATTTTTTAATATTTATAAAAGTAACGACGTTGATTAGGTGCATAACCTATGACATATTATGCAATATATCAACCAGTGTCAAGGTACATTTATAGCCATTATAATATGTTGACAATATGTACTCGGATACGGTACATGGATACAATTTAAAGGCTTTTAAAATGATGTTACGGACCATTAGTACATCGGTCGTTTAGTTATTTGATTTTGAAGTTTGCTCAGATGACAGTATTATGCTTATAACTTGTATAAATTACCAAATTTATCTGTAATGTGTAGGTATTGAGTTATTAGATATTAAGCTCTAATGTCTATACTCTATTGGCCTTAAATTTTTGGTAAAATTATTTGACACTGTAAACAAATTTATTTAAATAGAAACTACACAAAAACAATTATCAAATCATTTTCACCTGATAAATTTCCTTACTTTAACACTATATTTTCACTTATTGAATGAATTGATTACATACAGCGATTTATGTATGATGCATACAGCATTCATCTAGCATATGCATAGATTATTATAACTGGAAACACTATTTTTGATACCAAGAACCGTGGTTGTTGTTATAACTATCTACAGCCAAGAACACAACTAAGGTATGAAAGATATCTTCTCTTTATTGTTGATAGGGTATTTAAAGTGATAAGACGTGTTTACAGATGTATTTAAAAAACACGTTTCTAAAAAAATTGAAAACTGGGAAGTATCTATCTACAGAATACAGAATAGTTGAATCTATTAAAAAAGAACATTAAAATATTCTCACTACTCTGGGCTTTCATTATAATTGGTATGTTGAATTACTTGATTTTATTTTGGATATGAATTATGATTGGTAAAGCAATTATTATAAACGTAACTAATTTATAAGTCAATAGTCCATAGCTGATGTAGTTATATGGGTATACATATATATATATATATATATATATAAGTATGTATTAAACTCCTCAAAATAAAAAGTGTCATTCTTTTGTATTAAGTTATTGATAGGTTTAAAATGTTAAAATTGATAAGTTAATTGGAATAATACGCATAAGACTTCCTTACATATTTACATTATACTCTCTATAAATCTCTGTTAAATAATTTAATGTTAAATATTTAAGTCATAGTTCTTCATTTAACTGTGTGCATAAACTGTTTTATCTTAGATTTTCTGAAGTGTTGATTCAAAACCAAAGAACATAATGTACTTTTAATTTCGAATGAAATATAGTTTATCATGTTTTTTTCTACTTAATTTTGTGTAAAACTATTGAAATTTTTCTTTTATGATTTTTGATTAATATAACCATATAACTTGTTATAATAATACTAATATTATAACTAATAAGCACTATTAGTTATAACCCTTTAAACTCCAATAAAAACACTTTGTATTTATAAGTTTCATGTGAAATTTGTTTCCTCTAAATGTATTATTTTGTATTTGTTAAAAAAAAATGAATGTATTAAGCTTTTTTTCTAAAAACATATGGTATAATTATTGTTTATTGATTGTGAAAAATTAACTTTTTTTTCTGAAATTTAATATTAAATTAATAAATACATTTTATTAAACTTAAACTAAATATATACTTAATTTTAGTATTGATATGAAAATGTGTTTATTTACAGAAAATATTTAGTTGAAATTTGTTATTCAAACGTGTTAAAAAAATATTAACAATATCTTGGTTTTCATTTTTTAATCTCTTGTATATATTTTATTATAATAAACAATTAACTTGTAAAATAGGTATAGATTTTATCATTATTTTATATATTTAATTTTAGGATATGTCTACATTGGAAGAAATTTCAATTCAAGGCATTAGGAGCTATGATCCGCAAAAAAAACAAATGTTAAAATTCCAAAAACCATTAACATTAATATTGGGACAAAATGGTTGTGGAAAAACTACCATTATTGAGTGTCTTAAATACATCACATGTTCAGATCAGCCAAAAAATTCAAAAAATGGTGGTTTTGTTTGGGATCCGAAACTATCAGATCATCAAACTGTAATAACATGCATTTAACCATAAAATAAGATACCAATAATAATACTAGCTTTCATCCTTTTCATTTTTAGGTTAAAGGCAATGTCAAATTATTATTTCGTGATACTAAAAATATTCCTGTAGTTGTGTCAAAGACTTTAGAATCAACTCAAAAATTAAAAACAGTTACTACTAAAACTCTTGATCAAACTATTACCAGAAAAGTTAGTTTATGTATGAAATAGCTTTTAAATTCTGAGTGACGTTTCAAAATGTTTTTCCTTATAAAGTAGTTGAAATTTTCAATATATTGTTTATTATGTATTAATTAAATATTGAATTTCAGTTATTTGTATGGATAAGTTCTTAATTTTTCTCATAGTAAAAAAACATTTTCAGACACTGTAAAGTCAAATTAATACCTTATACATAGTTCTGAATTAAACTGATCACTCAGAATTAATTTGTATATTTTTATTTTATTAACAGATGAATCACAATACTTTATTTCTTTTTTTGTGTGTATCTTTTTTTATTTACTAGTTTCTTGCTTATAAATATAGGATCAGAGTACTTCTCACAAATGTGCTGATGTTGATGATGTAATGTGTACTTATTTAGGAGTTTCGAAATCCATTTTAAAAGATGTAGTGTTTTGTCACCAAGAGGATTCTAATTGGTATGTTATACTTTTGGAAAATTAGGGAATAAAAAACTTAATATTACATATTTTTAGGCCTTTAGATGAAGATAAAAAAGTAAAAGAAAAATTTGATGCGATATTTGATGTTGGTAAATATGATAAATGTATTAAACAAATTCGTGAAGAAATAAAGGGCCTTAATGTTGGTAAGATAAATTATCATTGATCATTTAATATTGATTTTATTTTTTAAATATAAATATAATGTAGGATGATATATAAAATGTTATATTATTGAAATCATTTATGATGTAATGAAATAAAATGTTTTTGACAATTAGTAAATAATAAATATCTACCTATTCAATTTAAAATTATTTCAGTGTTATTTAATTTCTCAGTTAAATTATTAATATAATATTTACATCATATATTATTATTTTATCATATAAATGGTTATTTAAACACAAGGTTTAGTGATAAATTTTCCATACTTTTTTTTATACATTTAGGATGATTGTTTTAGATTTATTCAAGATTTGAAATTAGCCATAAATTATTTTTCATCACTATTGTTCTTAAACATGCACTAAATTATTTTTGTATTTAATATTCATAATAATTTAACCAATTATGACAAAAATGTTTTTAGATAAAAAAATAGCCTCAGCCAATTTAAATCATTTTAAGATAATCCGAGAAGAAGCACGAAATAAAAGAGCAACTTTAGATGGTAAAAATACTTTGTTGGATGAATTACAACAAAACATGAGTAATATTGAAAGAGATATGAAACCACTTGTAAAAAGATACAATGAAATATTGTATATTGAAGAAAATTTATCTACTTTAAAAAATAAATTATTGACTTCAGAAGGAAATTTGAGATCTATTAGATCAGCTCAAAAAGAATTGAAACTGATTATAAAATTCAAGTTTGAAGGAAGTGACTCAGAACTTCTTGGAGTGTTAAAAAATTTTAATGATAATTTACTGTAAGTATTTTGCAATGTAAAATACTTATTTCAAATGATACTGTTAATAACTTTAGAAATGCTAATATTTTTTCTTACTTGTCTCAATGGAGTTAAAACAAAATTTAATATTTTAGCCCTACAGACTTCAATTTTTTCAAATATATTTAATTATTTATCCACTCTAAGTGAACATAAAAAAAGAAAAAGTAAATTGAGGTCTTAAATTGTTATAACATAAATATTTTGTAAATAAAATCAAAGCAAAGTATTTTTTATCCTAAAGTTTCATCCAGTATCTCTGTAGATTAAAATTTTTATAAAGATATACTTTGAGGGTCAATTTTTCTCTTTTCTTAATAATTTTTCCACAGGCTAAGAAAAACTGCTGAATAACCAGTTAAAAAATGGTAAAATTTAGGGTAAGGGACTTATTTAAATAATTTAAATAGTACTAATAAATAATAATAACAATTGATTTATCCAATTAAATTTTAAGACTTGGGTTCAATATTGAAAAATATGTTTTGATAAAAAAAAAAAAAATTACAACAATTAGTCTAAAACAGTGGCGTATCCAGCTTTTTTCGAGGGAGGAGTATTAAAAATTGTCTTATATTTTATACAAAAAACGATTAATTTAATATTCATTCAATACTTTTAATTACTTAATGAAACTAATAGGTTATAGAAAAAAAAAAAATGATAATAAACAGTTTGTAATATTATAAAAAATAGATAATCATTTTGAATTTAAAATTAATTTATAAACTTATATTAATTTTTTTATTTGATATTTTTGCCAATTCGTCAATGGCATTGTCAATTTTCACATTCATGTCACGATGTATTTTTAATAAAGCCAAACCATTTAAACGATTTTGACCCGTTGAATTTCTTAAGTATGTTTTTAAACGACGTAATGAAGAAAATGAACGCTCTCCCGTTGCAGTTGATACTGGTAGTGTTATAAATATTTGAAAAAGTTTAGAAATTATTGGAAAAACATCAGAGTTTATATTGAAGTAGAGAGCAATAGTTTTCTCAAGTTCTATCAGTGATAAAGTAGAGCATCGAGTATACCACAAGTCTCATTCCCCATTTAGAATAGAATTATTTATATATAAATCAGTGTAATCATCAATAATTATTGGTATGTTTCTACTAATTTTTTGAATTCCTTATGTCTAGAGATATTTGCATTCCTGCCTTAGGTAAAATGCGAAGAAAACTACTTAAAACACACTTGTGTGATAAAAACCTTTCATTGAATTGATCCGAAAAATTATCCAAAAATGGAATAAAAATAGATATTTCATAAATCTGTTGTGGGTTTACACTTAGGTACATTAAAACTATCTTGCTGACATTTATTTTGTCATGTCAAGCCTACAGAAATATCATGTCCTTTTTGGTACAGATTCAAAATAATTAAAAATATTGTTTTGAAATTTTTTACTCATTTTATAATAGTAGTTTAGTAATCTGTACTGTACTGCCGACAAAGTGAATAGTGAATACCAAACAAAGTGAATAGTGAATACCAAGTCACAATCACAACTTAGCAATAACAATATTATATTATTTATAAATATAAGATATACTTGTAGTAATCTATGGAAGAAAATAATTTAAAAATACCTCTTAGCCATGGATATATTATATAATGTACATTATATATAAATCCATTATCCATGCTCTAAACATAAACCTTATTATATATTTATAATATTTTAGAGTTTTTTTTTTTCAAATTTTTAATAATTTATTTTTAATTTCAAAGACACTGGGGGGAGGTGTTATAACCCCCTAACCCCCCTCTGGATACGCCACTGGACTAAAAACAGTTTAATATATGAAAGGTATATTTTACTTTGAAGTGCTCAAAATTATTTAACTAAAGAAATTATTTTTTGTGTCTTTAAAATGTTAATCTCCATTATTTTGTTTGAGAAGCAAATAATACCTATATTGCATAATATGTCTGGCATTTTTAATTCAATTTTATTTTTTACTGCATCATTTAATTATTGGATGTGGTTTTACCTTAACAAATCGAGGTATTATTTTTGATTTAAAGTAAGTTTTGAAATAAGTTAACGTGGTAAGCGAGCGAGATGTTTGAAGACCCATGCATGCAATTATTAAAATATTAAACAATATGTCAATTATTTTTTATAAACATTTTTATGTTTGTATAATTTTCATAGTATGATTCTAAGATATTGCAAAGTAAATAAAAATAATTTAAAATGTCTATAATGACATTTATTGACAGTAAAAAAATTGATAATTCTATATTGATATACAATTGATGTGTCGACAATCATGTGTTGTGTATTGAACTGTTACTAAAATGACTTGAATTTTTTTTAATTAATCTATCTGAAGGGTCCTAAACTGAAGCTAAACTTTTAATCGCTACACTATGTTGCTATTATCTTCAAGAAATTAAAAAAAAAATGCCAGACAAATATTAACATTCAAACTCAGCAACATTTTACAAAGAATTGTTATTCATTAGACCAGCGGTTCTCAAACTTTTTTGTTCACGGAGCCCTTATTTTCCTAAAAAAAATTACGGAGCCCCAAAAATCAGAAATGTCTATTTTAGACAACAAAATTCATATAAAATTATGTCAATAATAAATGATTTGCTTTTTATTTATTTTTTCTGTAGAATACGAATATAAACAAATTATTTAATTAATTCAATAGAAAATAAAATAACAAAATATTTTAGTAATTTATAAATTTTAATACTAATGAGATCCATGATGTTGGTTTTTTTACTGGCCAGTATTTTAAAATTTGGCTTGATAGACGAGAGTTGAATTGCATGTCTGCTCAGCATCTAATTTATTACGATATTTGGTTTTTGAATATAAGTATTAAAATTAAAAACGTTACTAAGAAATATAATAATAATTTAATTAGTACAGATATGCTCAGTGAGCCGCGGAGCCCCTAGACTACCCTCGCGGAACCCCAGGGCTCCGCGGAGCACAGTTTGAGAACCACTGCATTAGACATCTCATTTTAACACATTTTTTTGATTATATATCATAACATGCAACCGACATAGTTATTTTGTGAATTAAAAATGTCCATAACTAAATAGTTTGTCATAGTTTTTAAAAAATGCATTTACGTAAGTACTCAAAAAAAAAAAAAATTAGAAAATCGTGGAGTAAAATAGGCTATGCTAAAATAGGTTTGTTTCAACATTATCCCACATTTTTTCTATTTAAACATATTTCTCTTTTTTTTTTGTGTACAAAAATTAAATTTTATAGATAATTAATTAATAAAATAAATAATTATATACATGTTGATTATCATGTTCTGTATTTAAATGAAATGAGAAGTGCTTTAATTTAAAATTTAAAATTGTGTAGACAAAAAGAAGAAGAAAAGAACAAATTAATTGAAAAAAAGAGTAGCATACTTAATGATGAAAATAAAATCCAGGAAATCATAAATAAAGAACAAGTAAATTTAGGGCGGTATCAAAGTGAAGAAAAACAAAATCAAAATAATGTACGAAAACAAAATATAAAAATCACTGAATTAAGTCATGAGTTACAAATTGATTGTGAGTTGTATGCTATAAGTACCTAATTTGGGATATTTATATTTTATTAAAATTTATGTATGTTTACATAGTGCCAGATTTAACAGAATTCAATCGTACAGATGTAATAGATAAACTATCAATGAAACTAAAATCTTCGAATGATAAATTTGAGTTTACTCAAAGAGAACATAGTGAAATTGAAAAAAAGTTACAATTAGATATTGATACAATCAGAGTTGAAAAAGCAAAATTAGATCAAGAAATTAAAATAAAAGAAAAACAAATTTTGGAAAATACTAATGAAATTAAAGTATTGAAAAAAGATGTTGAACAAGTAATTAAAATTTTTATTTTTTTTTAAAATACATTTTTCTCAGTAATATTTTTATAAAGCTTATTATAATTTTAGGTAAAACATTCCACTGATAAGTTGGCAATTCTACAAAAACTAAAAATTGAAAATGAATCAAAGTTAAACAAATTAAAAGAATCATTTAATTTTAATGAAGTTAAAACAGAAATCAATATGAAAAAAGAGGAAAAATTTAAGTAAATATATTTGTATGATAAATATGCTCAGAAAATAATTAAATTTATGTTTACAGAATAAATATAAAATTAGAAGCTATAGAAAAGGAAGTACAACAATTACAATTGTATAGTATTGACCAAGCAGAACTTGATACTATTGCGGCAAATAAATCTGGAATTGAAAATAAACTTCGAGTACTGTAAGTTAAATTATTTTAGTTAATTATAATTTGATTAGTATCTAATACTGCATAAAATAACCCTGCAAATTATTTAGTAAAAACAAAGTGAATGGTGTGTTAAAAGATCTGCTTGGATTTGTACCTCAAGAAAAACTAAAGTACGAGTTTGCAACTTTTCTAGATAAATTAGTATGTATTATTTATTTTTGTAACTTCTATTTAATTTATAAAAATATTAAAAATATTTTACATTTTAGACTAATACAATTAAATCCAATCGAAAAAATCTTACTGATAAAGAAAAACTATTAACAACACTTGAAGCAAATTATAACCATACCAATGAAAAATTACGAGTTAAACTAAAAGATCTTACTGATGATGAAAATGCTATGAGTGATATATGCCAAGGTCAAGAATATGAGACATTAATAAATGATGTCAATAGGAAGGTAGAAGAGTTACAAGTAAGTAAACTATTTATGTAAATATTTCATTTAAATTTAACCAAAAAAATATACTAAATAGATATAGTGTATTTCATTAGTTCTAAGATTTAAGAGGCGAATGTGTAAGCTCTCTATATTAAAGACTGGTAAATTCTTCCATGTCTACTTCAGTATTACCTGTTGGTAGTGGCGCCGATCCCTATATCTAGGTATTGCTGTTGCAATACCTGTTGAGGGTTGGGGGGGAGATGGTATGGCTGGGAAACACACTAGGTTAGATAGATCCACTCGATGGGGGAGAATGAGGGGCAGTTGCTCTACCTATTGTGGTAAGGTGAATGGATACTTGCTTTGAAGGTATGCTTATAATGCTTTGCAATACCTCTAAAAACTGACTTCGGCGCCACTGCCTGTAGGGTATATATAAACTCTGTGAGCCTGTAATAACTTAGTACATTATAATTGTCAAATTACTATAGTAAAGATATGAATTAAGTTATAAAAGTTAAATTGTGTAGTCATATTTTTATAATTAAAAAAAAACCTGAAGTTAAGTATTTTTCTTCTAAATCTATAGTTTTTGCGATACTTCAAAAAAACGGAGCATTTTCAAAGTTCTATTTATAACCCAAAAGTCAAACTTTTTTTTGTACCTTTGATAAAGTATGAAGCACTTTGTTATATATATATACACATAATATGGTGAAAATTTCAAGTTTATTACAACAATACATTCCAAGTTATAACTAAATAACTATAATTAATTAAGTAAAAGTGTCTTTTACGGCAAATGTTACCATTTTTATTCAGTTTTCTTGCAGTTTATCCCCACATTTGGGGAAATTATTGAGATTAAAGAAAAACGATTTATTTAGAGTACATATACATGTAGTTTTCAATCTACGGAGTTGCTATATGAAAATTTTGGACCGTTCTAACAAAAGAGTTTAAAGTAAAAAATAAATATCATTATATATAATATATAATATACATCTATATCTATCTTACATCAAGGTACGGGTATTTCTAATCCTTATATAATATTATATCAGAAAATAATAAAAATGTAAAAGTTGATTCGAAATACAAGAAATATTTTGCACAAAATAAACATATTTTGTTAGTGTGATGAATCATGCAGGCCATAAAATAACCCATGGCGGGGGGGCGTATGCGGCCCACTGGCTGTGGGTTAGCTACCCCTGGTCTGATTTTAAAATTTTTACTGTGTATTTGAATGCCATTATCTTCACTTCATTCATTATTTACTATTTAGATACTATTAAATATTTGATTTTTAACATTTAAAAAATTCATACCTTCATATAGACTGTAAAAATATGTCATTGTGTATACTTAAAAAGTATAAGTAACCACACTTTAAATTCAAAACCAAATGGGACCATCACATCAAAACTTACATGACTACTTCTTAAACCTTAAAATGTATCACTCTATAGTTATTTAAAATGTTTTATACTATTGGTAATTATTTTTTCAGGATCAAAAAGGTGCTGTCTCCACTTCTGGTCATCTTTTTAGGCGATATATTACAAATCTAGAAGCTCAGGATCCAAGCTGTCCATTATGTCATCGGGGATTTGATTCTGTTGATCAAGTTACTGAACTTATTAGTGATGTAAGAAAAATTATTTGAATATTTGTATTAAATTCAATATTTAATTATAAATTTAAATCATTGTAGTTAAATATGAGAGTGCACAAGATTCCAAGTGAATTAGAAACAACTATTACTCAATTAGAATCATATTTAGAGAAACAATCTAAACTTCAACAATTAAAACCTACTCACACGCGCATATCAGTTTTGAAAAACATAGAAATACCCAAACTTAAGTAAAAATTTTTTTTTTATATATAATTAAAATTGATTTAAAACAATAGAATAATTCAATTTTCAGAGATGAACTTGCAAACATTCAAAATAACTTAAAAAAATGCCGTGATGAAGTATCAAAATTATTAGATGAAAATAGGAAATTAGAAACTAATGAAACTGATGCCAAAAATATTCAATCTGATGTAATAATGATGGATAGTTTTGATAATGATATTAAACGATATAAAAAAGAAGAAGAACGTTTAGTAACAAAAATTAATTCATCTGGTTTTACTAGAAATCTCCAGGAAGCAATAGCCGAACAAAATGTTTTGAAAAATACTATTAATGATGTTTGCAATAATTTAGAAAAAAAGCAATATGAACTGAATGAGTATAATGAAACGTTACATAAATTACAAAACCAACAAAATAAATTAACAAGTGATGAATTACATCTAAAAAGTAAAATGCAAGATGAAAAAGGTATAATAGACAAATTGAAAGATTTACAAAATCTTGAAGCGTCTTTAAGTCTAGAACTAGACAATGCTAGAGAAACAATAGAACCCATTCAAGAAAAGTTGGAAATGTATGTGAAAAATTTTGAACAAACCAAAAAAAAGCATAACGAAAAAATTGAAAATAATAGAAAAGAAGTATTGCCTCTCATCGTAAAATAAATTGTGTTTACTATGATAGTTAAAGTACTATTTTTTTTCAGATTATGATTTTTGAGAAAAAATTTCAAGAAATAAAAAACTTACAGACTTCAATTGAAGATTATGAAAAAAAAGGATGGTCATTACGTATAAAAGAAACAAATGATTTATTAGATAATCTAACCAAAAAAAAAATAGATTGCTCAGAAACACAGAAAAATATTCAAAAAGAAATTGATTCCATCAATGAATATAATGCCAATCAAGAAGTAATTTTTTTTCTTGATTATTAATACATATTTTATATGTTTATTATCCTAAAATAATTATCAATAACTTGCAAATACCTATTTCACATGTATTTTACTGAAACTTAATAAATATAAAAGAAGCTGGGCATACTTCACTCCTCAGACACTATAATGAGAATAGGTATATTGAACTTTAAGAAGGAAAATGATTATTTTTTTAGTTAAACAATTCTGAGCAAAGAATCAGTATAAAAAATACCATTTATATACTTTACCACTTTTAGTCTAATTCTCGGTAAGTTTTTTTTTTTATTATGAAACCTGTTAAAAGTGGAAAAGTTCAAAAAGAAATGTTTCTTTACCTAGAGAGTCCAACATGTTTATATATAATATATACATCCAAAGGTTCATCATTGTGATTATATGGTTCAATAATATTTTATACACATTTAAAGTTTTCAAATTGATGTAAATTTCATATAAATTGTATAATAATTTAGTTAAACACTTATAAAAGAAAATATAGAGTCATGGTTTTCATTGTTTTTAGTATTGTTAGCTAATTAAATATGTGTATATTCATATGACATTTTCAGAAACTGTTTTCAAATATTAAAAATGTTATTAAGACAAATTTAAAAATACCTTGGTATTTTATTATAAAGTTGTATTTATATCCCAAAGGTTGTAATATTATTGTTGAACATTTTGTTTAGTATGTAACAATATATCATTAATATGGTGAAAATTTTCAAGTTTCTAGCAACATTTCTTTCTGAGTAATAATTTAATAACTAAAATTAATTTCATGAAAAAGTCGTTTGTAGCAAATTTTACCAATTTGAACTCTGGTTTTTGGTAATTTTTCCTCACCAGTGAACAGCCTATTGAGAGAAGAAATAAATGACTTATTTAAAATACAATAAACGTGCAATTGTCAATCTATAGAGTTGCTGTTTAAAAATATTGAACCATTCTAACAGAATTCACAGAAAAAATAAACATCATTATAAAACTAAAATACTCTGCTTCACTCAAACCCTAAAGATATTGTAGACATTCAATTTAGCCTGAACTAATATTTTAAATATATTTCATCTTTTTTACAATAATATAGATACAGAAAATCGACTTAGAAAACAATAAAAAATTAAGGCAAAAGGAAAAAGAAGAAATTGAATGTTTATCTGATATAGATAAACTAAAAGAAGAAGTTGGAAATTTGGATGTAAAAAGTTTGATTGAAGAAAAAAGTAGTATCAATAAAGAAATTGGAGCCTTAGGAGAGCAGGTAATAATTTCATGTTTTTTTTTCTGTCCAAATTTTGACATCTATATTACTGTATTGTTTTTAGAAAAATAAATCTCTCGGAAGAAAACAAGAGTTGGATAATATTATTGCAACTATTACAAAAGAATTAACTGCCAGTAATTTTAAAAATGCTGAAAGTAAATACTTGCATGAAAAAGTACAGTTAGAAATTTTAAATCGCGTTGAAAAAGATTTAACAAAGTATATAAAAGCACTTGAATGTGCATTGAATCGGTTTCATACAGATCACATGCGAAGTATAAATAATATTATTAAAAAATTATGGAGAGAAATTTACACAGGCAATGATATTGATTATATTCAAATAAAAACATCTGATGATAATAAACCTCAAACTGATTCCAGTAATTATTAATTTAAAATTAATATTGGGCATTACTTAAAAACTTATAACTTTACATTATGTACTAGGCAAAAAAAGAGTATTTAACTATAGAATAGTGCAGATAAAAAATGATATTGAATTGGATATGCGAGGAAGATGCAGTGCAGGGCAAAAAGTAAAAATTACTACTTTATTATGTATTGATGTGATTTTATTTTAATTTATACTGTGACTATTTCAAGGTTTTAGCTTGTCTTATAGTTAGGATGGCATTAGCAGAAACATTTAGTAAAAGTTGTGGTATACTTGCTCTAGACGAACCTACTACAAATTTAGATGAATCGAATATACAAAGCTTGGCTCAATCTTTATCAGAGTATGTTTTATAAATTTGATAACCATTATCTTATATTCTAATGTAAATATTTTGTTCAAGTATTGTAAAACGCCGCAGTTCTCAAAAATCTTTCCAGTTAATTATTATTACTCATGATCCTAATTTTTTGCGTAAATTATCTGCCAGAGACATGGTTGATACATTTTATGAAGTACAAAGAAATAATGAGTAAGTTTGTTCTGTATAATTTTCACACTCTATATAATAATTTTTTATTTTGATTTGAATTTTATTTTTAGTGGTAGTGGTGCTTCAATTGTGGAAGAAAAATCTATTCATCTTTTACCTTAATACTATTTATTATTTACTTTAAAAATGCCATGTTTATAATTTTTACAAGCTTTAAGTTGATAAGTATGAAGAAAATGGTTATTTATTATTATTATTTTTTTTTTTTTTACTAGTTATAAGTTTTAATTGTTAGTTTTATTGTAATTTAAATAACTATCTATTGTTTAAATTGAATCTCAATGTAATATGTATAAATTAGAAAAATAATCAACAGGATATTCAACCTTAAGGTGATTTTGTAAACTTGATTTAAAATTTATAATTTTAATGAGCAATATGTTTCAAGATCTTAATTAATTATTTTGAATAAAATTAATTCCGAATTAAATTAGAAGTTTTTAATTGCTAATATGTTAGTACTAAGTTTTAATTTTGAGCAAATAGATTAAAATAATGCAGCTTACAACAAAAGATTAATACACTTTATGCTAGCTCCACACTCTCCCGAGGTGAAGCGCGAGCACGAGAGTGTAGTCGGTTCACTCGTCTCGTCTCATCTCGTCTTGCCTCGTGCGTACTCCACTACGAGTCGGTTTTTGGTAACGAGTCAAAAGACCACGAGGCAAGGCGTACCTACTTTACTCTTGCTTGAGCTCGCGAGTCCTCAGTTAACGAAACTAAGAAAATAAAACGTTTTGTGCAAAAATGGCTGATCGAATGAATTAAATTTTGATTAAATTTGTGGTTATACCAATTAGAAGATATTTATGGAATTCAAAGCATCATGATCACAAAGATAAAGCAAAAATGAATGACGCATGGTGCAGAATTAGCAAGATTTTGATTATACCCATAGAAGATTTGAAAAATAAAAAAAATTTAATTATGACTACATTTCAGGGCCATTTGAGAAAGAAAAAAGTGTCTATCAAATCAGGAGCCAGCCAGAATGATATTTATCGACCAATATTGTTTTTATATGATCAAATGGAAAGTTTTTAATTGAATGGAAATTTAATGGAAAATTATATTAACTGTATGCCGCAGCTGTAATTTCAACCACATCCATTTTGTACAACTGCTAGAAACAACTGAGCAAGTCACAAGACTACACGAGAGTGTAGTGTGCATTCGTGCGCTGCCTCGCCTTGCGTTAACTCGACAAGACTCTAGATGAGGCGACTTTATTAAATACATCATTAACGACCTAGCATTAAATACATCATTGTTCCTTAAGCCTAATACTCAACAATATCTGTTAGGCGTAGTAGATTTTAATAGTTTAAGTATTCACTGATTACTTGATGTTGGGTCACAATTTTAGATCATTTTTACAGTACGTGACCTTCAAGATCCTCTTCATAGTAGATCTTTTATCACCTACTAGGATCTTATGTTTACAACCTTAACAGAGTTAAATTGATCATCTACTATTAAGGTCCTTTAACATCATTTAGATTCATTCATCCACTAGATCCAATAAAAATGAGACTGCATTTTGTATATTATGTGGCGAAAATTTCTGATTTAACTATATTATTTACTATTTATTATTAAAATTTAGTAATATTGCAAATTTTGCATATTATTTAACCCAAAACAGTATTATGGATAAAATTATAATAACCCTAATATTAATCATTTTATTTCAATAATAAAGCAAATGACAAGATAAGCTAGATAAAATATCAAATTTTATGATAATTAACATCAATATGTACAACACTCATTTGTTTATTTGAAATTCTTCACAAGCAAGTACTACATTTGTACATAAATCAGGATTATTCAGGGCTATTTCGACCACAAGATTAGTCTGTACCATGTAACTAGATAAGTGTGAATAAGTTTCTTTCTTTATATTATTAGACATTGATTAGGTCTCGATAAATCATTATAATACATACATGACGAATCAAGATAAATTATCATTTTGAGTAATTCCCCACACATATAACTTATTTAATTATCATCCGATGAATTGTATGCTTGAGTATTTTTCTCATTCTCCAGAAAATATTTCAATCCAAGGTAATATCATAAAATGTATCTACTAATTTGTTATTTAGTAATGAATTTTTTTTATAGATAATAAGTAAATGTAAAATGTAAACAACATTTTATGAACAAATAGGTTTGATAAGCGATTTATATAATTATGAACTTTGAATTTTATAAATTGGAAATGATTCAACAGTGACATCCCACTTAAAATTATTTTATTTAATTATTTAATTGTGACTTACATTATTTATAATGTTAAAAAAAGTTTTAAATAATCAAATGCTACTGTTTGTATGTATTCATAACATAAATTAAAGATAAAAGCATTGATTGTAATGATGATGTCATGAAACCATCTCTAAATAATTATAGAGAAATTATTTATTAATATTAATGATTAATATCAGCAAAAAGAGCTCATATTAATCCCTCAACTAGATTCCCTGGTGTGGTTTTATCTAGAGTACTTCATTGATGGTTCTACACGATGTTACCTTTTTTTACTGCCACCAATTCAAATTTCCATCATACATTATTTTTTTTTTAACTAATGATACAGTTGTACATCTGTATAAACCAATTTTGTTTTTTAAGAAAAAATAAACCCTTTTTGAATATCCTAATATAATATATTATACATGTTACAGAAAAATTCATAATAAGTAAATTAAATGGTGGAATATGGATTTATTTTGAGTTTTATTAAAAGCTAATAGCAGTAAAAAAAGGTGCATATATGACAACAATTAACTAAATAGAATTGAAATTTATAAATGAATTAACAGTGCAATTGTTAATATACTGAATGTAGTTGTAAAGTTTTAATAAAATATGTTTTTAGTTTTGGTTGATAAATTTTAAATACATCTGATATGTACCAACTAATTTATAAAATTAATCAAATAGTCAGCAATATTAGAAAAAAGATTGTTTATAGAAAATATACAAATTTAATACTTGATATTATAATATTTATTAAATATGATTTTATCACTCCATAAATACTTAAAATACTGCCTTTTCTGGTATAATTAAATAAAATCTTCTGTTTCGATTCATGTTATTTAAATTGTTTAGGGAAGAACATTAGTGTGGTTGTTTGTGTGATTTTAAATAAGAAATATTCATTTTTGCATAGTTTATATAATTTTATAAAAACATAAATTTGACTTGGTCAAACAGCTCAATTTAATTTCTATGGCAGCATCATATTAATTTGTAATTAATATTATATAGAATTATGTTATGAACCTATGACAATTTCTATACATTGATGTTTTTTTTTTTTTACCAACAGTAAATAAAACGCAAGGTAAAACCTAAAAATAGCAGGTGTTGATCAACACACTTCATGCTTCTCTAACAAGTAACTGTGAACAAGTGTATGTTGCATGCTCTAGAAAGATCTATAATATCTATCTTTGTTCTATGTAACCAATAGTCTAACTAGTAATGTTGTTAATTGAGTTCAACTAACTGTACCGTTTTTCTTACAATATGTGAGTGAATAATTTAACATGTCAATTTTCAAACTTATTATGAAAGTTAAAATAGTAAAATAATGGTTATTTATTTAAATTAATATTTTTAAATCAATTCATTTAAATTTTTTCAAATTTCATACTAATACGAGGATAATAGAATATGTTGAATTTACTAATTTCATTGATTATTATATCTATAACTATGATAATAATACAAGCAAAGCTGGGTAAAATTAATATGTATCAACTCAGGTGAAACTGTGACTTTAAATATAAGAACACTTAAAATAGTTGAGTTAAATAAAAGAATATTTGTTTTATTAATAATAAACTGCCATAATAAATATTTACACTTCCTTACTTCAAATTAATTATTTCTATTTTTAATCAAATTAATTTTATTATAACTGAATTCTTTTAAGAATGAATAATAATCTTAAACGTATGATTAAATGTTACTTAATTACTACTATAACTCCTTTAATAATCAGTATTATTTTTTCTTTTCTTCTTTTTTTTAATCCAAAGTAATTTTATTCATCAATAACCTAAAGAATTAAACAAATAATGAATTAATATAAATTATTCATTTAAATATTCTCGAGAGTCCAGATAATAACATGATAATAATTATTTCAGACTTATCTGTCAATTATATTTAGATTAATTTAATTACAAATATTTAAATGAATGGATGGCTATGAATAACTTTAAAAATGTAATAATAAATTAATTATATCAAATAATTTAATTTTAAAAATTATTTAAGGAAACGTAGACTATGTCATAGTATATGACAGACAATGCCATGTCAAAAAATTAGTTTGTGACAATAAGTCCTAAAAATAATATAAGGTAAAAAAAGTTCCAAAATACATACATTTATTACACTTTTACCATCTATTTTTATTTTATAGAACAAGGCATGAACATTAGTAGGAGTTGTCACAATAGAACTGTAGGAGTAATTCAAAAAGCAATTCTATGTAATACCTCATTTAGTAATACTAAGGAAAACATTAGGAAAAAATGAGGTATACGAATAAATTAAAAATTTGAATCAAAAGATTTATTTAATAAAGTTAATCATATATAAACATTAAATTTTAACTACTTTGTTTTTACTTACTTTAGATTTAGAATTTTGTTTAGAAGTCGGAATAAGGAAAACTGGAGAATTTGATTTAGATGAATTAATGTTTTAAATATTTCCTGGTTTAGATTTTTTCTAAAAAACAATAATTACATTTACATTTATTACACTTTTACCATCTATTTTTATTTTATAGAACAAGTCATCAACATTAGTAGTTGTCACAATAGAACTGTAGGAGTAATTCAAAAAGCAATTCTATGTAATACCTCATTTAGTAATACTAAGGAAAACATTAAGAAAAAATTAGGTATACGAATAAATCAAAAATTTGAATCAAAAGATTTATTTAATAAAGTTAATTATATATAAACATTAAATTTTAACTACTTTGATTTACTTACTTTAGATTTAGAATTTTGTTTAGATGAATTAATGTTTTGAATATTTCCTGGTTTAGATTTTTTCTAAAAAACAATAATTAAAAAAAATTAATATTTAATATTTTTATTTAAATTTAATTTTTACCTGAGATGGCTTACAAGCAGATTTTTTAAATATTTTTTTTAGAACTTGATTTTTACTTTCATTATTCACATCATATTTTTCTTTTAGAGGAGTTTTTGAAAACTGTGAAACGTTTGTAGAAATAATAAAGAAATTCTCAAGGAGATACATACCTAGAGGATGCCGAATAGCTTTCATCCCAAGGATGAAAAAATCACTATAATCCAGATTACAAGAATATGATTGAAAATATAATGAAACCCCGTTCTCTGCAGAAACCATGGAAGGTAAGAGATACACTATTATAAGAAATTACTAAGGGGAGAAGAAAGGAGTGGATAAATACAGTGGAAGAGTTGGATATGAAAACAAATAGCAATAAAGCATGGCACCTTATTAGAAAACTCAATAGTGAAAAATGTAAGGAGCCAACATATTCAAAAGGAAACTGCAAATGAGGTTGCCAGCAAACTGCTTAACTCTGCTAAACTGCTAAACTCTCTTAACTCTTAACTCTTAAAACTGTAAAGCTAAAATCAAATAACAAGGAAAAAATAATAAGAGACACGAGTCACAAGACCAGCATCTTTGATGTCCACTTCACAATCAAAGAACTAAATACTGGCATAAAAATCATGAAAAAAGAAAAAGCAGTAAGAGTTGATGATATTTGCATGGAACAAAAAAAAATATGGGACCCCGAGCACGAGAATGGCTCCTAAACATATATAATGACTGTATTCATCAAATGCAAAGTCCCAAAATGTGGCACAACTCATATAATTGCATTACTAAAACCAGAAAAGTCACCAACGGATTCGAAAAATTTCAGACCCATCGCTATTCTGTATCACACATACAAGCTACTGGAAAGAATGATACTAAACAGAGTTATGCCCACAATAGACAAGAAATTGATCAGCGAACAAGCCAGCTTCCAACCCGGAAAGTTTCACAAGCCAGGTATTGCATCTTACACAACATATATAGGACGGGTTTGAAACAAAAAAAATTACAGGAGCTGTTTTTGTAGATCTGAGTGCAACTTATGACACAATAAATCTTAGGAAACTGAAATGAAAAGTTTACGAATTAACTTTAGACATATATTTCACCAGTATTATCGAAATGCTCCTAAACAAAAGACGTTTCTCAGTCAGTTTACAAGGCGAGAAGAGTAGATGGCGAAAACAACGCAGTGGCCTGCCACAAGGTAGCGTGTTAGCACCAACCCTTTTTAACATTTACACAAATGACCAGCCAACGAACCTAAACATAAAACATTTCCTGTATGCTGACAATTTAGCGATTACCTCTCAAAAAGACACATTTGAAGAAGTAGAAAAGACTCTGACACTTGCCCTGAAAGAGATGTCTACATACTACACAGAAAATCACTTAAGACCGAACCCCAATAAAACGCAAACGTGTTTTTTTCACTAAAGAAACAGAAATGCAAACAGAGAACAATTAAATGGGAGGACAAGTTTCTGGAGCACATCTAGTTCTCAAAGTACCTTGGGTAACGCTGGATAGATCACTAACTTTTAAAAAACACTGCGAGAACACCCGAGCAAAAGTCAATACCAGGAACAACATACTACGGAAACTTGTCGACTCTAAATGAGGTAAAAATGCAAACACCCTGTTCAGCAATAGCACTCAACTACTCAGCTGCCGAATATGCATGCCCAGTTTGGAAATCATCAGCATATGCGAAAAACATAGATATAGCTCTCAATGAGTCTTGCAGAATTATAACAGGATGCCTCAGACCAACAGAGGTACATAAACTTCATACCCTAAGTGGCATAGCAACCCCAGACATACGCAGAACAGCGATAACTGAAATTGAAAGATACAAATGTAATCAAGACCCAAGGCACCCACTACACAGGTATGCAACTACGGCAAAACGCCTCAAGTTTCATGCACAATACAAAAGGAGATTTCCTGATTACGCAACAAGAAAGAAAAAATAATGGGAAAGAAAGAAACATAGTAAGAGTCAACGAAACTATCTGGACATGTGCGATAGAAAGCTAACCACCAGGACAAAATCTAAAATATGAGACATAGAAAACACTCAATTGGCTGAGCAGGGAACCATAGCCAGAACCAAGAAAAACCTAGTAAAATGGAAAAAAGAAGATAGTGACCT
Organism: Therioaphis trifolii; assembly: GCA_027580255.1. Classification (NCBI taxonomy): domain Eukaryota; kingdom Metazoa; phylum Arthropoda; class Insecta; order Hemiptera; family Aphididae; genus Therioaphis; species Therioaphis trifolii. The sequence goes on along the minus strand of CM050406.1, from coordinate 14,774,994 downwards.
TTGTGAATGTGGAAGTGTACAGGACGAAAAACACCTATTGGAATGCCCAATGATAGAGACCCAATGTCTTGGACATTTTTGTCCTGTGTGGACGGACCTTTTTTCCAAACCAAATGACGCGGTCATAAAAGTAATCAATTACTGGACAGGAAGAGGAATTTAGGCTGACTGACATAAGACAAACCAACAAACATTCATCATTGAAAAAAGGGTTTTGTGCATTACTTACTTGAGAAGAAATATTATTAACAATCGTCTTGTATTTCTTCACGTTAGAATTACTTATCTCTCTTAAAGGTGAAGCATCTCTTTTAAAACTTGAATAGTTGTTTTTTTGATTAATTTTTTTAGAAGTAGATTGTATACTGATATCTATATTTGTTATATCTTTCTCGTTAAATTTAACTATGCTGCAATCATCCTAATTTAATTTCAATCAAACAAACATTTATTTTAAACATTAGACATAGAAAATAAATTGTGTGATTAATGATAAATATTTACGCCTTTCATGTTTACATCTTCATCACTCAATAACTAAAAAAAAAAAATATATATATATATATTTATTTATTTATAAATAGATAAAACAAAAATTATGTTATTGTTTTCTTAAGTAACATACATCAATAGTTTCTACAGGTAAGAGTTGATGAGAATTTTTCTGTTTTGTTGGTGAACATTGGAATCGAAGATTGGTAACATCTGCACACAACTTGGCTTCTGATTTATACTTCTTCTGAAATTTAAAAATTAATAGTTTATATGACATATTCATTTAATATTTAATTTTTTTACATTCATTTGAATTACATTTCTAGGGGTTTTACTAATATTTCAGAAAAAATTTAAAATAGCATTAATTAATACTTAATAGTAAATGATAATTATTAAATTTAATAACTTCACATACAAATTGTCACAATTACAAATAAAATAAAATAAATATCTATGTATAATTAACTAGTATGGTCTTATTTACAAAAAGAAGTCTGCATTTCTTTTTAAATAAAAGGAAATTAATCTAGTACTCACACAGTCAGCTGTAAATTCTGTAAATTTTTTGATTTGTTCAAAATGATCATTGCATTGATTTACCAACTCACTTTTTTCTTTGTTAACTTTATTGATATCGGTTATATTTTCTGGATTCAAGTCTTGTAACTTCTGATTAGCATTGGTCAAATTAGTACTTAAATCCTGATAAAAACAATCCAATTATGTTTAGTTCATATCATACAATAATACTTGATTTGTTATGTAAGTTAACTACTAAAAATAACAATATTTGCTAATTCGTCAGAAAAACGATAACTTTTATACTCATAAAAATTTTATTCAGTGATTCAGGTATTAAAGTACGATAATTTATTAATTCTTCTTGTAAATTAAATATAGTATTATTACACACGTCAACTACTTGTTTTAAATCAATTTCTTCATCTAGGATTTTACATTCTTTTTCATTTTGTAATTGTAATTTCACAGTTTTTTCAACAAACATTTCTTCTTGCATTTTCAATAACTATAAATAGCATCATAAAAAAATACTTAGTGAACAGTAAAATTTAATTTATCATTGTTTTTATATTTAGATTAAAAATGTAGGTATATTTGTCAAATACTAATAAAATATAAAAATTAACTTATTTATAATATACTTAAATGTAGAAGACTATTTATAAATAACATGCAAATTAAATTATACATATCTATACATAATTTCAAACACAATTTTAATAAGTTTATTATACTTCTCAGCAAACTAACGTTATCATATTTTTTACACATGTCTTTAAATTTTCTTTCATTTTCTTCTTGAATTTCTTGATGAGATAATTTTAATTTATAAAAATCTTCTACAAAATTGGCATGTTTTTTTTCAAGATATTCATTATGCTCTTTTAAAGATAAATTATCTTTTTTTAATGCATCATTTAATTCCTTGGATACCTTTAAGTTATCTAATAATTCTGTTTGATCTTTTATTCCTTTCAATTGTAAATCAAGTTGATTTTGGTTTTCATCACTAATCAAATCAAAATTTAGTGAATATTGACTATAAATACAAAAAACTTATTCAATACTTACAGAGAAATCTTTATAATACTAATTTCCTTCTTTAAAGATTGATTTTCAGAAAGAATTTCTTCATATTTAACGTTCAAGGATTTATTTTGACTAGTAAGTAATACATTTTGACCATCCATTTCTTTAAGAACTTTTTCATAATTTTGACTAAAATAAAAATAATTAATGAAATACTAGTCTACTATTTAATTAAATTAATATAATATTTTAATTTACATCAATCTTAAAGCCATTTCTTTTTCTTCGTTTAATCTGATGTTGGTTTGATTTAGTTTTTCCAATAACCAATAATTCTAAAACGATAAAATTTATTAGATATTATTCATATGGTAAAAACTAAAAACATGAATACATATTATTTAATCAAGTAATCTTTTATTTTTTAACTTTAAAAACTATTTATATATTTTAACTTTTGAAATTGAATTTGACATTAATTAATCTAAAAATCTTAATTTAATGTTAAAGAATGGTATAAAATTTACCTCAGTTTTGAAGTTTTCATTTTCTTTAGTACATTTTTCTAAATTGAATTTACAATTAATCATATCCAGAGAACATTTACTTTCCAAGGTTTCTAGTTCTTGTTGGGTACTTGTTTTGTCTAAACTTACTAAATATAATAAATAATAAAAATAACAAATCAAAAACAGTTGTATAAACTTAACAACTATATCTATTTAATTCCATTTAAGAATGAGCCAGATGTTAGACAAGAAGGGGTTTAAGTTAGCTAGCCTTTCTATACTCTTTTATAGATCACTGATTTTAGATTTAACAAAATAAAACATGCATGTTATAATATTGGTAACAATGAACTGTAAATAGTTGAAAATTCCAATGATTAATTGTAAAGTTACTCATGGGGGTCTGAGAAAAGATATCACTTTCTTGATTATAGGTCATGCTCAAGAAGTTCTATTTTTAAATGGAACAAACCAAAATCATTAAGAAAAAAATGTAATTTGTTTAGGACTATTATTATTTATTATTATTATGTGTATTTCATAACATTTTAACATATTTATACAAAAATTCATATATTAATGTAACCAGTTACATTATACTGTATAATACCTTGCTTTAAGACATCATCAATAATAAGAAATTTTTCTTTTAATATTTTTACCAAATCTATTAAATCTTTTGGTATTGTTCTTGCATTATCTACTGTGTCTCCAAGCTTATTTAAACGATCATAAATATTTGTAAAACCTGAATTTTGATAAACGCATGTACCATTTGCTGGTTTAGTTCTGAAACAGAAATGGACATTTTGAAAAGTATACATATAGTACATTTTCCCTTGCAAATATAGCAAGATACTTAATCTTCTATTTTCTATAAAATCTTCTATTTTCTAATTAATGTACTAATTTCTTCATAGAATATTAACTATCAAGAAGAATGTAAAACTATTTGAAGTACTAAAAATAATCATATTTATCAACTGATGAACTGATCTTTGAAAGACATGAAAATTGAGTGATATTAAAAATTAACATTTAAATAATTATGTAATATAATAACAAAACATTTTTTTTTTGTTTTTGAATAAATACCGATTTTTAGATTTATTAATTTATTAGTAAAATTACATTTGTAATATTGTATGTTTAATTGGTAACAAGTAACAACTAATAATCATAATTTCACTAGGAATATACTGTGATCAATATGTTTAAATTATAATCAATCATACTATATTGTCTATATTAATGAAACATTGCAGGACAGAAATGTAAATCAGCTATTATGTCTCTTCAATAAAGACGCGACTAAAATCTTAAAAATTTTGGGTAATTCCATTACTTTTCTATTATATTCAAACACTGGTTAGAAGGAATATGACTGTTATTTTGAGAATTCATCAAATACGTATTCATAGGTTTAATAGTATAATCCTCTTCGGCTAAAGTTTTTTCATATTCAGACATTTTTAAATCCATAACGGAAAATCTTTGATCATTAGGCATTGGTGGTAAATATAAGTGCTTAATAGTAACAATGGAATTTTGATTTAAACCATTGGGTTCAAAAACAGACTGACTGGTATCTAAATTCTATAAAAATGAATTAGGAAATTATAATTAGGTATCTAGGTATATTAATGGGTAGTTAAATTATTATTTTTTTTATTAAGTGTATTTCTAGTTTATCGGGCACCTAAGAAGTTTCTTTGATCTTAAGTACTTTTCAACGCTGAGAATAATGGTGCAAAGGAAAATTGACACTGATCATTAGTTCCAAAGTTATCAAACTTTTAAATATCAATAATTACTGCTTTTTTTTACCTTTTTTAAATGAACGTAGATGGTATGGTCCTATCCTATCCTATAACACCCAAAGTGATTTTTCGTAGCAAATTGTGGGTTGTTACCAATTTAATTAGACTCACACAGTGACTAATGTGTCATGTCTTTTTCCTAACAACAAAACGTGTGAGGTTGGCTACTGTGTTAACGTATGTACAATTGACGACTATCAAACCGAAATGCCCCCTCATTGCACAAATAGTCAAGGGATATTATCAAATTGTGGAGGCTTTGATGAATGAAGCAAATTGACCAAACACTCGGTGAACAAATCTACTAACTAATCTATTAGGAAGTCAGCAGATATAGCGAGTAATGCAAATATAGTAGACGCCGCTTATAAGACTCACGGATATAAGGTTCAGTCGCTTATTAGACTCAAAATCATCTGGAACGGTCCAGACGTATCCAAATACATTAAAAAAAAATCGGTTATAAGACTCAAATTTTGTAAAATAAATAGTAGAAAATAAACTTTTTTGGTTATAATTTAGAAATAAATTGATATTGAAAAATTAATCGCAACAATTATCGTTATTGTAGTGTACTGATTACCTGGCGGCTGCACACTTATCGTAATTACGGGTACATAAATACACATATATACACTTGCACGTAGTTTTTTTTATCGGGATTATTAAATTTATTCAATGATAATTAATTAAGAAATGTATTCAATAATAAAGTATGTAATATGTAATATGTATTAATTTATTAAAATCAAAGCAAAATATGTAGTAAAATAAAATGTATAATTACGTAATTAATTTTTTTTCCACTCCGCCTATAAGATTCATTCGGTTATAAGACTCACTTTGTGCTGGTCCCAAAGTGAGTCTTAAAAGCGGCGTCTACTGTAATGCATTTACCTTACAATTTATGTAATATTAATTATTCATTTAATGGCATAAACTTCAAAACCAATAATCAACGCCAATTTTTTTTTCCTTCGCTTTTAAATAATTTATAATTGATTTATAACAAAAACAAGCATGAAAAAAAGGTTACAGCCATCAGCAATACGTATGAGTATACTTTTGGCGTATACGCGTAAATACGCAATTTTCAAACTGCAATTTCTCAACAAAAAAATGGTCACCCCTAATTTTTGTTAGTTGAAAACATTTCCCTAAGATTTAAAAAAGTTCGGCAACAGTTATCACACGCGGACCAAATACACAAGAACACTTTTTATGAAAATGCGATATCTCAAAAATTAGCGATCAGCACAAACTTAAGTTTACACATTCGTTTTGAAAACGTTGATTTACTTAGGGTTTTGAAAAATGGCCAAATTTAGGGTGTCCGGTAAACTAGATATGTTCTAAAAATATTTAGGTAGGTATATTAAATACTTGCATTAAAACTTGAAGTTGATGGAGATGATTTACTATTTTCGCCTAATTCATCTTTTGAAAAATTAAAATTTTCTTGTTGCAAATCCATTTTGAGACGATTTGAAAATATCGTAAACGGTAAACTTATTCTACCATCAGAATATCAATTCGGCGAATTACTATTTATTACAGTGTTGCCAGAATGAAAAACATAAATGTTCGTGCATTAAAAAGCAAATATATCCAAAAATCTACGGTTTTAAAGGAAACATTAAAATTATTCTGTATAGACTTCGTTTAGAAAAGTTCAATTTTTATTTAATGCTTAATACCTAAAGTAATTTTATTTATTTTTCTATTTTTTATTGAATTTAAAATGTTTTGCTATTTTATATTTTTTTAGTTACTATTAATTCTCAATTATTACTTTCTCTTAAAGTTATATTTGAAATTATGTAATATTATGTAATATAATATTGCAATAATTGCATATAGAAATACGAGTATACCTACTAATATTAATTCAAACAATTTTACTATATTTTCGTTTCTATTTAATATTTAATGGAAGAACTGTAATTCAAGTAGAATTATGTATTTCAGACCATTAATAAGTAGGTAAATGTTTAAGTCGTTAATGGAAGTTTTTGACTTATACCCCGTAGTTTATACTTATTTATGCATATGACCATGCAGAAGAATGTCTCAACCAATAACATGATGGAAAAAATCAATAACGTCTAACTCGTGCTTTTTACATTGGACTAGCACCTTAAATGCAGTGGCGTGCGCAGGGGGGGGATGATGGGGGATATATCCCCCCCATGGGCTTTTTTTTTTAGTCTTCAAACATTCTGGATTTTGAATTAGAGATTTCATCAAAATAATGTGTAGTTTGGAAGTTCCTATTTAAAATTTCTCATCGGAAATATTTGTTGTGATAAAATAATTGATAACTGATAATTGATAAGACACTGTCATATCAAATCGTCTGTGGCACGGCCGTGGTCTGTGGCACGGACTAAGATAATATGGACTGGCATCGAGTCTTTATCAGTTATACTCAAATGTTTCGAAAGCCGCCGTAAAGTACAAGTAGGGGTAAAAGCGCTACCCAGAGGCGTGCCCAGCGGGTAGGCCTGGTAGGCCCGGGCCTACCCTGATTTTTAACCTATTAGGCTGATTTTAACCTTAGGCCTATTAAATCAGTTTTGTCCTTTCAATGTTATATTTGTTCTAACATTTCTTGATAACATTGTATCAACTGTTAACACACTTTCAATACACTTGCAATCGTTAACCCTCGAAATAATTAAATGTTTAAAATTAGTTGAAGCTACAAAAGTAGAGCTTGAACGTTTACGTTCAGATGAACATTTTAGTAACTTTTATACAACATCTGAAATTACAGCTTCAAATTTAAATATTTCTTTATCAAATGATAAAAAATGACGTACGAATATTAATAGTACATTAACTGATTATGTTATAACTTCAACGACTGGTTTTAAAAATACTGATATTACGGTTCAAAATATGCGAGTTATGTATTTTACAGTGGTAGATAATATATTAAGTGAAATGAACAAAAGATTTAACGAAAATTCCGATTTTTTATCTGCAATATCAGTATTTAATCCGACATCAAACAATTTTTTAAATGATAATTTTGTTTTAAAATTAACGAATTATTATGACGATGATAAATATTTTACGGATAAAGTATTGAGTCAATGCAGATTAGCAAAAAATATGTATTTTGGCTGTAAAAATATTATAGATTTTTACAAAGAAATATGCGATATGGGAAAGTCATTTGAGGAGATTAAATCGGTTATTGAACGCGTGTTGGTTATTCCAGTAAGTTCGGCATCAGCCGAAAGAAGTTTTTCAACTATGAGAAGAATCAAGACATATTTACGGACATCTATGACAACTAAGCGTCTTCATAATTTAGCACTGATATCAATCGAAAGAGAGTTCAGTTCGGAGTTGTTGAAAGATCCTACTAAGATAATTGACGAGTTCGCCAAAATGAAAAACAGGCGAATACAATTTATTAAATAAATACTCATATTATAAATAGTTCTTAATATTAGTATGTCATGTTACACCTCATGGCTCATACTTATGACTTAAAAAGTATAATAAAATTTTTCTTAAATTTAAAAAATGTATTGACTATACAAATTATTTTTATAACCAGGCCTGTCCTAAATTTTGGTCCTAGGCACGCCTCTGGCGCTACCTATAGTTAGTAAGGCTATCTATAATACAAATTAGTTACGTTATACGTTAGTGAACGCTCTTTTTCAACCCTTAAACGATTAAAAACGTATTTAAGAAATACGCCGGGCAGTCACGGTTAAATGGATTGGCATTAATGAACATACATAGAGACATTCCACTATCTATAGATCAAATAATTGACGAATTTAGTGTAAAAGCCAGAAGAATGAATTTTCGCCTAGATTGAATTTTTTTTGTATAATAATAAAGAATAAATATTAAAAATATACATTTTTATTTATGACATCCCCCCCCATACCAAATTCCTGCGCACGCCACTGCTTAAATGTCTATTAGGAACTGATGTAAAACAGCTCATATAAGCGAATTTTACTGTATGGGTAAATATCGTCAATATAATATTATATTATAAACGAATAAACATTAAAGCACCGTAAAATGACGAAAATGTTGGTTAAAAAAAAAATGAAAACCCGTCGTATACGAGTTTTCCAAATATGATAGTAGAGCTCACGGTGTCATGCGCATGATTTCGTTACGAAATGTTTTGTTGTTGTATACCCTTAGTAAATCTTGAGCCACTGAAGGTAACACAGCGGTCGACAACTAAGTCCAACGGTACGCACGCCACACGGCCACACGGGTGTGCACCGCCGATACTGAGAAAGACCGCTCGGTTCGCGGCGACTCTATTGACCGCGTCAAGTATGTCCACGACCGCGGCCCGCAAGTCAGGTCAGGTTATCAACAACTCCGTACGATCACGACAGGGACCCTGAGCCACGGCGTCTTCGCCGGAAAGACGAAAACCTTTGAAAACAGTAACACAACAATGCAATATAGACATGTAGGCAGACTGCTTGACGCTGGTATTTTTCGCAACGCAGTGGCTATAATAGATGCAATTATTCGTACTTCGATAGCCGATCTCACGATTTGCCGTTCACCTCGCTCCGGTTGTTTGGAAGCACTCTATGGGACCAACTAGAACTCTAATCCGCTCAAGTAATGTATTTATGATGAGAACGATGACTATACCTTGGGAGAATAATCCTGATTATCGAGACCCAGTGGCGGATCCAGGGGGAGGGGCAAAGGAGCATTCCCCCCCAAGCCACCCATAGTAATACACTAACACCCAAAATACCAAATTTTATCAATAGAATACTGAAAAATATTTTCACTTATCATACTATATAATATATTGTTGGAGCGTGGTCGTTATTCGTAGCATGATGGGCATTCGTAGCTTTTTCTTACATATATATATATATATATATATATATATATTGTCAAATTATATCGTATTTTCGCTTTTGTCCCCCCCCAAAATTATTTCTGGATCCGCCACTGTCGAGACCACCACGTTGTCTCGGTGTGGTTCAAAGCTCGCGTTGCACTAGCGTCATGTCGAGCATTTATGGTCAATAATTATTATGATTCAGTGTTTTATTGTGGTAGTAGTTGATAAACTGTATTGATAATTTTAACCAAAACCCAATCGCATTTATGCCGGCACGTCACACAGTGGTCCGAACTGTTATTTTAGGTGGACAAAATTATTTTTTATGTTTTTTAAAAAAAATATTTTTGAATGAATTATTTCATATTCACGAAATTGATAATTATACAGTTTTAAAACAGTATTTTAATAAATAACACAACTATTACATTAGTAATAATAATATTATATTAATTATTGATCATGAATTACATTATCCTAGTGATCGTAAATAATAAGTGATTTAATATCTTCATCCATTTCATAAATTGGAGATTTCGGTTGATTTCTAATACTAGAAATAAAAGGATCTGATGTTTGTAATATATATAGGTACCTATCATATTTACGACAGCACTTTTCCCATTTCCTTGCAAGAACAATTGTAAAGTTTTTTATAGAAATCTTAACATTTTCTTCAAAATTAGAATTCCAGTTCTTGTCATTATACCGAGTTTTAATAACAGTCATTAAATACATTATTGAGTCTATATTCGTAGAATTTGATATTGGCCCTCTAGCTTTTAAAATATTTAATAAATCTTTGTAACTATATGTAGAACTAATGTCATTCTCAACGCTAGAACTTGCTAGTAAAAAGCCAAAAGCTCAAAGATCAGTGTAAATATATTTTGTTTATACTACTCTTTATATAATACTATATACGTATATATATATATATATATATTTGAATTTGGATAGTTGTAATATGTTTAAAACTTACCTTCGTTGTATGTATCCATAATTATTTGAATTATTGTATTCACAGAATAATGATTGCGTATATGTACCTATTATTGCTGCGTCTTGATGCATCAATTAGAAGGTCAATAATGGTAATGATATTAAGGTTTTTCAATTCGCATTATAATCGCTAGTTTTAAAATTATCATATTTGAAAACTTATCGCAGTCATTAAAGTTTAAAATTAATGATACGAGTGCTTAAAATACAATTCAATTGATAAATAATTCTTATCGAGAGATGCCGTTGTCGCGGTCATGTTGTATAAATTACAAAAATATTAATTTAAAAAAAAGGCGCAAACCGCCGCAGACGATTTTGATTTCATCTTAAAGCTGAGATGTTCTGCTATAAGATCTGTGTAGTCAATAAGAGTAACTTTGAGTAATTTCAGAGATAAGGTCCATTTATTTTAAATAATCAATACAATTTTATCAATTTGTTCAATTCTATAACATAAAATAAATATAAAAAAAAGTATAATACAAAAATTATACATTTATCTAGTAGCACTTTTTCTACACTTCTGAATGAAAAAAAAATCAAGTTTCTGCGATCATTCATTTATGAGATATATTCAATTGAATTAAAACAATTTTGTGCGAAAATCAACCGAAAAATTCATTCGTTTAGTACCTTTTTTTTTTATATTTAACCTTGTAACTCATTGAAATATTGGAGAAAAAATTTTTTTTTTCTGATAAATGTTTCTTAGGTAGTATAAAGTAGTATGAGATTTATTTTGGATTTTTAAAAAATGTTTCATATTTTGAATTTTGTCCACCTAAAATAACGGTTCGGACCACTGTGCGTCAGTGCCGAAACCCTGTCAAAAAATATTGTTCGCGACAATTTTTACTTCGGATTCTTGGACGTGCGTAACCCGAATAGGGCTACGCCTACGGTTACTATGTGTGCGAGTTCTGACGAAAAAATCAAACTTGTTTGAACGCTCGACTGTTTCTGACGAATTCGTGCATGTTCTGACGTGTTTGTCACTTTCAGTGTAAACACTCTCATTAAAATAGATGTGTTTGTTTGAACGAATTCGTCAGAACATATTTTCGTCAGAACTCGCATCCATAGTAACCGTAGCCTAGGATTTATCCTGATGACTGTGAATGACTAACCGGTACAAATCTGAGAATTGGCGCTTTAAAATGTTGTTTCGATCTCACCATTATTTCACTTAATTTTCGTAAGATTTTTCTAGTTATTCAAATTTTTATCAAGTTAATGGTTTATATTTTATTTTTTTAATATTGTGAATTACGAAAAACTGATAGAAGTAGTTCGAACTCATTCAAGTTTATATAATAAGTTTTTACTATTGATTTCACATAAGCTATCTGTGGTTTAGCATCTTGTACGTGATTTTTGTTAGGTCACAACTGAAAAGTAATAAGTAAATAAGTGCCTATAATTATGCAGCTCGTGTAGATGAATAACTGAGTTATACGGACGAAGCCCCGAATAAAGTTAATATAGGACTTACTTGGACGCCAAAAAAAGTAACACGGTTCGGTTCTGACCTGTCTTAGAGAGTGCCTACGATAATAGAATTTCACGTAGGTCACTGCAGGAAGACACCAAGACTCTACTTTTGATAAATGTGTAGGAATACTCTTAGCCCATGAGTTTATATTTGCCCAGTTGACTCCGTATTTATTTTTTCCATATTCAAAGCAATCAAAATATTTATATAATTAATAGATTTCTTAACCTGGATGGATAGAGGAGTTTCGTGGAAGCTGCTGTGTTATGTCGTCGGGTTCCTCACTGTGCGGCTGACCCAAACGACGGCTCCGCGGGCCCAAAATACCCAAAGAAACAACAAGATTCCAATGCGACAACGGAGGTGACCAATAAAATATAAATAATAAACACAAATATATACGATTCAGTATAAACCACGGCTTAACAGCGCCGACGTATTATTTAACAAGAAACACCAATTAATTGTATATATGTTACAGTTAAAACCCGAAATCCGTCGAAACTAGTTTTAACTAGTCAATACTAGTTTCCACAAATCCTTTTAGTCACTTCTGGTTTTAACTAGTTAAAACTAGAATTTACTAAGACCATCACCGTCAAAACTAGTTTTAACTTATTTTTATTTAATTAGAATTAGTTGTGTTTAAAATATATTAGTAAAAACTAGAATTATCTAATGAAAATCTGTACTGTTTATATTGATAGGTAAAACTATAGTTTAAGTATAGTATAATGATTGTCTTTTTTTCCTTTCGCCGATTCCATAAGCTTCTTAAAAAATCGTTCTTGGGTACTCATTTCTGTCTCAGTTTCCGACATGATACGAAAGTATACAGTGACCCGACGACGATGTTCAATACCGGCGAACGTCAGCGAGAGCACAAAAAAGAACTTAGAATAAAAAACGGGCAATTCGCGACAAAAACGTAACGTAGGTATAACGACTACAACGAACATAATCGCCGACGATATATGCTGACGTCTATATCAGAATCGTATTATTATAGCCTGTAGGTATAATTTGTCGAAGTTATCGTAACTGAGTGATGGAAAATAAGTTAAAGTTTAGCTTAATTGATTTGATAATCGACCGGTCGAATTATCGAGCTATATTTGTCGCGGTCGTTATAGCGTTATTTGAACGTGCAGTTAATTCTAGTTTTAACTAGTTAAAACCAGAAGTGACTAAAAGGATTCGTGGCAACTAGTTTTGACTAGTTAAAACTGGTTTCGACGGATTTCGGGTTTTGACTGTAACATATATATAACAACAGTGGGAGCGGGCGTCCAGGGGTGGAGAAAAGTAGTAAAAAAATATAAATAGTAATAATAAGAATAATAATAATACAAAAAGGGCCCAAAGCGGCACTAATACAAATAATGATAATAATACAAAAAAAAAATGCGACCTGACCCGCGACAATGACGGCAACTTCCTCGTCTTCCAACCAGTAGACAGCAACACGCTCCAGCCAACAGCGATCCTCAGAGATATAGGCTAAACAGCCAAAAACAACGTACTGGTGGCCAGCCAACACAACCCCGGTATGCGATGCACACACTTGCGCACTAATACCACCAGAGAAGTGCCGTGACGAGCCGGCGACACAAAAGGCTCGCGAGATGTGACTCGGACGGCAGGTGCAGGCAGAGAGCGAGCAACAACGAGCGGACACACACGCAACGGCACCGTTATCGGAACTTTCAGTGGTGGACCGGGGGGGGGGAGGAGCTCAAGCTTGGCGCGACCTTCAAATATAGTCGGTGAACTGATAAAGTTTATGTCGTCTTATATTGTTGTAACTATTGAACATGCTGAATTAGAATCTTAGTGTAAAACATAAAAAAGGAGATATTTTATGGTTTAATTACTACTTAAAAGTATTATTTTTTTAAGTTGTCTCGTGTCTTTTTTAGTAAATAATTTATGTAAAAAAAATATATATTTTACAATTTATATAAATCACACTAATTACCAGTTTTTTTTTTTTTCATTTATTAGCTTTTTGTAAATACAATTATAGCTCAACAATTATTAGGTGATACAAATACAATAAACGAGAAAGAATACAAAACAAAATATAATATTACAAAAATTAAATTCTAAAGCCAGCCTCCAGAATAAAGGTTATTATTAAATTAATGACAGTTTCAGAATTAGAATTGAGAATAGAATTTAGATTAGGGGAGATATTAAGGGATTTTAAGGAATTGAACAAAGTAGTGCGTTTTGTGTATAGAGAAGGACATTCGAAAAGGATGTGAGAAAGATCACAGGGCATTTCTGTTATGTGTAAGGTGCAGAATGGAGAGTCATTTAGGTCAAGTTTGTTGGCATGAGCAGGCAGAGTTGTGTGACCTGAGCGTAGGCGGTTAAATTGGACGATAGTTGCTCTGGATAAATGGAGGTTGTTGAACCAGGTTATTTGTGGAATAATGGGAACTATATGTTTATATCTAGCAGCAAATTTTTCTGGGAGATTTGACCATTGGGAGGACCAAAGGTTCTTAATGTGATGACGTATAGTAGGCGTAAAGTCTGTATGAGGGAGTTGGGTAAGAGAAGGACAAATTAAAGAAGACGTAGATTTGGCTAGATTATCGGCTACTTCATTTCCATAAATTCCTATATGACTAGGGATCCACAGGAATTGAATGGAATAGTTAGACTGGTGAAGTGTGAGAGTAATATGTTTTATACGTAGAGCTAGAGGGGAAGGATGGGAATTGAAGGGGTTGGATTTGAGAGCTAGTAGACAGGACAAGGAGTCGGAAGCTATTAGATAATTATGAGGGGCCAACTTTGATATAAGAATTAGAGCTTCTATGATGGCATAACATTCTGCGGTGAAAAAAGACGAAGAAGGGGGTAAATTGTTTGTAAAAGAGATATGCAGTTCAGGAATATAAAATGAAAAACCTGCTGAGAGGGGCGAGACAGATCCATCTGTATATACTATTATATGATTACTAAAGTTAGTATTGAGGAATTCTGTGAATATTTTGTTTATCATAGGTACAGGCATGGTTTGTAGATCGTTGGACGATATAGGGAGGAGAAATTATTTTCAGTTTGAACAAGTGGAGAAAAAAGTAGAGTTTCATATGATTGTTCATAAAGAGGGAGTTTGGTGGGTTTAGAATGTATTGATGAAAATTTGAAAGAGAGTTAGCTGTTAATGAGAGAATTGGTAGGTAATGACTTCGGAACGTATCGCCAAGTGAGGAATAATGAGTAATACATGTCAAAAATATGATTATTGGAGTGAGCAAGTTGCTTTAAAAGAAATTTACTGGCTAGCCATCGGCATCTGATGTTAAAGGGAGCACTGTCTGATTCTACTTCGATAACTGGGCAGGGGGTTGATCTTAGGTAACCCATGATATTTCTGAGACAGGAGATTTGGAGTTTATTTATTTTGTTTAAATTTGAGCATGATGCTGAGCCGTAAAGAAAACAACCATAATCTAGTTTGGACCGTATGAGGGTACGATAGATCATTAATAAACTAGAAGGGTGGGAACCCCACCAGGTATTAGTTACCGACCTGAGGAAGTTGGACCATCGGGAAACAGTAGCTGAGAGAGAAGTAATTTGTGGTTTCCAACGTAGTTGTCGTCTAAGATGATACCTAGATAAGTGATATTGGGAACATAGGGGATAATATTATTATCGAAATATATATTTTGGGCATCTAGATATCTACGTCGGGTGAAAATGATGGATTTACATTTCTCTGGGGCGACTTCGAATGATATCTTATCCAGAATAACTTTTAGGTCGTTAAGAGTTTGATTTTGAAGAGTAATAGCAAGATCAAAATTACCAGTTATTTATAATTATTAATTAATAGCTAGATAGCCAGGTAAGTATTCAAGTATTCAATATGTTTATGTCTTTAGTCTGTATTAGTACGACGGTACCACGAGTATATTATTAGGGATGTAAAAATAGAATATAACTTTAACCATAGGCGGATATCGGGAGGGACTTGGGGGGCTTAAGCCCCCTCAGAATGTAAACGTCAAAATAAAAAATTATGTGTTTCAATATTATTTTGATATTTATAATTTTTATTTTATTTTGTTGAGATAAGGTACGAGAATGGTCTAGAACAGCGGTTCTCAACCTGGGGTACGCGTACCCCTAGGGGTACGTGACATGACCTCAAGGGGTACGCGAAAAAAAATTGAGTAATAGCGGAAAATTTAAATTTAATGTAACTGAAATAGTTTACTATTAATGAAATATTAATATTTAATAATTTAATAATTGTGTACTTATTACAGTACAAGTTCTTCTTCTTCAGGTGTCTATCCGATTTTGAAATTTGAATGTTGGAACAGTATAAATAGTCTACGATATTATGTGATTAATGCGATACGATTTTATCGTTATAATATGAACTCTATAAAATATTGATAATTTAAGTAGATTTATTTTTGTATATTATTTTTTGGACAATTTTCCTCGTGAAACTGATAATATGATCCTATCACATCACAAGACACACTATCACCAAACATAAAAAAACAAGTTATTCAACATTTGAATGGACTCATATAACAACTTTTGACAAATACTTTCCTAAATGTGAAAAAGAAGACCACTGGATCGCATTTCCTTTTAGTGAAAACTACTTCAAGTCTGCAGTTTTATCAATACAAGAAAAAGAAAAACTAATAGAATTAAAAATGGATACTTCACTCGAAGCAGCATTTGAAAAGAAATCTATTATCGCCTTTTGGTTTGATGTGAAAGAAGAATATCCTGAGTTATCATGCAAAGCATTCAATGTGTTCTGCTACCATTCACAAGCACTGTGTTGGTAGAAAGGGCCTTTTCGACGTACATGTTCATAAAAAATAAGTATCCTAATAAACTGTCTGTAAATTCAGACTTATGGGTTTATTTGTCATGTGTGGAACCAGATTTCAAAAAATTAAGTTCAAGCAAATAAACTCAAGGTTCACATTAAAATTAAATTGTTAAATTGATATAATTATTTTTATGTACACTGTATGGCGCAAGCTAATTAAAATAAATAATATAAATAATAACAAATAAAATTAATATTATTATTATTTTCTGTTATTTATATTCCAAATTGATATTTGGGGTACGTGAAATAGTGGTGTTAGGTCAAGGGGTACGTGAATGAAAAAAGGTTGAGAACCGCTGGTCTAGAATATTCACGGCTTATCGTTGTTGGGAAAATCATATTTTGTAGGTATATATTGATAATCGCGAATATTCTAGAACTTGTTTGCGATACCTGTAAAGTTATAAATACGCACGCTGATACCGCCACAGCATTAGTGTCGATTACGTTTTTGGAGCGTATACGGTGATCACCTTTATTTTATTTTTTTAGATTTTAATCGTAAGACTGAGAATGATTATTCTACATGATGCTATTATATTGACATAATTTATATATTATCATGTTATCTGTGTCAATTACTCATTATAAATTGAATATACTTTCCTAAATGTGAAAAAGAAGACCACTGGATCGCATTTCTTTTTAGTGAAAACTGAAAACTACTTCAAGTCTGCAGTTTTATCAATACAAGAAAAAGAAAAACTAATAGAACTAAAAATGGATACTTCACTCGAAGCAGCATTTGAAAAGAAATCTATTATCGCCTTTTGGTTTGATGTGAAAGAAGAATATCCTGAGTTATCATGCAAAGCATTCAATATGTTCTGCTACCATTCACAAGCACTGTGTTGGTAGAAAGGGCCTTTTCGACGTACATGTTCATAAAAAATAAGTATCCTAATAAACTGTCTGTAAAGTCAGACTTATGGGTTTATTTGTCATGTGTGGAACCAGATTTCAAAAAATTAAGTTCAAGCAAATAAACTCAAGGTTCACATTAAAATTAAATTGTTAAATTGATATAATTATTTTTATGTACACTGTATGGCGCAAGCTAATTAAAATAAATAATATAAATAATAACAAATAAAATTAATATTATTATTATTTTCTGTTATTTATATTCCAAATTGATATTTGGGGTACGTGAAATAGTGGTGTTAGGTCAAGGGGTACGTGAATGAAAAAAGGTTGAGAACCGCTGGTCTAGAATATTCACGGCTTATCGTTGTTGGGAAAATCATATTTTGTAGGTATATATTGATAATCGCGAATATTCTAGAACTTGTTTGCGATACCTGTAAAGTTATAAATACGCACGCTGCATACCGCCACAGCATTAGTGTCGATTACGTTTTTGGAGCGTATATGGTGATCACCTTTATTTTATTTTTTTTGTTTTTAATACCTAAGTACGCGTGGTTTTCCGTAAGTGACATGCTATTGATATACATATGACATATAATTTTATATTATTTGTGTGAATTGTGTATTTATCTGAATTAATCAATTAATTTTAAATTATAAATTGTAATTAATTCAATAATGGCTAAAAGAATGTTTGATGTCTTTAATATTAAAAAACAAAAATTAGTTGTTACTAATTCCTCGTCAACAACAACACTAGAATCTAAAAATGAAGATGGTTTAGACATTGACATAACTACACAAAAACGTGTTGAAAATATTGTAGATACAAATGTCATTTCCGACTTGGGAACTTTAATAACAGGCCCTGTGCGACCAATTTTAACAGTAAGTACAAATGTAGGTAGACACTAAACGTACCTAGTTTAAGTTATTATATTATATTTAAATTAAATATATTGCAGTCATATCCGCTAACTAAATTTGGTACTCAAAATCGCGCTTTCAATCATAAGCATTACAAAACTTATGAATGGCTTGAATATAGTGTATCAAAAGATTCAATTTTTTGCTTTGCTTGTAGAAATTTTAGTACTGGAAATAATGGCAAATTTGAATATAGCTTTCTAGTTGGTTTTAGGAATTGGAAAGAAGCAAGTGCTTTGTATTTATGCTTTATTTATAATTTTTTAATAATAATTATTAAAGATGTATTAAAGTCAGAAATAGAAGTGGCAAAGAATTGTATATTGCAGTCAACTAATGAAAATTATATAACTTTAAATGATGTGAAAAAGGTTTTAACAAAACGGACTTTCCCTAATTTATATAAACTATTTCAAGTTGCTTTAACAATTCCTATAAGTTCCTCCACTTGTGAGAGGAGTTTTTCGGCCATGCGTAGAATAAAAACTTGGCTTCGAACATCTATGCTGCAGGAAAGGTTCAACAACACCTCAATATTATATATTGAAAAAGAAATTTCTAAATCTATTAATACTGAAACAATTGTTAATATATTTGCACAAAAAAATAGATATATACAATTAAAATAAAAATAATTTAGTAGCTATTCAATATTTTATTTTTTTATGTTCCTATGAATATAGCATCTCTATGAATATACTAATTATACTTGATTTAAAGATATGATGTTAATTTATTTTATGAACTATAAAATAAGTGAAGGGTATATAATTTATTTATTATGATAAACTATAGATAAAAATGTATACTAAACGAAGAAAATTACTAATTTTACTCGAGGGAATAGAAAAATTCCAGAAAATTTTTTTTCATTAGTATTTTACGTATAAAGCAGCTAATATATTATTTTGATTTCTTAACACCAAAATTTATAAATTTTATAAAATAATACCCAAAAGAAATCATTTACTTTTCGTAATAATAATCATGTAATAATAGCCGGATGACCCAGACCATTCAAACGTTCTTAAAAATAATTTAGCACCATTAGGCTTATTATTATCTGTATTTATAGCGGACACGCAAGCGCATTTTCAGCTGTTAATTCCAATGTTGATAGAATATACTAGAATAACCTTGGCCTTAGTGCGCATTCCATGCTTTTAAATTGTTCTATAATTTCCAATAAACAATTACATATTAGTCAACATTACATATCTACACTAGATTTTACCTAATTTGTGTAATTGGCCCATAAATATTTGTCTTCATCAATCGGCCTTAGGGTTTGGACTATTTACTGTTGAGTTTCATTCTACCATGAACCTTATTAGTGGTAAAGATTTAAACTAAAAATGTGTCGTCAGAAAATTATCTCACATTTTTTATGGAGTATACGTATGTATTTATTCTTAATATAAGGAGTATAGTATGATTATCAATAGATCTTTCTATACTCAATATACACTGTGATTAATCATAATTAAGATCTCGATTGTGATTTTAATAATTTAATTCTAATTTCAATATTATCTTTAAATAAATTTAATTTTAATAATTTAATATATCCCGAAGTCAAGGGTTTATACAAGTCTGTAACAGCTGTTTATCACTGTTATCATTTATGTAAATAATTCACGATCACTGATTAGAAAAATAACAATGGTCAATATTTGATTAAGTAATAACTAGACGAGAGTTTTTTACGTACTTCTTTTTACTATTTTAGTCGAAAGTTTAATTACGATCAGCTAGTTAACGGATTTGTGTTAACTTGATTGATTCGTTTCATTATTTCTTTCATTCATTATTTCAGTTTATTGATATTGTGAAAACAAATAAAATATTAATTGAATATTTTAATTTGTATCCTAAGCTTTTATATTAAATATACTTGATATATCGTATTTGGGATGAAAATAACTATCATTTACTTATCACATCATTCGTATCTAAACTGACATTATTTTAAAAAAAACAGTTGCAAGTATAATAATTATTTATTTCATTCTCTCAAGTATATTGTTTACTATAATTTTCTCAGTTTTAAGCTTTACACTTTTCAAAAGTAACCAGTATCCAATAACTCATTCAATGGCTTGGAGATCTCATGGTCGAAATAATGTTGAACTTGTTCAAAATTTAAGAGGTGATTATTTATTATAAGAATAATAGTATTAAAGTATTTTAATGTTGAATTAAAACAATTTGATGAATACCAGATAATTTTTAAAATAATCTCATTGTTAATAATAACTATGGTTGGTAATATTTAATCATTGTTTCAATTCATTGATTAGAAAAACTGGCTTTTAATTAATTTGTATACTGTATGAAATAATTATGAAAAAAATAGCAGTGAAAAGTGTATGTATACCTATGTTAAATCCTGTGTAAAATATTAATATTAATTTATTGATGCTCGATAAATCTATTAACCTTAATGTTTTTGGTATAATACAAATTTTAAAATGCATCTACATATTAGATTTAATAAAAAAATCACAAGTATTACTTTTATGTTAAACATAATTCTTAAATTCTAATAATTTTAGTTTAATTATTTCTGAAATAATTGAACTAACCATACATAAGTATCTATTTGTATATTCTTTATACAAATTTACCTTTAGAATTGGGCTTCAATAGATAATGTTAACATATTTTTCTCAGTTTTAATTCTTTCTTCAACTTTATTCTTATTATTATTTTTTGTTTGTTTTTTTATAGCCAACAATATAATAAAAAGTGATAAAGTTGAAAAAATTATGAAAGCTGTTGATAGAGGAAATTATGTATCAACTTCACCATATTTAGATCAACCACAAGGTATTGGTTATGGAGTCACAATCAGCGCACCACACATGGTATTACATAAAATCAAATATTTGTATGAATTGAAATTTAAAAAACTATAAGAAGATCCAAGATTAATTTGTTACTAATTACCGTCAAAACAGGTGAAATGGAATAATTCTGAACTAAGCTAGTTTCCCAGAATGTCAATATTTATTTTTTAAATCGAAAAATTATAATTATAATGATACAGGGGCATGGTATAATTGTACACATTTGTAAAAAAAAAATTAAGTATGACTGAAAATTATGTAAAAAAATAAATAAAAAGGGAGTGTTCCAAGTCACCTGTGTTCAAGTTTAAACACTCATTTTTTTTATGTATTATATATTTCACCTTACACAGTTATAATTTGAAACATTTAAAATGTTTTTTAAAAAACATTTTTTTTTCATATCATCA
Organism: Therioaphis trifolii; assembly: GCA_027580255.1. Classification (NCBI taxonomy): domain Eukaryota; kingdom Metazoa; phylum Arthropoda; class Insecta; order Hemiptera; family Aphididae; genus Therioaphis; species Therioaphis trifolii. The sequence continues at coordinate 14,753,320 of CM050406.1, read as the reverse complement.
TACAGTGAAACCTCTCTATAATGGACCCTCTATTAGATGGAATCCTCCTTATAAGGGAAAACCTCAATAGCCCCCGGTCGGTCAACTTCTTTTTCTACCTCTCTATGACGGAAAACTCTTTACAACAGAAACAATTGTTGGTCCCAAGCAGTTCCGTCTTTTGAGGTTTCACTGTATATAAAACAATTAAATTGAACAACTTTTCTTTATTATTTAAATATAATTTTTTTACTTTCTTTCAACATTATTGTGTAATCCGTAAGGTATATCGTTTATAATTTTAAATTTTGTATATTTTAGCATGCGTATGCTTTGGAACTACTTAAAGATCAGTTAGTAGAAGGTGAACGAGCATTAGATATTGGTTCTGGATCTGGATATTTAACTGCTTGTATGGCTATCATGCTTGGAGATAATGGTAAAGCTGTTGGCATTGATCACATTCCTGAACTAGTTGAAAAATCTATAGAAAATGTTAAAAAAGATAATCCAGAACTTCTAAATTCCCAAAGAGTGATTTTAGAAAGTAATTTTTAAAATTAATTTGTATAAAATATTTAGTGTTTCATTATTTAATAAGAGTATTTTATTTTTTCAGCTGGAGATGGACGACTGGGATTAGAAAAATATGCTCCGTATAATGCAATACACGTTGGAGCAGCAGCTGAAAAAATTCCTCAACCGGTAAATCAAAAATTAAAAATTAATATTTATATAATATAGTATATTAATTTGATAAAATTGTCTCAAAGAAGTATTATATATATATATAATTATATTTTTTTTTTTTTTTTTATGAGACTAAATGTATTAATGATTGACATAGGTTTTCTCATCCCGGTTTTGATTCTCTTGCATTTTAGATTTAAGAGTTTTTTGAACCATTTTGGATCTTAATTACATAAAAAAGAAATTTCTTAAATTTTTCACTCAATTTTTTTTATAGATTTCAGCTTTAAAATTTATAACTCTACATCATTCAACAAGATTTTTTTTGTTTTCAGCTTCATAACAATTATTCATAGAATTAATTAATAAATTGAATTTGGTATCTTATTCATGAGTTTAGTTTAAGCTTTAATCTGTGCCAAATATTTAAAAAATATGTTTACTATTATTTGACTTATTTTTGTTTCATTACAACTACTTAAAACTGCATCAATTCTTTTAGATAATTTTCACATGAAATACACACAGTTATGTCTATTGATATATAATCCACAAATAAATAATACGTTATGCCATATTTTATAATCTGACTTTTTTAAAACAAGGGTATTGATTTAATATTAAACATAGAAACACATGGTCTTAATAAATACCAAAATTATTATAGTCAATCTAAATTTATCTATATGTTACTGGCCAGTGTTTTTTTTATGTATTTTAAAAATTGGTTTAGTAAATTGCTGTAAAACATGCGATTTTGAAGATTGATTCCTAAATTATGCATAATGATATAAATATTGAACTGTTAAATTTAATATTTTTACTGATATGCCGTAACACAGTATAATATATTATAATACAGTGGTCGTCGCTTATTGGACTCACATTGGGACCTGACCATTTGAGCCCATTAACCGAATGTTTCGATAAGGCGAACGACCCAAATAAAAAAATTTAAAAATGCTTAAAATCAAAAACTTATTTACTTAAAAAATATTTATTGAGATTCAAGGTATGCATAAAAATAAAAATCTAGCTACACGCAACTAAAAACAAAATATAATAATATGTAGGTATGTAAAGACTAATAAATTTTTTAATAAAAATCCATTAAGGGTTGATTGGATTTTCCCTTCTTTGGCCAACATCATAATCATATCTTCGTTGGATTTATGTTGCTTAAATACGCCAAAATCAGCCCTTCAAAATCTCTGAATCCCTCTATGTAGAATTTTAAGTGCTTCTAGCATTTGGTTAGTTAATTGTGGTTTCTCATCAGGTTTCTCTTCGTCACAATGACTAGCCACATTCTCTATTGGCCATTTTGACTGTATTTTACCACATATTATCTCTTCTTTTGTAACGAATTCAGTAGTTTTGACTTCTTCGTCATTATTTATCCATTCATTATAAAGTTGAGTTGATAGGTCAGTCGGTCTTTCAAGCAAAATACCGGCATCAACTTATATTGCATTTGCATCAAGTTTGTTCAATATATGTACATATTTTCTTTATATAATTTTCAAATGACCCTATAAACCGGCGTGCGAGTCGAATAGACAAATATTTTGCTGTGTGCTAGGATATGTGTAAATCGGGACCAGCCGTTTTGAGTCTAATAGGCGAATGAGTCAATAAACCGCGAGTCCAATAAGCGGTGACTACTGTATAGGTAAATACTTATGTCAACATTTTCTATTTGAAAGTATAAATAATAGTTATAATTTCATTGTAAAAATCTTGTTTGAAAAAATGAAATAATATTGAACACCTAGTTAAAATATTTATTTATAATTTGTTAAAGACAACAAAAGCAATTAAATTTAGTATGAAATAAACACAAATGATTTTGTTAATTTTTCATGTTTACATTGCAAAGATTTAAACACATTTTTTAATACTAATAGTAATATTTTAATTACTTATAGTAGATAGAATATTGTGTACTATATTATTTTTATTATCACTTCAAAAAATAATGTTCAAGTTTTCATAACGTTTTAATTAAAATAAGGTTTTTATGTATAATTATTATTTTAAATGAGTATGTTAGTATATTCATATGTATTATTATTTTTTTTTTTTAGTTGATTGATCAGTTGAAACCTGGTGGTCGACTTGTGTTACCAGTTGGACCATCAAATGGAGGCCAAGTGTTGGAAGTTATTGATAAGAAATTAGATGGCTCATTATCCAGAGAAAAACTTATGGGTGTGGTATATGTTCCTTTAACAGATGAAAAATCCCAGAGGAGTAAATGGAGTCAATGACTAAAAAAAATGTAATTGTGTAATAATATGACATAGTACTTCAATAGCTATGTTATTTGATGAATTTGAATTTAAAAAAAAAAGAATATCTTTAGTCTTTAATAAAAGAAACTTATTTTTTGATGCCATTTTATGTGTCTTCATATTATATTATTTTATATTCTATAGTATGTTGTCAATATTATTTTTATACTATATTTATATTTTAAATCTATTTCTCATTATTTTGATTTTGATTTTCTATATAAAGTATTGGTTAATTTTAATAATTAACTATTGATGTAAAAAAAGAAATTTAAATATTAGTGATAATACTTTTTGAAAATATTTACTCACTTGTCAGCATCTATAAAAATCATATTTTAATAAATGAACTATAAATTAAACATATTTTGGTATGTATTTTAATTGATGTTTATAATATTCGTATATTGTGTAAGAATTTGCTTAATGCCTACTTATTGCCTACTTAGTGCCTACTTATTTTATGATATAGTTAGTTATAGAATTAATATTTTGTGTACAATTTTATTTTGAAACTTAAGGGAATTAATTCTTTGGTCATTTTTAATAGCTTTAGCTTAAAATACTAGTTAAAATTCATGTATTTCATTTATTTTATTCTAGATAAATCTGTATAAAATAGAAATTGAGAATTCCTTTTATAATAAATATATTTCATGTTATGTTTGTATACTATATATTTGAGGTCCTGATTATTTAATTTTTTTACAGTAACTTTCATAATTTATTTTAAATATTTTATGATTTTTGAATACATATTTTATTTTGTCTTTAGGCTAATGTAAAAATTAAAAAATACAACAAATTAAGCATATTAGTTATAATAATTATCATGGACTTCAATGATTAATAAATAATTTTGTATGTATAGTAAAATATAATTTAGAATGATATATTTTAGGAAGTGCCAAATAAAAATACTTGTATTCATGTATGTATATATATATATATATATATATATATATATATATTATAAAGAGATTTTATTTACTATTTAGCTCAACAATCATATTGTATAATAATAATATTATACATAGATTAATAGCATAAAAGAACAAAGACAAACAGAATAATCATAAATAGAAATAAATTTTACAAATATAAATACAAAAGATAATTCTACTGGATAAATTAAATAATTATATTTATAACCTGTTCAAAATTGAATTTTAAGATAAAGGAGAGATCGAAGGGAACGTTTAAAGAATTTAAAGAGGTAATTAGATTAAGATGTTTTATAGAGAGTAAGGGACAATCGAAAAGAATAGTTTTACTGTTTACAACTAGTTTTATCTGTTAAAAAAGCCAGACATACTTCGTACCATGGGGTATCCTTTGCTTCTCGGACAAGATGATAATGGTGATAGGTATATTACATTTGAAAGAAACAAAAAATAATTTATTCGACGATTCTGAGCAAATAAGGTTCTGTATAAAAATATACCGTTTATATATTTTACCATTTTTAGTTTAATTGGCGGTATAAGCTATTTTGTATTTACCTGTTTAACATTTTCTTGTTTGGCAAAGGAGAAACTTACTTTTACCAAAACATTCAGAACATGTTATTCTATCTGTATACAGAGGTATTGATTAGATCAGTGGTCTTCAACCTTTTTGGACTCGCGACCCACTTTTTTAGGCCTACATTTTTCGTGACCCACGTAAGCTTTATAAAAAATCTAAAATTGTTTAATACTTTGCAGTATTAAAACTGAATAAATAAAAATAACATTTTTTAATTATTATTAATTGAAAACGTATAGAATTCATATGCAAATATGAAAAATATTTTTTTGCCTTTAAGTAATTGTATAAATTTAATTTTTGTTTTGAAAAGAAGACTTATCGCGACCCAATTTTAAAGCTTACGCGACCCAAAAACGGGTCGCGACCCACCGGTTGAAGACCACTGGATTAGATGGTCCAATATTTTTTTACATACGTTTAAAGTTTAAAAAAACTGGATTTATACTTCGCATCAAAGGATAGGCGTAGATTGGCATAATGGTATACATATCTATGGGGACTACACAGGGTGAATTGAAAAACTTGAATTAATTGAAAGTGAACATTTTCTAGATAGAGCACTTTATTTATTACTAATTTATAAATCTTTACCTTGATATTTTTATGATACATATTACATATAACAATTAAAGTTGAATTAATACGTCTGTCTTTATCGGAAAAAATATATTTTGATACATGGTCTGAGTAATGAACGTAACAAATCTCTTTCAAAGTGGACTATTGATAAGTTGGAAAATCTATCATTTTTCATAGTATTTCTAATACAATATTTTATCAGCCTTATAACAAAAAAAAATTTTAATGAATGTTAACACCATAAAGGGGGGCTATAAAAGTTTCTATGGTGTTAGCCCCCATAGCCCCATAGGAAACTACGCCTATACACCGAGGATATTCTCTTCTTCTTGGACAAGATAATAGTGATGGATTTAAAGAACTTTAGATGAGCTAATTTTATGATTAGTGAACCATACGTGACACATAATTTTATTTAAATTTGAAATCAATAATAAATCATTGTTTTTGGAAAACGATTTGGAAAACTCAAGTAATAATTTTTTTTAGTATCACCTAGTTATAAGTTTTCGAAAAAATGAAAAACATAATAAACAGTTGGTGCAATTTTCAAGTTTCAAGTTTTATTAACTTATTTTACTACCTACTTATTGTAGATACTTACTGGAAGAACAAGAAAGATCCATGTCAACGTATACTTAATATTATAATGGTGAAAATGCTCATATCACCATATTTAGATATTTCTAGCTTGCACAAAAAAAAAAAAAAACTGACGGATCCGATTGCTATAAAAATGTAAATATATTCAATGCTATTTACATAATAATTTCAGTTTTTATAACCAAAAATTTTATGATATAAAAAAATTAATGTGATTTTACGTAAAAGGAGATTTTTGAGCCGTTATTCCAACTTAAAACGTGTATTGAAAATAAATTATGAGTTTATCTTTAAGAAACTCGAACTATTGATAGAAATACATGTAGGATGTAGCAAATCTATTAGTAAAAAAACATTTTACCGGATTAACAGTCTAAATTTTATAAAGTTTATATTAAATAATATATCACTTATTTACGCGTAGTTTATGATTTTCGTCAAAATTCAAACTTTAAAGGCTTATAAAAAAAAAATCATAACCAATAATTTTTGAAATTTTCCCGTTACCTACAATTAGTTAAGCATATGATTAAAATTTTATTAAATTTTCAGGTGTTTATATTAAATATTTAAAATTGTATGAGGTAAAAACTTTTAAAAAAATGAGATATTCTCAATAATTTTAAAGTTATATGAAGTGCCCGAAAGTAATAAAATAGTTTTGAAACTTTATATTAAGTCTGTATGTAAGTTCATGTCGATGATTAATGAAAATTTCAAGTGTCTAGCACTATTATTTTTGGATTTATGCAGGTTAAAATGGTTAAATATAAAAATGGATTTTATGAAAATCTCATATAAGTACAACAAAATGTAGGTAACGTCTTTACTGAATTTTTTAGTAGTTTTTCCTTACTCATTACGACATTACATTGTGAAAAATGGCTTTAAAAAGTACCAACTAAATGAAATTTCTGATCTATAGTGCTGCTGGTCACTGGATGAAACTTTTGGTGTTTATTAATACTCAACAAGTGATTACGAATAAAAAAAAAACACATTGTGAAAATAATTTCATTCTTTATTTCACTTTGAATCTTATTGTAAAACTGTCAACTCTGTAAAAATCATAAAATAATTTACCTAAATGGTTAAAAAATTCTGTTTTCATTTTTCATTTTTTTATGATCGTCAGTGAAATATATGAGTTAGGTCATAATAAGATATCAAAACTTTTCGTTCAATATTACAAATTTTATTAGAAATTAACTTTGAAAACACCTCGTTTTTAAAAAACGAGATATTTTCAGTTCAATATTTAGTAGACAATTTTTCAAATTTTTTTTGAAATTTCCATAAGTATGTTGAAAATTTCAAGTTCCTTACAACATCACTTTCTTAGTTACGATTAGATGACTAAAATTGATTTAACCGGAGTGTTGTTTACGACAAATTTTACCGTTTTTCGACAGTTTTTCTTCTGGAAAAACTATTGAGAAGAGAGAAAAATGAGTCTCAAAGTACCATGTAAATGCGATTTCCGATCTATTGAGTTGCCGGATGAAACTGTTATACATAATTTAGTGTAGCAAAAAGTCTCAACAGAAAAAAAAATAAGCATAATTGTAAAATCAATAGATCTTTCGCTTTGCACATGGGTCTAAATTAAATAAAGGAATACAATTATTTTCAAAGTTCAAGTTTTGATTTTTAATCTTAGAATTCTTTTTAATCTTAGAAAAATAGTTAAACAATTACAGAGTGGTAGAATGTAGTCTATATCTATTTTCTATGCATAGTGCACTGTTTAGAAGTGAGTACAATAATTTTTTTTCTGAAAATGGTTAGCCTGCTCAGAGTCCATAATATGCACTTATGAAATTTAACTGTTATGTTTTAACGTGTTGTATATTTTTTACAGGTTTCAAGTTATTCGGTGAGTATTTGATTTATACAATTATACCTACTCATGTTCTTTTGGGTCTATACAACATAATAGCCAATTTTAGGTATTTACATTTAATTATTTCGAATTATTTTAAAATACATAAACATTTAAAATAAACAGATATCAAGTAACCCAGACAACTTAAGTGTGTTGGCCGATAAAATAAACTGCATAATTATTATCATTTTAAAGAATTTATAGAGAAATTATAATGACCTTTTAGCCGAAATGGAAATCTCAGCCAAATGTATTTAGTGTAAAGTGTAATCAAGAGTAGATTCTAAATAGATGAACTAATATAATGTTCATAAGTATGCCTGTCTAATATGATTTTCTAACATAGGTAACATCAATTTTTATATTTTATTAATTTTCGATGATTTCAATATTATTAAAAATATATATACACTATCAGATATTGCTTCAAATTTACCGATTATGATACTACAAAAATTATAATGTTGAGAATTAATTTTGATTTACATGTCATTAGAGTTATTATCATGGATGCTTATGATAAATTAGAAAAAATTGGCGAAGGAACTTATGGAGTTGTATACAAGTGTATGGAACGTTCTTCGAAAGAAATTGTCGCTGTGAAGAAGATACGCATGGAAATGGAAGATGAAGGTATACCAGCAACAGCTATCAGAGAAATTAGTATTTTGAAGGAACTTAACCACCCAAATATTGTGAAGTAATTATCAAATTAATTTTGAATCTTATTTTTGAGCTGCACTGATGTAATTAAGAAATGATATGTTGATTTAGCTTGAGAGAAATTTTAATGGATGAATCACGATTGTACCTTGTATTTGAGTTTGTTCCAATGGACTTGAAAAAATTTATTGACTCTAGACCAAAGAAATATTTAGATGAAGGTACAACAAGATCTTTTACTTATCAGGTAATTAATATGTTAATATATTATGAATAATATATATCTTCAACAGTAATACAGTATTTATATAATGGTGTATACAATTTTTTTTAGTTATTAGTCGCCATTTATTTTTGTCATATAAGACGGATCTTACACAGAGATCTGAAACCACAAAACATATTAATTGATACTAAAAATAATGTATTAAAAGTAGCTGATTTTGGTTTGGGTCGGACTTTTGGTTTACCTATTCGAGTTTACACTCATGAGGCAGGTATTTATTTTCTTAACATATTGCATACAATGTAAAAAGTTGAACTTACTATTAAGTACACTCATAACATGGATTTAAAATTTATTTTCAGGTTGTAACTTTATGGTACAGAGCTCCTGAAGTATTGTTAAATACTCAACGCTATGGATGCCCAATTGATATGTGGTCTGTGGGGTGCATATTTTCAGAAATGGCTAATGGAAAACCATTATTTCAAGGAGATTCAGAAATTGATCAACTTTTTCGTATTTTCAGGTTTGTTTTAAACATTTCCTACACAATTAGAAAATAGTTGATCGGTGTCCTAATAAGTATTACAATGTCATAACACACTGATTGATATTCTATGTTCTTAATAATATTGAGATATTACATATCATTCAATCTGTATAGCTTGATAATTTATTTTGACAACTACCAAATATTTAAAAACTTTTAATATATTTTATTGAACAGATATATTGCCTTTTTTCTCAGTAAGAATATAAAATGAAATTTAAAAAATTACATGCAAATTAGAAATTGACCAAATCGTACATAAATAACAGTTTGTTTTTTTGACAAAATATTGGAGAATTACTTATGAAATTAAAATATCAATAAATAGTATATAACAGTTAATGCACCTAATTAAATTTGAATTAGTTTCATTAAATATTTTATTTCAAATATGTGTCAATTAAATTATTATAATACTGAATGTAATTTTGTAAATTTGTAGATACTTGTCTAATATTTACTTTATTGTATAATAATTTTATCTTTTCTGTGCATCTTATTATAAAGTACTTTATTTTCAAATTCCATTAAATATGTTTATTAATTAATTTCAGAATCTTAACTACACCAAATGAAGAGACATGGCCTGGTGTTTCAGAATTAAAGGATTATAAACCTACATTCCCAACATGGAGTGACAATATGTTAAAGGATTCAGTAAAGAACATGAACAGTGATGGATTGGATTTATTGCAGGTTAATATATTAATACTTTATGCATTATTACTACATTATTATAAATGTTTATATTTTCATAGAAAATGTTGATATATGATCCAAGTAAACGCATCAATGCCAGAGATGCACTTCAACATCGTTACTTCAAAGATCTTAATAAAAATTCTTTACCAGCTCTTCCAGAAATAAAATTTTAATTTACACTTAAAACTTAATTTTTAAACATTAAAAAATTACTTAAATTAAGAATAGTTACATATTTGTAGAATGTATCTTAATTATTATATTCAATAGAATTGAACATAATCATCAAAATGTTAACTATTATTTTTTTCTCTTATTTAATTTTTAGTACTTTGTAATAAAAAAATATATTTATAAAATCTGCAATTTATTTATAATAATAAAATACGAAGTATATTGATTTCTTAATTTACAATCACATTCTTTTTTTATTTGCTTATTATTTATTGTTAGAAACGTACTATCTATGCAATAGTCCATATGTGCAATAATTAAATTTGATAATACTTAAACAACACATAGAAAAGAGTGAGAAGGAGTCTACAGTAGAGCCACGTAAATATGAATAATTTATATAGCAGAGTACTTGTAGGTCTAACAAATCATTATAAATGTAAACTTATTAAAAATTCCCAAACTAAATAATGAATTTTTCTGTACCAAATAATCAAAAAAATAAATAATTAAACTTTTTATTTAGAGTGGTGTATTAGTATTTATTGTCTCATAAATTTGTGTGTGCTCTATGACATTAATCAACCAACTATCGACTTGAAATATTAAAAAAAATTTGTTAGGTGATCGATAAGTTGTACGATTTTCAAAGGTTAAAAATACAGAATATGGTTCACTAACAAAGCATAAAATCTTAAAATGTGTATTTAAGATGGTGTAAGATTAGATTTCATATTTCATTTTGATTTAACATAAAACATGTGTTTCTTGTTTTATTATTTTTTGGATTATCCAAAATAAATAATTAAATGCTACAAATCATCAGTGGCTAAGTTTTAAATTGTTAAGCGTTTTTGGTTTGGATAACTTTCAAGATATTTGTTTAAAACTAATCTACATAAACTTAGTTGTCATTAAAAATATATTAAGCCTTAATATTCAAGGAACTTTTAGTAAACAGTAAACACCATTGCATATTCTGTGTCACCTATATTATTATTCATTATTATTTTCTATTTTCTAAAACAAAATCATTTGATACTCTACATGGATATACCTTGTTAAGAATATTTTCTACAATTCTTCATCACTTACCTCAAAAATTCTATTAATTATGTATCAATTTTTACTCGTTTTGTTTTTTTTTATTAACAGACAAATAGATGATAAAAATTTACTATCTCATAATGGTTTAGTTACAACTAAGTGTTATGTTAAAACTTAACTAATGTTTAAGACTTGTTAGGATTCATGTTTTATCATTTATGTATATTTATTATAATTTTTTTTTATGTAGTAAATTATTTTCTTTTTTTTGTAGTTTATAATTATAAAAAAGCTGGTAAGTGAGATGATGGTGGTACAAGTTCGTCCTTCGTCCCTTCGGTCCTCGGACAAGATATTGGTGATGAATGCATTAAGTTTTAAAGAAATGATGCCTCATTTCGTTAGTATAAAACGATTCTGAGCAAAGCTTCAGTGTAATATAATATATTATTATTTAAATACTGTTTACGTATTTTACGGTTATTTGTATAATTTTTGGTGAGTTATAATAATTTATTAAAGTGTGTATAAAAAAAAATCCTGACTAACGATTTTTGAACTTTTGTTAGGATAATTAGGTAGGTATATGAGTAAGGTCATATTAAATTTTCAGAACTTTTTGTCAAATATTTAAAATTATATTACATAAAAACTTTCAAACAATTTGGTAAATTAAAAGTTCTATATTTAAGTCAAAAGTGCTATAATTGTTCTGAAAATGTTGTCCAATATAAAAAAAGTATGTATTTGATATTGAATAAAATTTTCAAGTTTCTAGCTTCTATACTTTTCGATTTATGACTAAATACCTAAAATCTGAACTGTGAAAATCTCGTTTACGGCGGATTTTTACCGTTTTTACTCAGTTTTTCGATCGTTATTCTTGATTACTGGAAAAACTATGGACATTTTGGAAAAATGACCTCTCTAAAGTACCATCTCAGTTCAATTTCGAATCTAAAAAGTTGCTGGACGAAACTTTTGGACAAGGATTTCTTTACGAAAAAGTGTTTACAGAAAAAAAAAAAAAATAAATAAACATCATTGTAAAACCATAAGATCCTTCGCTTCACTCAGAATCTAAAAAAAAATAAAAACCATTGTAAAACTATAAGATCTTTCGCTTCACTCAGAATCTAAAAGTTATTATTAATAATCCATAATCAATAGCTTTATTTAAAATTGTAAATATAATATATATAAAATTCAAATAATGTTGCATTTTTAGATAATAACATGCGCTTAAAAAAGTTGTAAGAATATCGAGTAGGTACTTTAAACACACACATTTGTAGTTTGGAAAGCATCGTTAAGACGTTCCAAAAAAATCGTTGAAATCAAAACCAGACAGTTATCATCCACTATATTTATGGAAGAACTAACTTGATACTAGAGTATGGGTTGCTTCTAGCACCAACGTCTTCTGAAGGTATCAGCATAATGAATTACGATGTACGCCTCGTCGGATAGCTTCTAGAGTAGTCTCAATCTCTAGAAAGTCGTTACCGAGGCGCGTGATGCTTTTTCGTCGACCCGACCCGTGAGCGGTTCACACGCGGACCTGCGCTGGACGAACCGTCGCAGTGCCGCAACAAGTGACTCAACCGGGTGTCGACGGGTGGACACAGTCGCGTTAATCACGACAGGGCACCTTCGTCCGTGAAGGGAATGAAGGTGCACCGTCGGGGTCGTACGCGATCCGCCCGCCGGCTATTACTCCGGTAATGAAGTGTAAGCTTGGCGGGAGGAACTGCGGTTAGGTTGTGATCCGTTCGGTCTAGCAATCTAACCGACGATTGCGACCGCGCGGACTCAATACGTTAGCGCACGAGTGGCGTATAAATCGGCGTGATCGACGGTGCGGCGTGACAGTTTTCGCGTGTCGGTCTCGACGCGGGCGCGGTTCACGTGACGTCGCCCGACGTTCCGAGCCTCAAAGACTTCACGGGCGGTCGACCCTGTGCCGACACGGCCCAGGGCGCCCGTGATGACCACCCGCGTCCGCGGCGACGACCAGCCGTTAGGCGAGCGTGACGTGCGTCTGGTTCTCGGTCGTTAAAAGCGCCATCTGTGGACGATGTGGACCAAGTATGTTACTCTCGAATGGCCGCCGCATTGTCGACGGCCGCTAGAGGTCACGCCGCGCGCCGCTTTCGTGAAAGTCTTTTCCCGTCTCGGTCGACGGACAGCGGATAATATTGTGTTGTACATCTATAATACTGCATACTATTAGCATTGATTAAATATACATGTATATTTAATCAATGCTATCAGTGTTATAATAATATTATATCGCATGATTAATGTCCCGCGAGCGCGTCGATCCCCCGGACGGTTTCGGATCGAATAATGTTCCATTCGTCCGGCAGTTTCTCTTCGTCTAAACATTTTTATTTTTTAACGATTTTCCAGACGCACGATTGTTATAACGAGGACGACTGCGCATTATCGTATAACGCTGTAGCGTTTGTGTCACGTTATTTTACTTATGTAATTTCACACAGGCTTACGGTAATAATAATAATAATAATATACTATCATTGTTCTGCCGACGTTTACTCGTAACAATACGGTGGACATAGCTAGAGGCAGAGCAGGCAGTCGCCTTGGGCGGCATTTTTATGTGAACATTTTATCGTTAGCTTCTGGGTTAATAGTCATACGTTTTCGTAATCCTTACGTTGTAGTTTTATTTTCAAACGTTTACGGAGACACCGCGTGTTAGTTATATGTTCTACAGTGTTATAAATTGTATTATTCATCATTAAAATGTGTAATAATTTAATATGGATGAATACTATTTTATACATTTCAATTGAAAAAATAAAAATATTGAAATTTGATTATAAACCAAAACCACTGCGATTCCTTGAGAAATATGTGTATTTTTTTTAGATTCTGAGTGAAGCGAAGGATCTTATGGTTTTACAATGATGTTTATTTTTTTTTTTTTTTTTTTTTTTCTTTTTTTTTTTTTTTTTCTGTAAACACTTTTTCGTATAGAAATCCTTGTCCAAAAGTTTCGTCCAGCAACTTTTTAGATTCGAAATTGAACTGAGATGGTACTTTAGAGAGGTCATTTTTCAAAATTCTCCATAGTTTTTCCAGTAATCAAAAATAACGATCGAAAAACTGAGTAAAAACGGTAAAATCGGTAAAAATCCGCCGTAAACGAGATTTTCACTGTTCAGATTTTAGGTATTTAGTCATAAATCGAAAAGTATTGAAGCTAGAAACTTGAAAATTTTATCCAATATCAAATACATACTTTTTTATATTGGACAACATTTTCAGAACAATTATAGCACTTTTGACTTAAATATAGAACTTTTAATTTACCAAATTGTTTGAAAGTTTTTATGTAATATAATTTTAAATATTTGACAAAAAGTTCTGAAAATTTAATATGACCTTACTCATATACCTACCTAATTATCCTAACAAAAGTTCAAAAATCGTTAGTCAGGATTTTTTTTTATACACGTTTTAACAAATTCATATAAATTCGTATATGAATATCGACTGTTTTTACGTTAATTTTCAACTTAAAATCTGTATAAATCTTTTTTGGTGTGTCCGATCACAATGAAACTTGGAATATAGATATAAAAACATGTTCGATCTTTTGGTAACAGAAAATTTCTAACGAGTTAAAATTGAATATTTTATGAGGGTTTAATAACGAAAAAACTCACCAAAAATCAGACAAATAACCGAAAAATACGTAAACAGTATATAAATATATATTATATTACACTGAAGCTTGCTCAGAATCGTTTTATACTAAAGAGAGATGAGTCATCATTTCTTTAAAACTTAATACATTCATCACCAATATCTTGTCCGAGGTTAGGTTAGGTGATCCCATGATAGAAAGTGCTATACACTCCTCACCATTATCTTGTCCGAGGAGCGAAGCGACGAAGGACGAACTTCCACCACCATTATCTTACCAGCTTTTTTTTTTTGGATTTAACATTCGATTTTTTTCACATTAATAATTTTTTGTTATAAAAACCCGTAGACGAATAGATAGATTTATTGGATTTTGGATTTTCGTGTAAGGAATACTTAAGATTATTTCAAAATTGTTGGCCTGTTAAATATTTTATTTTTAAGAGTATTCGAATACTTCGAGTGTGTGCAAATTTATTCAAAATTAAACGTCGGGATAGATTATCATTCATTGACTATTAATTTTCTTGGTATCCTATTTTCACGAATACATAATGATTAATGAACCTAAACCATTAATTCATGAGTCAGTCTATGTTTTCTTTTTTCTTTTTCAAATAGGTATTAAATAATTACTAAAAAAATCCTTTTACTATAGGTAGTATTAAATTTTATTGCGACGGGTATAATAGTATTATAAATGTCTGATAAAAAAGTCCCTGATAAAAAACCTTTCAATCTAATTTTAATTTTATGCATTTAGCACCAAAATAATTTGGATTATTTCATTAGTTTTGATTTTGTTCTTATATGTATAATACGGCAAATATACAGGTCAGTAGTGTACTTAGTTAGGATACACGATACACCCTAAATTAGGGTGGGTTTTGAGGATTAAAATCCCCCTTTTTAATTTGAACTTTTTGTATGCATGTCTTATTTTTAGATTATTGTAAGCTTGAATACTTTGAAACTTGAAATAAAACATGTATTCGTTCCTTTTAAAATTTCAAATGTCTGGTTCAGATATATTTATGTTTGTTGTGTGTTTATATTTTTAGGATAAAATAAAGAAAATACATTGCTCCAAAATCTAAAAACATTAAAATGATTTTCGAATCTGAATCGCATCTTAAAAGTACTCTAATAAAAAAAATGTTTAAAACATACATTCTTTAGTGTACATAAATAACTATTAAAATAATGATATTTTTTAAATTTGCTATAAAATATTTGATTAACCTGAATATTTCACGATGGCAGAATCCTCAAAATACGACAGTAGTAATAGGTCACTGTGTAGGTTATCGTATAGAAATGTCTACTTACCTATTCAATTCAAAGCGTGTCTGTAAGTGTATTAGTGATGTTTGTGGGAGTAAATTTAAAATGCTTTTCTAAGCCATAATTTGTTGGCAACCTGACTTAAATGTAATACGTAATGTGTCGTAAGTCATGAGTGTTATTATATATTTAACACGCAATACAACATTTTCTCTAATCTCTATTATATACTTATTGTAATATTATAAAATGATGATAAAACTTCAATTTTTTCTGAAAAATTAATATTAGCATACTAAACTCTATATATAATAATGTGATGCAATTTTAGGTAATGTGCTAATTAATACATAATTAATATTCTTGTTACTCTTAAATATTGTCAACTGCATTGTTTTGCTGATGACATAAAACTATTTTAAAAGATGAACTCTGTCGACGATTGTCTACTTTTCCAAAAAGACCTCAATAATTTTGTTTCATGATCCGAAACTCCTAGTTTGTCACTCAACATTAAAAAATTTAAATCTATGATATTCACCAAGAGTCGTTTTCTAATCATCTACTTCTTCACCAATCATATAAACCATCTCCCATTTGACACTACTATTTGCGATCTTGGCTTTACGTTAACTCTATCTCTTTGTTTTCGGGCTTACATTTGTAATGTTATATGCAAAGCGTTTAAAGTTTTAGATTTAATTAAATAATTAAAAGAATAACTAAGGAATTCAAAAATTATAATTTACTTAAATTCTTGTTCTGTGCTCTAGTTAAAGCTATTATTGCATATGGCTCGGTTGTTTGGAATTCGCATGCTACGTAAGCTAGCAAACAAAATGAAGGTGTCCAACGAAGGTTTCTAAGTTTCATTAAATTTTCTTTTAAAGTTAACTGCCCCTGAATATCATGAATATCTCAGTGCTTATTTTTTAAATTTATTTTCCTTAGTTGACCGTTGTTAGTCTCATAATATTCCTTTCTTAGAAACAACTTTTTTCTGGTTCTGTCGATCCCCCTTCTCTTCTTGCACTATTAAACTATAGATTCCAATCCAAAATACTCGTAATAATCATTCTAGTATATTCACACCTTAATATTGAACTACCAACTATTTAAGAAAGCTTGTTACACGGATGATGGGTCTCGCCAATAAGAACCCATCATTCCTTCTCTAGACTCTAACTATAATTAACATATTATTAATTGTTAATTATACTGTTAGGTATTAATGCATTTGTATACATTGGGATTACGCCCGGTTTTATTATTAAATAAATATCAATTACCAATGAAATCCAATTATTAAAACTATTAAAGCAATACAACTAAATAAAATTTTAATCGATAATTTTTAGAAAAACATTTTTACTTTAAATTTATTAATGATTTATAATAATAGATAAGTTAGTAGTTAATATATTTGGAAAATAGTACATTTTTGTCGATGGAAATAAGTGTGTTATGTTACTAAGTTTTACAATGTACATGTTTTAATAGAGTCTCTATGATATTTATTTAAAGTTTAAACCCGAGTTTCGGAAAACGAGCTTGAACTTCCTTCGCTTAGACCGTATAATGTAAATTTAAAAAATTTTAAATGAGTGTTACTATTGTAATTTGAAGCATTAACAGAGGTTTTTTTTGCAATAATTATGAAGTTTAAATATGAATCATAAAATGGTCATTAGATACATTTAATTTGACGTTTTGTATCAAGTTGCGCCAAGTAACAATTAGTTCATATTTTAACCCTCCATCATACAAATATTGATGATTCTACCATTTTAAAAGCCATATCTGGATGGCACGAAAATAAATAACTTATCTAAGAAACGTATACAATAAGGTTGAAGTGCGCCTAGTGAATAAAAATGGTTACTCAAACTTTTACTATAAAATATTTAAATGTATTATTAATGATATTTTAAAATAAAATAATTCAGTGATGATGAAATGTAAAATTATTTACCGTTTTATTGTTCAGTTTTTACTCATTTGTAATGCATTGTAGTAATGTTGGCCAACATTAAATATGTGAGATTTTTTCGTTGAAAAGATTTTAATGATTTTTTTTACATTATACAAAACACGTTAATAATATACAAAGTTGATTAATTATTATTTAATCAAACATCGCTTAATAAATTAGTTAAAACTTTTATTTTTCATTTTTAACAAATACAATGTTTTAATAGTCTTGAAACATAATAGGTAATGCATTTTTAATTTTGTTAAATTCCTTGAAATAAAAATTTGTATTTATTTTAAAATTTTGAATTTATTATTATTATTTTCTTTCTTTTTTTGTAAAAATATACTAATTATTTTTTGGCTTTTGTCTACATTGGTATACATTAGGTACTTATGAACTAAAACAAATAATAATTTTTTTTTCACACCAATTTTGCAAATTTGTCCAATTAATTGATTAATATAACTAATTGTATTTATAAATAATATATGCAAAACTTCTTAATGATTAAATAAACTTAGTTTTTTATTTGTATCACCAAGATTTCGTCATTTTTAAGTTAACAAAAAATGTATAGTGTTATTTCATTATCGTGTTAAATTCACTACATATAATTGTTTAAATTTCAGAAAAATTATTGAAATTCTATTTGAAAAATAAACTATCTATATCGTGTAACACACCCAGAATAATTCATCTATATGGAAATTATTATAGCGCGTTGATCAAGTTTTCTGCTTTCTTACGCTATGCTTTCTCCACAATGATGATAATCATTACATAGTGGAAAATGCAATGTAGTTATGACATACATATATTACTATCTTATAATTAAATGTAAGTAAGTTAGAAGCTTATCATTAACATTGGGTAATTGAAAAGATGTAATGTAAATGTTACTGTAAAATCGATATTGAAAACTGTCATTTTATGAAAATATTTAGTTTACTTATGTGTTTTAGGAATACTCAGCCATTTTAATTCTTAGTAAAACTTATCACTAAAACTTTTGCCTCAACTCAAATAATATTGTAGACTCGAGTAGATTTAGTTATCAAGTTGAAATAGTAATCAACAATTAATAAACTTGGTCTTTTAGAATGAGATTTTATATTTTATTGTTATAAATAACAATTTTTTTAAGGGTAGGTAAGTGATCATTTTTGATTAAAGAAAATTCATTTTTAATTTACATCAATCATAAACAAAAATTAGGACAAGGCGCATTAGAAATGCAACTTTAATGCCGTTATATAATTATATTGTAAATAAATATAATACAAATATGTGTATTTTCTTCAGATGAAATTATCAAATAGGTAGGTATTGATATGGAATATTCTTTAAATTTGATTAAGTTAGGTTTGTAGAAGTAATTGATGATTTATAATTTATACAAATGTATATTTTATAAATTTTATACAATATAGTATAAATAATAATGCTTTTTTTATTTGATTTATATATATTTATTTAAAATTTTTTGCTTCTAGTATCTTTTTCGAGGAATGTCTGATTTAAAATTTGAAATACATTTTATACAATTTTCATTTTATTTTAAAGGAGCATATTGTATTAAATATTTGATGGCTCACTGTAATTTGATGATTTACCATTAGTCTCGCATGTCTCCGGAGGTGTTATAATTTTTGACAACCGAATAAAATCTATTTCTGAGGTCAGAACTCACCAATAATATGATCAAGGCCTATACACTATTCACTTTATACGTTGTCAATGTTATAATAGTATATTATCATACAAAATCGTTAATATTGTCACATTGATATATAAACTACGAAGTAGGGTCATCCATTTAGAGTTACAAAACCCTCTTCGTCGTCAAGGACACTATACTTATGGTCTGCAATGGTGGGTACTTAAAAAAGGGTGGTGATTATAAAACTGAATAGAAAAAACCGATTGTGTTTAAGCAGAAAAAGTTATAATTCAATTGTTATTATATTTGGCATCAGAACTACTGTGTGGTAACTAGGACGTAGGAATAATGTACTCTGAATGACAATTGGGCGTTACATGGTCGAATGTTACTATATAAAACGGCCGATTGGACTAATATCTTCAATCAGTTCATCATTTGACTTTAGTGGACGCACAAGCTCTTGAAGCCTTCATAAAGAAACGAACATTTAAAGAACAACAGACATCATCAAAATGAAATTCCAGGTAAGAAAATTTGTAAGACTTTAATAATATTAAAAATGATTTTGGACGATTTAAATACGTAATACGTAAAATTCTTTTTTTTTGTGAATACTTGAGTGTTTGCGAAATTCTGTGAAATAATTTTGAAATTAAGATATAAAATAATGAAACTTAAAAAATAATGAAAAATAATTCTCCAACTTATTATTTTAACCTATCATTTGATGGCACTCGAAAAATCACTCTCGTCAATTTTATTTTTGTGTATTACCGGTACATTTACTTACGCAAAACGGTTCGATACGAATTGACATTCATAATGGCAGTATAAAAATTCAATTAAAATTTAAGTTTGTTTAATTTATCATAATATTAAAATACAATATAATATAATTATTGTTCTATCAATGTAATGGTATCTGATAGGTTCTATTACCAAAGACATCGAAAGTGTCTGATAATGGCATGTAGGTACATTTGACAGATCATGATAGGAAAGCATAAAACCTTTTCCACGTTTCGTAACCCGAAGTTCTCAGTCAAAGCTATGATGTGATAACAGAGCATAAAACGTTTTAGATTATAAACTACATACTAGACGTTTAAAAAAAATGTATTTTATTTGTATTTCAAAAATGCTTGGTATTAAAATTTGCTAACGTGCTAGATACACACTGTTCCAGCACTGTGCGTCTAGTGTAATTCACGCAGTTAGAATTTTTACGTGTGGCGTTATACTCACACACTTAAGGCCTTCCCACACTAAATACGTCGATGTCCGTTGCGATGACGTACGTCAACGTACTCTTTTTGAATTTAACGTATTCAAATACGAATCCGCACACCAGGTACGACGCGTCAAAAGTCGGGTACGTCCGTCCGGCGCGTCGACGTACGATATAAAATTGCTATCAGTTGAATGCGTCGACATTCGAATAGAACCATATTTTATTAATATTTTAAAATAGTTTTATCTTCAAAATTTATCAGTAGATAGTAGATACCCATACTTTGACTACGGACAAAACTATTTTAGTCCGTTACTTTGAACGTAGTTAAAATATTGTGTCATACGAACATAATATACATTTTAAGTATTGAAATATCGATCTGAATATAATTCAAGTTCAACACATAATTTTTTGAATTCTCCGTTTTCTGATCGTGTTCGATTCATAGAATGTACCCAAAGTCTAGTTTTCTTCAATGTATATTTTTCTTTCTTCTTATTAATAATAACAATGCCAATAGCCGTTTAGATCGCGTACATAACGTCATATTTATTATTTATTATTTATATTTACTTTAAAAATTTAATTGAATAAACTAAATCTTAAGAAGTTAAGACACACACAGAACACGTCTATACCTATTCAAAAATATCTGTTTAGTGTTAATACTAAAAGTAGTGACTTGCATGCAATGGTGATGGAGCAAACAATCAGATAAAGGAATATAGTAGGTAACTGCAGTAATAAGCCAGTAATACATTGTACATTTTGTAATCAAAAGTTGATTTGGTAGATAGAAATAATTATAATTTATAGTTAGCTTTTAGCTGACGGATAACCAATAAACGCATTTAGTGTGGGACCTGTGTACGTTGCGTTGAACGTATACTTTAGACGTACGTCATCGCAACGGACGTCGACGTATTTAGTGTGAGAAGGCCTTTATCGAGAAGTCATAAAATAACTTTTCGCAACACAAATGAGATGGTTTAAATTGTACTTCAAATCTGAACCAAAACAAGCTACATTTTGAGTGGTGGTCGATGGATTTGGAATTGCTCTGTGCGTCCGCGCTTTCTAATAGAACTCGATTACAGTCGATTGACGTGGGCAGACATTTTCCAAAGTGTATGATTCATGTATTCACATTGATATTTGATTTTTCTAAAGTCCACTCTACCAAAAACAATGTCATCTAAAATTCTAAAATTACCGAACACCAGAGAAACTAAATCGTTACAATCAATACCACATAAAATAACAGCATTAACGTGTTTTAAATCGAATAACTAATGATCAGGGTAAAATGTAAAGAATATAATATAACTACAAGAGTGATTTTTAAAAGCGAATAAGAAAAAAATCACTGTTACACGTTACCGTAACGTTTTGTGTTTCTTTTCCTCGTGTTACAGGTATCGTTCATCGTGCTTGCCATGGTCGCGTGCTTCATCTCCGCTCACGCCACCGAACAACAGCCCAAATCGGCCGCGGGCGACCGCAACAAGCGTGGCCTGTACGCCTCGCCGTACGTGACCTCATACGCCTCGCCGTACGTGGCCCCATACGCCGCGTCGCCGTACGTCGCTTCGCCGTACGCCGTGTCGCCGTACGTCGCTTCGCCGTACATCGCCTCGCCGTACGCCGCGTCCTCGTACGTGGCCGCTTCTCACCACCCGTACGGCGCCGTCTCGTCGTACGCCACTTACCCGTACGTGGCTAAGACGTTCGCCTCGCCGTACGCTTACTACCCGTGAGACAACCGTCGACGACGCCTTATCACCTCACCCCTTTGCACGCACTTCTGCCGTCGTCCGACAAGTCACCCCGCACGGCAGTCATGCACCACGCTCGGCATTTCCACGTCATCACTCAACGGCGTCGTGCGACGGCAGCATCTTCTACACTCCACTCTCAGAATGTACATCACACCATACGTATCCCCCCTAACAAAAGTTATTTTATACGCATTATTGTACTATAACTCAATGTAATTTTATCATTTATGTTTATTCAATAAATAAAATATGTCATATATTTAGAACACACGGCTTACGGTTTATTTATCCACGTTTTGCGATATACGCACGGTACACGTGTATTTGCTTGTACAACTGGTTTTCACGAGATGACGCGCGCGTTCCAGCCACGCACTTTGTAGCCCGCAACGTTTCCACCGCGACACCGTCTGCAATGATTTTCTCGAGTTTTTCATTGTTTTGTAACGGTATCACCACCACGCACGGTGCTTTGCAGCGCGAAGGGAGAAAATAAGTCTTCGCGCAGTAGTTACTATAGTTATGCATTTCCTCGTGAAACGGGTGTAAGTATAAACGCGATAGATATAATATTGCATGTAAATATTGTAGACGTATTTTTCATTGTAAATATATTTTCGTGGTTTTTCGTGCTATTGATTCGAGTAAACGTATTGACCGGTTGACATGTATTATTACTGAGGTCCGGATGTTGATGCACTAAAAATCAATGATTTTATGACTTATAAGTTAAATAATTGTCATAGTTATTAGTTATTCGTATGATTTATCAATTTAAAAATTAATGATAATTTAGAACTGAAAACCGGATGATGCAACTTCAAAATAATAGTGAAAATCGAAGTTAATAAACTATAAATGAAAATAAAACGTCATTTTATGATTTTTACTCAATCAGTGTACATGGTTAAAACAACTTAAAAATATTGATATAATGCTAAAATAATTTCAATTGATCATTTTGATCGTATCTTGACCTTTTTTCGTTAAAAACTTACTAACACAAAGATTCTCAACTTTTTTAAAGTAGTGTTCCTCAAACTTGCTGTTGATGTTTTTCACAACTCCTAAAGTCCTAACTATATTATATATATATATATATATATATATATATATATATATATATATTCACAAGGAGCGTATTTATGGGGAGAATCAAGGGGTTCAACCTACATTCCCTCCCCATAAAACATTTCTAAATATGTCACTCATATCGCATAGATTATCTGGATATGTTATTTATGGTTTGTTTCAAGGTGTCAAGAATTTATTACGTTTTATGAATGAATTTGTCAATAAACCCACCACAAGTAAGTCGTTGAGGAATATTCGTATGGTCTTAATTTAAGTGTGTAAAATCATTTTTATATAATATCATTATATTGTAATTTAGTACAATATCCAAGTTATGCCCGATTGTAATTTGTAATGATTTAATTTTGATTATCTGAAGTTAATATAGTTCGTGGTCATTGAATGAAAATCAAATTATAACTTGGAATACCCCAAAAAGGTTGTGACCTTCAGATTAAAAATTTCTGATTATAGCTGAGTTTACACATTTATAATAAAAAAGCTGGTAAGATAATGGTGGTGGAAGTTCGTCCTTCGTCGCTTCGCTCCTCGGACAAGATAATGGTGAGGAGTGTATAGCACTTTCTATCATTGGATCACCTAACCTAACCTCGGACAAGATATTGGTGATGAATGTATTAAGTTTTAAAGAAATGATGACTCATTTCTTTAGTATAAAACGATTCTGAGCAAAGCTTCAGTGTAATATAATATATTATTTATATACTGTTTACGTATTTTTCGGTTATTTGTCTGATTTTTGGTGAGTTTTTTCGTTATTAAACCCTCATAAAATATTCAATTTTTAACTCGTTAGAAATTTTCTGTTACCAAAAGATTCGAAACATGTTTTTATATCTATATTCCAAGTTTCAATGTGATCGGACACACCAAAAAAGATTTATACAGATTTTAAGTTGAAAATTAACGTAAAAACAGTCGATATTCATATACGAATTTATATGAATTTGTTAAAACGTGTATAAAAAAAAATCCTGACTAACGATTTTTGAACTTTTGTTAGGATAATTAGGTAGGTATATGAGTAAGGTCATATTAAATTTTCAGAACTTTTTGTCAAATATTTAAAATTATATTACATAAAAACTTTCAAACAATTTGGTAAATTAAAAGTTCTATATTTAAGTCAAAAGTGCTATAATTGTTCTGAAAATGTTGTCCAATATAAAAAAGTATGTATTTGATATTGGATAAAATTTTCAAGTTTCTAGCTTCAATACTTTTTGATTTATGACTAAATACCTAAAATCTGAACAGTGAAAATCTCGTTTACGGCGGATTTTTACCGATTTTACCGTTTTTACTCAGTTTTTCGATCGTTATTCTTGATTACTGGAAAAACTATGGAGATTTTGGAAAAATGACCTCTCTAAAGTACCATCTCAGTTCAATTTCGAATCTAAAAAGTTGCTGGACGAAACTTTTGGACAAGGATTTCTATACGAAAAAGTGTTGACAGAAAAAAAAATAAACATCATTGTAAATCCATAAGATCCTTCGCTTCACTCAGAATCTAAAAGTGTTGACTATCAAAATCTAAGTTTTAACAATAACTATTTGGTATATGCGAAAACCACAGGTATACAGTCACAACGTGTAGGTACCTCAATCCATATGCGTATTTAGGGGAATGACTTAGGCGTTAAAATACCCCCATTTAATAGCGTATTTTTTATACTCATGAGCCAAGTATTTTTAAAAAGTAAAGCGAATTTTCGAATAGCCATGAACTAATACAGTTTTAATTATTTATATAATATATTTGATGACAAATGACTATAATAATATGATTAAATATTTTTATAATATCTACTAACAAATAAGTATATAAGCATACATAGTTTTCTATTAAATTTGTATTGTTAGAGAAAGTTGCAGTTATGTTAAAACAATAAGTGTTTGTATTACAAAGTGAAATAAATAAAATCACATAATGTTAATATCAAATCATTGAAAGCATTAACGAAATTACAAATAGTTGTCGTAGCTCAAAGTATGTTTAGTTTATTTTGTCAGAGAGTATTTTTGAAGTATGATAAAAATTTAATAATGTTTACATCATATCAAAATATACCTAATTAAAAGAAAAATTATATTAGAAAAATGTAAACATTTTGGATGGTAGAAGGAATGGAAAAATCAATAAATATCTTTCAGGCATCCCCGTGAAATTATTCCTAGATATGCCACTACAGGCTACATCGTCTCAAACTCAAAAAAATAAGCAGTCGAGTCATCATAATATACGGTGATGTATATATTACGCACGCGTCATATTTCGCACAAGTGTTTACACCAATTGATTCTATATATGGCAGTGGAAAATCACAGTTATACGTCAGTTTGTTTTAGTGTACCTACGTTAGTTCAACTTTTAAACCCAAGACCGCGAAAGAGAACCGTTAGTTACCTCTGACGATAATTAATATTTCAAATATCACTTTTATTAGCAAGGTCGTCACACCGAATATAAAACATAAAAAACAATAAACTATGCATATAAATCACCCGATTAAACCACAAAAAGGAAAAAAGAATCGTAACAGGTCGGGCTATTCCAATTTCGGTCATGAGGCGGCTCTGCAGTGGTCTATTTACAATTATGCGTGTTGCACGTGACGCAACAGACACTTTGAAGACAATGTACAGACCCGATGATGAACGAGGCTCGTGTGTGTTTTTGACATACTCCAATATTTGAGTATATGATACGCAAACTGCACCTATTGTCGCGTTTGCTTCATAGAATTCCGTTGCTAACGTATTTTGCTTCGCCAAGAGGTTTCAGAATCACTATTTAAGCTCCATTCTATTATGTTTTTAATTTATATCATACTACTTGTTCTAAATAAATCATATCTGATTAACTTATTTTGATATCTGTAATAGATATATTCATATAAGCAAAACATAAAGGCCATGGCCTAAATCCTGAGTTTTCTAATGCCAGTTTTGGAACAATATACCTAGTAACAATCAAAAATATTTTTAATGAAACAATAAAAGTATGATTGATAATTATAATTATTATTTTTGCATGTTAAAATTCTTTATATGGAGTTATAATATTAGAATGTTCAGTTCCACCCCATCATAAAATAGTTCTTTTATAACGTCAATTATAACGAACTTTTTTTTAACTTATTGTGTAAATAAGTCATATATCTAAAAATTATAATATATGTTGTAGAGAAAAATAGAACAATACATTTTTTATGAGTAACAATCAATGCATAAGAACAAAATGTATGTAACTTTTTACAATAGATAAATAATTATTATTCAGGTTAGTTATTCGTTCTGTTAATATTTTGTAAACTACTTATCATAGTTTTATATTCAAATAAAATCCTAGCTAAAATATTATAGTATATTGACCTTAAAATATTTATCAGTGTTTACTACTTGATTATACTACTATTGATCTCGCAAGGAGGTTTTCTTTGAAGGTCTTCTATTGTTACAGTTATGATTTTGAAAGAATTCTCAGTTTGATGTTTGCTAAAATATACTAGTTTTATGTAAAAAATTAATTAACATGTTTACTGTACATATTCATAATAATAATGATAATAATAATTTAATACATTGAATAACTTTTTCACACGATTTCATATGATGTCACATTTGTATAGAATATTTTTATATATTATCTTGTAAAAACTTTTGTTATTATAAGATAAAAAGGAAAAGTTTCATAAAATTACCACGTATCATTTTTATAGTTAGGTAACTTTTCAGTGACCATTATAGTTATAGATTTCATTTACATTATTTCTCTATTATCTCCTATTTTTGTTACGTATTTATTTATCTATTGGTATATAAAATATTTACTTACTACTGAGTCAATTATTGTGTGCATACCTACCTACCACATAAGTACGATTGTAAATACATTATGTCGATTACTTGTAAATTATATAATATGAATTGTGATAGTCTTCTATCATGCGTGTTAATATTAATAGAATGCATGCACAAATAATCAAAATTGAAATATTTTGGAATCAATTGAATTATTTTGTTACGCTTAACTGCATATGATAATAAACACGGTAAGCGTGTGTTCAGTGTTCCCGTTCGAGCACACACGTCGCGTCGAATCGGTATGAATCATAAAAACAATTCAACTTCAGATCGTGATTTTACGGCGCTCACGAACACATACATTGTCTTGGAATGATTTTGCTGATATATTAGTACCAACTTATATCATTATATGTACTTAAAATGACTTATTCCAAGATACTGAATGCTTAGTAAATTTTAAATTGATTTTTGGCGGAAGTAAAATTATTGATGTTAAATATTAAAAAAACTATAAAAACATATTATATTTTAAGGTCATATAGGTACTTTATTAATTCTTATCTATTTCATATAATTACCATTATAATAATTTCGACAATATTTTCAAAAACGGTGATTTTTATGCAATGTATAATTGGTTTTGGTTATGAAGGAAATATTAGATGAAAAAAAGAAAACAGAAAAACTGAATTTAGACTTTACAATATATTAATTATGTGTAATAGGTAGTTGTAATCGAACACCAATAAGTTGAATAGTTATATTATATCATATTATATTATAGATAACATTTATTATTTTTAACTATATCTATTATTTATATTATTCGAAGTGGAATAATTATTCAAAAAAAAAAAAAATAAGAATTTTAAATTTATAAAAATTTAGAGTAGTGATTGTGTATTTTTGTAGAATAACTACTTGCTTTTGCACTCAGATTTTTTGAACTTTTAATTCTACTTCTTTACTACTTTAATAGAACTTCTTAATCTGTTGGTCAAAATAGAAAAATTTAAACTTCAACATTTACCTTAAATAATATTTTTTCTTAATAATAAGTTATAAGTAGTGATTAACTATAAATATTTAAGAAAACTAAAAACTTAAAAATCACAAAAATCAATGATAAAAAACATTTTTCCCATACAAATGTAGATACTTATGTTTAAAATGAGTAAATCTTCCTGTAACACCCTGTATATATTTTATAATACCTTTTAGAGTTGAATAACTCTTTAATGATACGTTTTATAATTATTTAATAATGAGTAATTTCTTTGTTCGCGTCTTTAACAGTACCTATGTAGGACCTACATCATAGTTATACCTAAATGTATAATTATTTACAAAAAAATTAAATTACAACAGTTCAATAACTATAGCTACAATATTATTTCTTTCATTCTTTTGGAAAATATTTCCAAATATCGCAATAATAGTTGTTAACTTACCATACAAAAACTTCATGATAATTATTTTAGTTGGTTAAATTTCATTATTTTTACTATTGTTTGAAAAATGATTTAGACTATACGTGATTAGGGTATACCGTTGTATTGATGTACAGTGAAAAATACGAATAAATTATTACCTATAAAATACTAATTAACTTTATATAACATAGATAATGAGTACAAATGTACATTGAAGGCATATAGTATATTGTTTAAGTATCTATGTAATTTGTATGTTATTAGCATACATAATTAATAAGTAATGATGATATCTATGATGTAAAATTACATTGGATATTTAATACCTACAACTCTTATGCCTAGTTTTTGAAGTGATGAGACTATTAGTCACACAATGATGTATTTTTCTAGAAATATTTTTTCACATCACCTAAGTGGTCACAAACCTTATTAAAATATTACAGCGTATTTTACTCACCACTACCACTCATCATTTTCACTTACATATATATATGAAATCGTCGTTTACATAGTGAATGCAATAATATTTAAAACATTAAATATTAAGTCTTAATTATTTTCTCTCTAGTTCATTATTCCTTCCTTTCAGAATAGTTTTTATCGATACTATATTGAATATAGATCATACTCACATAAAGATTACACTGTTTGCAGTAATTTAAATAATTGTATTCATACTCATAGTAAACTGGAGAATGGTGATATTTATAAATCTTAAATACTGTAATAAGCATATTTACCTTATTTTAATTTCGAAAACAAATGTCATTTGTTCTATTCAAAAGAAACAAAGTAAAAATATATAAACATTTTTAGTTAGAAAATTTTTGTATTTTTTTTAATGATCCATGAATATATAGTTAGATGATACGTAGTTATATAAGTTGTACAATATTATTTTGTGTACTTAATATTGCACTTGCAACATTCATTTACAATAATTCAAAAGTCGGTAAAATAATTGCACTGGAAATTTTGATGAAACTCTGTCGTCACACTGTTTTGCGAACAAAATAATGATTATGAGTCATGAGTGTAAAGCACCTTCGATTCGACCATTTAACTTAACTGAGTCTAACTGGCTCATATGACGCATGGTAGTATTGGATGCTATTGCTTTAAATTTGAAACCAATGATGAAATATTGTTTTCAAAAAACAATTTATGGCGCGAAACTCAGCGAAATTAAGTGAAAACAGTACTCGAACATAGTAATCTTTATTGATCTAATAATATTTATAAAAATGTTTACCATTTTTACAAATATTAAAATTAATTTTAGGTTGTACTATTTATTATTCAGTGTTTTAAACCCTTGAAATACATGAAAAAAAAAATTGTACAAACCGATTGTTCTGATAACGTTTATTTTGGCTACTATTATAGTATATGCTAGTATAACCTAAGGTTAGTGTATTATATATAATAATATACTGTTTGGGTTATACATAAAAAAATTATTTACAAAGTTCACATTTTACTAACAAAAATTATAAGTTTTTTGAACTAAAAATATAAGATATGATAACTAATAACTAATAATTATTTTATTTTAATACGTCACTGAAATCAAAGAAAAAAATAATTTTGAAAATTTATGTTATTAAAATGGTAATTAAATTTACTCTCAACCCATAAATCATAAAAATCATAATTACATTAAAACATTTATTTAAAATGAATTTTTAAGCATTATGATAATCGTATTGAAAATTAAATTTTGATTTAATCCCTTTTGTCTGTGTGCCAAAAATAATAGTCTAAAAAACTGGAATTTTTGTCAAGTTTATGTATAAATATTTGGTGAATATTTTGTGTTTCTATAACCAGTAATTTTAGAATAATGACTACCGAAATAGATTTTATAAATATTTCATCTAAATACAGCAGAATTTACTGATTTTACTCAACTTTTCGGTAGTTTTTAGTTACAGGAAAAACTATTGAGAATAGAAAAAAAAATCTGTTTTATGTACCAACTAGATGACATTTATAATCTAATAAGTTGATGCACGTAATTTTAAGATCATTATTATTATTGTTTGAAAAAGTGATTCCTGATAAGTAATTGATGGTTATGTACATAAAAAAAAAGAAGAAATAACACATAATTGTAAAACCAATACATTCTCGGTTTCTCTAAGAGTACAAAAATTTAACTGTTTGACCAATTTCTATTCTTTGCTTTTAGATTTTTATTTAAAATCATGATGAGGTACTTTTCTTACATACTTTTATTGTAAAAAAATATAATAATAGTAAATATATTTAAAATAAAATATTTTCTACAAAAAATATTTCAAAACAAAAATAATTTTTCTGCAATAGCGCTAATTTAATTTATCTGAAAAATGTCTAATTTACTGATACTCGTAGAAGATCTTTGAAAAAGATTGAATTAATATTAAGTAGATAATAATTGGTTTAGAACCCGTAAAATATAACGATGTACGTTTGTGATAACCACATAAAAGTAAACAACTTTAGTTTAATAATAATAATTTTATTTAGTATAATAGTAGCAAAATAAAGCTACTTGTATCGACTTTTGAAATAATTCAAAGAGTTTAAAGATACTTTCGAAAAAATAAAAAATAATATATAATGATCAATACAGCTATTACTTATTAGTTATAAATGGTCGGGTTTTTATAAGAGATTGGAAATATGAATTTTTTATTAGATTAATTATTACATACATTTACTTTAAGTGGATATTTTTTAAACTTTTTTTTATCTGAACTTGATAAAAAATCATTGAAAGTGAAAATGTTTTAGAAAATATGCTTAACAAGATTATAATTTGAAATTTCTATCTAGATTATGATTGTGCGATTTAAGGGTTAAGGACGTTTAAACTTATTATATGAAGATGATTCTAGAATCATACCACAATTGAATTTTTAATATTAAGTTTGAGTACATATTTCACAAGAAATTAACTAATGTACATACATATGTATAATATTTGGGAAGCACATACTTACCTTAAAAAATATCTGGGGTAGAGGTTGAGGGTAGGGATATTAACCCTTCTGAATACGCCATTGGTATTTTATATCTTAGAGTTATTACAAATGCAATTGTCAAATACATTTTATGTGATATTCTTAATATTTTGCTAAAACTCAAGTACTTAATAAAATATATGAAATAAAAGTTAACACTGTTGTATGGTTGTATGGTTATTTGTTTTATTAGTTTTTATCAAATAATATGTATTTTAAAACAATTCAATATTTTTTGCGTATATGATATGATTTAGTTAGCTTATTTTATTATTTTAGTTAAAACGCAGTAAATTTCTAAGTATATTATATTTAAGCTCTGGACTGATCTTGTACTCAAGGAGAAACCAACAAAATGACGCAATGAATGCAAATGAATAGAAAAATATAATAGGTCGATAAGTTTTTACAGCAATCGGTTAAAACGGAGTGGATACCTTCATTTTTTTCTGAACAAAAAATAATAATAATAATAATAATTATAATACATAATTTTACATCACAATGTATGAACCATTTTACAAAGTCTTAGTATGCAAATCAATCTTTGACACTAAAACTTTCACAGCCTGTTTACTTCCTTTATGTTTACGTGTCGTCCGGTTAAATTTGGCCCGCAGCTGAAGACCGCAGAAGGACGAATGTTAGATTATGTTAGCCGATCCATAGTGTTAAAAAAACAGGTTCAAAAAGTGAAATGAATTGGCCATGATGGAAATACGTCTCATCGCGAAAGTAGAAAAAATGTAGCACCCACTTCTATAAAATTACCAATGTCCGTGCAATTAATACGAAGAATATGGAATATGAATATCACTTTCACTCAAAAAAAACCAATAGGTATTTCGTTTCCTTGACCTATGGCCGAGTAGTGCCAAAAATAAATGATGCGAAAATAAATACACTGTTGTTTTATTCGTAACATATTATAGTACTGTATCGCGAGCAAAATCACTTTTTTAATAACTTAAAATTTAAAAAAGAATAACATGGTGTAATAATAAGCTAATCGATGAACGTGAAAAAATTATTTCTAAAGTGTATTTGTGTTTACATTATTTTAAAATATGAAATAATTGATATTTAATGATTTTAACTGGAACGTCATTATTTTAGATAAAATGTCTATAAATGATAATTTACTAAATCAATAAAGTGATTAAGCAACATATTTAAATTATCGTCTTTGTTTTACCATGTTTTAAAATTCTTAGTTGATCCAGAAATTATTGATTTCATTACTTAACGTACCTATACCTTCTTTTGTTCTGAATTATAATTTTTTAGAATGAAACTTAAATAATCATATACATTTGATATAAAAATATAAAATACATTTTGAAAGGTCAGACAATAATATCGTACACTTTAATATTAAAAAATGTAAAATACCACCATATATTTATATTTTGTAATTTACTATTATATTAATTGCATTATTGATCATCGATACTAATTTAGAACTAATAATAAATAACTCAAGTGATATATCATATAATTATACTTAAAAAATCTAAAAATAATATTAATTAAGTATAAGACTACTTTATTCAAATAGAAAATGAAACAAAACTACTCGACAAAATACGAGATTTTTGTACCCAGTGAAATAAAATTCGCGTTTTTGTTTTTAATCCTAAAAATGATAATGAAAGACACATAGCATTTTTATCAATCCTATTAGTATACTTTTCTAAAATAATTTCGTCTGAATGTATAATTAATTTTTTACCACATAAAACATACTTTTTGATTTTAATACCGGGCACTGTCAATGAAATCCCTCTTTTCATTCTAACAATATGAAAAATTACCTTAAGAATTACCATTCAAGTATTATCATAAATGTTTAATTCTATCACGAATTCACGAAAAAACATTTTGTAATATAATAATATGTATTATTTTAAACGATTGGCAGATACATAATAAGCTGATATTATATCTAGGAGATTTCAAAATGATCAATGTTTTTTTATTTTATCATTCATTTCATGAAATATTTATGATTAAGTAAATATTATAATAAATACTACATCGTTTCTATGTGAATTATCTGTGTATTTTAATTTTGAATAGAGAATTATGCATGTAATTAAAAGATTTTATTATAAATACTTAGTTCGAAGAACAAAAGTTTCTGCAGTCTTTTAAATAAAAGATTGATTGTGTATTTAAACATTCGATAAAAACGAATTCAATTGTTTTAACATTAGTTTTAATTTTGTTGAATACCGCAGTGAATATTTTTAAAATAAATTTTCTTGTAATATTGTATAATACTTAATGATTAAGTCTTTTATCTATCATGACATAATATAAATATATTTAATCATTTTTTAAATTCAGCATTCATATTATTATTATTACTCTGATATTAACTGTTGATGTCTGATGACAAAGTTAGGTATTACTTTCTTAAAACTTAGTCATCTCGATAAAATTATGAAATTTCAGTAATTTCACATCCGCATTTAACGGAAGTTAACTATAAATTATAACTCCATATTGTTTTTATTATTGTTTACGATTATATGTTATGATTAGGGTTTGGATTTTGTAGCAAAATAAATCCTTAAAAAAGCATTTTAAGAAGCCAAAAAAAGCAAAAAGAAGCATTTATTAAATTTAATTTAAAAAAATAACATTAAATACATAAAATTAAATATTAAACATGA
This sequence comes from Therioaphis trifolii, assembly GCA_027580255.1. Taxonomy (NCBI): domain Eukaryota; kingdom Metazoa; phylum Arthropoda; class Insecta; order Hemiptera; family Aphididae; genus Therioaphis; species Therioaphis trifolii. The sequence continues at coordinate 14,718,759 of CM050406.1, read as the reverse complement.
ATTTATGACCACATGTTTGGCCAAGTTACTTTCATTTAAATTCATCTTATTGGGCGCTAAAATATTTTTATACATGGAAAAAGATATTTCCACATCAACTGATGTAACTGGTGCATATTCCATATTAACTAAATCATCTAAATCATAATGGTCCACATGTATGTTAAGTGTAGTGCCATTATGAAAACTATTGATTTTTTGAAGTTCTACCCATCCATTCTTTGAAAAAACACGATTGCACTTTTCTATAATCAATTTCGCTACTTCACCATTTGCTTCACCATTAGTGATGTAGAAGAGATTGTTTATACAATAATATAGTCCAAGTATATTATACATAGAAATAAATTAAATTTTCAAGAAAAATATGTGAAAATTGAGAAAAAAGAACCTAATAGGGGAAAAAGCGATAAAAAGCAGGCTTTGTGGGAAAAAAGCAAAAAAAAGCAAAATAAAGTTTACTTCGTTGAAATCAGAATGAGTCAAAACGTATTTATATATAAGAATTATCTTTCTATCACACTCCCCTCAAAAGAAGCATTTGCTACAAAATCCGAGCCCTAGTTATGATTAATAAGTTTAGCAACGTACTTATATTAGAATTAAAAATGCAAGTATATAAAATGACCATAAAAGTATTTTACAGTATTAGGTAACATTTTCGCATTAAACAGTCTATTCAAAGTTAGAACTGTAAAAGTACACCTGTATTATTTCAACGTTAAACATTTTGACATGAAATAGCATATTTTTATTTCAATAATAGCAGTAGATGTATTTAACCATAATAAAGTACGTTTTAAATTTTTTTTCATCGTCATTTGTTTTTTGTGGACTCTTTAGTGGGCTTAAATAACGATAGTTAATAATTGTATCTAAGTTTTTCTTATAATTTATATAGTTCTAAAACAAAATATTTATTTATATTTAAATTATATTAATGTTGTTGGGTTTATATTTTTGAAAGGTATTTTTTTTTCTAATTAAATAATCAATACTTCAACTACATAATTTTGAATATTATGGTAATCAGTTTAAAATTTTTTTTTATAAACATATAATTCCTTTGAAACAGTTATATAGCACTATTGCCTAGCCATTAAATACCAAAAATAATTTAAACTTTCTGTAACATCATTCTATGCTCGATGACTAGAATACCATAGGCCATGACTAATGACATCTTACATATAACCTTCATGTGCCAACAGTTGGTGAAATTCCATCAACAAATTACTTACGTTTCTATACGCAATTATAATATATAAAACATCGGCTCAGCTACCGGTGCTTCATATTAGTTGTTACTCACTAGTCATAGGTATAATAGATAACCTTATAAGTTATAATAGAAATATAGAAAAAAAAAACACATTCAGCTAAAATTATTTGCATTAGAATATAATATGAGTAAAAGATCAGTTAAATGTTAAACATCACTTCCACGTTAAAAGGTTGAAAAGTAAACTCATATTTACCTAGTTTATTCATATTAAATAATGCATTACTCATATATGTAGATGTAATGATATTTCAATGACTTAAGTTGACAATTTTCCAGAAATAGACATAATCTGCTGTCATGAGTTGCTAAAAAAACATGATAATAATCTATTCCTAAGTTATTAGGAATCATTGTGAACACACATTTAAAAAAACTTTCTTTGAGTTATAAAGTGACGTAAAAAATTTCATCTATATGATGTTCATAAATTTATAATAGTTCCACATGAATAAAATAAATATTATTTTAAGACGTAAAAGTTATTAACTTATCTCATTAATACCTACTTTTACTTGTTAACGATAGACCGTGAAAATTATCTTATGAAGATCTAATTCTGACACATTTACTAAGTATATTGAACATTTTTTTCTATACTTTTATATGTTTATTTATAAAAACATAGCAATGAATATAAGTTACTAACTATTCATATTTAAATACGAATTAACATGAACTTCACTTTAACTGGTTTTACCTTGTAAATGTATATGTTGTATTATAACTGTGTGCCCAACTCAATAGTTTTTAATATTTAATACATTTTATTCATACATAATTATCTTTAAGCCTACATAAGATACAATTCTTAAAAATATAAGTATTACCATATGGCTATAATTGCAATTATTAAACAAAGATATTTCCTAGGACCTAGGTTTCAAGGGTAATCACTGGCTACTATAATCAAATGTCTTAGCAATATTTACGGATTTATGTACATTAAGAGTAATAATATATTTATGAACCTATTCAAATTATTTAATAATTATATTTCTTAATGTAAGGTCCAATGTTTATCACAAATTTACCCAAAACAAATTATTTTACATAAAGCATGAAAACGTTTCTATAATTTTTGTAACATCGATATTTGAATTCTGTTATGTATTTTTTATTGCTCGTAGTGTTTAAGTTATGTAAAATATATTTTCTTAGCAAATATTATGTATACATAAATTCTAAACTTTATTCGTTTGTGAAAATAAAATAATAAATTAGACAGAAAAAAAATTTATGATAATAATAATGAAATATAACAGTAATACCTAATAATGACCAAATATTACGTATTGATTCACGAATTATCTCTTTGAGCATTTACGATTCTCTTATAGATTTCGATATTGAGAGAGAGAGAGAGAGAGAGAGAGAGAGAGAGAGAGAGAGAGAGAGAGAGAGAGAGAGAGAGAGAGAGAGAGAGAGAGAGAGAGAGAGAGAGAGAGAGAGAAGAAACCGGCCGGAGCTCTCGGTAAAATTCCGACACTGCCGATCCCGAACGGTCGATCTGCAGCCCCGGAAGTCCTTGTATGACAAGACTGGTCGCGTGCAACGTGCGTGCTGTGCGTGCGTGCTATAATATGAAAACGGTTTAAACGCAGTCACCGCGATCACGGGGAAATGCAATTATTATTCACTCGGGGACGTTGGGTTTGAGATTTTTTATTTTTATTTTTTTCTCACCGCAGGACTACCTGCGCGCGGTCGTGACGTAATTAGATCTGGACCAGGGGGCATAATGTGAACGCGGACACGTCGAAAGTCGTTTACTACTTTTACCCGACCAGGAGGCGTGTTAGCCGTTCGCTCGAGATGACTGCGGCGCCCGGTGTAATACACGAAGATATACCGTCTTGCAGGCACCCCGGTAGTAAAACGTTATTATTATTATACCAAGTATAATAATAATAACAAAAACAGCAATAATGTCATTATTATGGCAGCAAAACGGATAGGCTTGCGGAAGAAAAAAAAATGATTTGAAGAGAAAAAAAAAATAATAATAATGACCTGGCCGTCAAACCGGAACGAACCGGAACGCGTACGCGCGCGTGGGCGGGCGGCAGACGTTCGCGTGCAACGCACTGTTATTGTCACCGATGCGCGCCGGCGTGTACGCCGTTGGAGGACAAGTTCATCGGTTGTCGCTCCGGGTGCCAAGGGTAACAAACGTATCGGCGGCGGCGGCGGCGGCGGCGGCGGCAGTGACGACAGTGGCGGCGGCGGAAAGTAAAAGCACCCGAGCGCGACCGCGGCGGACGTCGTGCGTGTACGGGACCACCGCGTGGAGGGAGGGACGGCGGCACTCGCTCGTACGCCTCCCTCGCCGGATAATAACATATATAAAACGGACCGCGCCGAACGGTGTGCGATTCGTGTTACCGGCCCTCGTCAGAGAGCAATAGGCCGAACAGGAACGTTCTGCCGTCATCTTCACTCACGCCATTCACACTTTGCGGTGGACGTGAACGCCACACGCGATTTTTCGTACGGCCAAGTGACTTTTTTTCCTCCGGTCCACACACGCGGGATTCCGCCGATCGCAATATGTTGCTGAAGTTTACGCCGGTAAGTCGCAAAGCGTCGAATTTCACACACATACGTACAATTATTATTATTATTACGTACTTCGTTGAATAAACGAGCTCGTTTTTTTTTTTTTTGGTTTTTTTTTTCGAGGGCGCAATTCAGTATTATCATATCACGTTTGACCAGTCGTGGGTTACGAAAAAAAAAAAATAAAAAAAAAAAATAAATTATTAAAATGTTAACTCAGGTACACGTGCGCAGAGTTGTAGATAATAATCTTGTTTAACATAATTATCGTTGAGTTTCATGTATTTGAATCAATTCCATGGACACGTGTTATGTTAATTATGTTTGTATTAATTAAGTAGCTACACGAAAGGTTTAGAATAAAAAAAAACGTATTATGAAATTAACACTATAATTTTTTCCAAACAAGAATCCGATTTTTATTATGAGATTCATGTTTAATTTTAGTTTTGTGTATCTACCTGATTAACTCGATATGAAATAAATCGTTCTTGTTTCGGGTACTTCAAAAAGCGGAAATTTGTAATTACATTATTTATGAATCAATCAATGAAATAAAAGATGTTTAAATTATAGGTATAATTTCACTTTGATTGTCATTCAACGTCATTAACCGATTTTTTTTTTTTTACATTAAATTTTAGCGTGATATTACTAGATGTAGGTATTTCAATTTACAATACAATATTATTTTGATTTAAAAATATTGTATGAATAAATAATTTATTTCTTAATGTTGACATTTCAAAGTTTTTATTAAAAAAAATAGTTATTTTATAGATAGTATTAGTTTACACAATTTTTCATATTATATTGTAATTTATATTGGTATATTAAATCATATTTGAATGTAACACAAAACAATATACAAGAAAAATTAGGTTTTCGTTTTAAGTATAATAGTACAAACCGTTTTCAAATATAAGAAAAAATGAACTAATTATTATTTCAAAATTCTTGTTTTGTAGTAATACTACCATTTATAATTACGTCTGTAGCAATACTAAATAATTATGTAGAAATTAATAAATTATTACATACATGCATATGCATATTCACTTATATAGGTGCCATACACCATATACGGGGTCTGCGGGTCTGAAGTCTCCCATGAGATAATAGAACCGGGGTTCCAACCCTTGTGATAAATGTTAGTCAGACCATATTAATTTCGTTATTATAAAAATCATCGAATTTATATAAAATACATTTTTGACTATTAGTTTACTGTACCCATGTATTTTGTCTAACTTGTGTAAAATATAATGATAATGTATCCAAATCTAATATCGATTTGGTATAATAGTAAATGTTTCAAGATCATTTTTGTTCGTTTTACTTTATTGGTTGTTAAATTAATGAGATGAATTTATAAATTTAAATTGTTTTCAAAAATAATAGGTAGATTACAGCTTAGCCCTCCGTGAAACTTTCAAAACTTGGTACCTTTGCATACATGATAAATCAATTACCTAAATATTTATACGCCAAAGCTTTTTGATAATGCGTAAATATTACAGTTTGAAAATAATTTAACAAGTTTTTGTTTCTATAATATTTTTTTAGTAATCTTGTTCTTTGAAATATGCTGAAGTATAAAAGATAATTTAATGATTCTTTGAATTTTGGGGATCTAATATTGTTAGATACATTTTGAATAATTATAAGTAATAATTTTCCTATTGAACCCCAGACTAAATTATATGTTATTAGAAACGCATTTTTATACGAATAATATTGAAACCTTTTTAACATTTGATTAAATAATTAAAAACAGAAAATAAATTGATTTTTAATATTATTGTTTAATATAGAAAAATTAAATAAATTAGAAAGCAGACAATATACAAAATGATAATATCCAATATAATTGAAAAGTAAGAAATTAATAATACATAAAAGATCCTGAGAAAACGAAACGTTTACAGTACATGTATAAATAAGTTCCAATTAATTGAATGTGTATTAAGTCAAATGGAAAGAAGAAAGTCCGAAAGTATTACTGAACGTTACAACTGTTTACAGCATAACATTATGCTGATGCTAATTGATAATGGGTTAGCTCTACGTGAACCATTTACTTAAATCACGCGAAATAATTAATTATATTATAGAATGAATATGGATTTATCCATGTACTTATAGTTTTATTAAACAGAATAATAGATAAATAGATATTATTTTTAATCGTGTAGTTTAATTAATATTGTCTGTTTGAAAATTAAAAATGATAAACGTTCAAAGTTTGAAAGAAACTTGAAGTTAATATCATAAAATAATGTATGTTATAACATAAGAAATATAAATTATACAACTTTCTAATTTAAGTTTCCATTAAATGAAGTAAGATTTTTCATATATGTATTATGCTTGTTAAACATTTTATTTTTTGTTTTCATCAAAAGTTATAAACTTTTTATTTGATAATTTATTTATGTTTTTGTTTAAATTCAAAATAATTGTTATATGTTCCGAGTGTTATAAAAAAGTAAAATGATATAATTAGATACATTGGATACTTTCTATTAATAGAAATATTGTTTTTTGTCATCGCTTCACTGGCCTACACATGTTAAGTATGTTTATCTCACAGGAGTGTTTGTCTAAATCGATCAGTGAAAGGTTATAGCTTCACATGTTTACGCGACCGGAATAACATTTGCATTTCGCTTAATAAACCGGAATAATTATTAGTTTGCTAAAGAAAAATATAAACGGTTTCTATTTTTTTGTTGTCTTTACTTAAATGGTTATGTTATGTAATTCTATAGCCAAGACCTGAAAATTCCACGCGAAAGAAAGTTTCAGCACTAATGTTACACATTTTTTGATGAATAGAAATTGAATTAAAGTAAACCTATTTAAATACTTAACCATCATTGAATGTGAATAATGAAAATAAAATCGTTTTACGTAATATTATGCCATTACTGTGCGAAAAATTATGACGTGAACTACTTTATTATCAAATTAAGCACATTTTAATGAAATTTACTTTAGCTAATATTATTTTACGAGAAATTAAATCTAGGTAGATATTTATTGAACTGCCAACGTAAGAAAATATTATTACGTTGAATATATTTTACATCTGAATAATTATTAAATTATTTTGAAATCTATATACTTATTCTTATTTATTTACGGCAAAAAGAAACCAATATAGGTATCTATAATATATTTCAAGTATGACTTAGTAGTTTCGTCTAAAGAGTATTGATTATAATTTATAATTTATGCATTATGTATTATAATTTATGCATGATCTCGTTAAGATGTTTTTTAAAGTATGAAATGACTTTATAATAAAATTAGCATCTACATGATAACATTATAGTATAATTAATCATGGTTTCATTATTTAACTATTAATTTCAAATTTTAAATAATTTTCGATTAATAACGTGTTTAGTGATGAAATATTGTGTTCACGTTATAAACAATGATACTGTTAAATCATGTGAAATCCATTGCGACCATCATCACTTTGAAGATAATTGTAATACTGTTCACATTACAAATCAAATTGCATAATTTAGCGAGTGTAATTGGTAGTGTGCATGTTACACATTTATTAGCTTTATAGGATGTAATTAAAGTAAAACTTAACTACAATAATAAAACACAATTTGTGCGAATCGCGATTAAGCCTTAGCCAAAATTTCCCCTGGTGTTATAGTACTTTGAAAACAACACTTATTAAGCTTTATAATAACATAGCCGTCGGTTACACGTAATAACATTATAATAATATCACGTCTAGTATTCAGGAATTATTGTTACTATTCTGTCGACGTAGCGAAAAGAGGGCGACGGGTATGCAACATACACGCTCACGTGTGATTAATGTTTCGTTTTGGGTTTCAGTTTTTAGCGGCGGTGCTGTCGCTGACCACCGTCGCGGTGAACGGCGCCACGGACAAAGCGGACACGTCGGTAGAGAAACGCGACGCTACCGCGGCCCAGGGCTACGGATCGTACGCGGGCTATGCCCCGGCCGCAGCGGACTACGGTGCTTCAGCCAGCCAGGAAGTTTCATCCGGATACCAGTACGCCGCGGCAGCCCCGGTCGGCGCCACCCAATACGCCGCGGCGGTGCCGGTCGCCTCCGCGCAGTACGCTGCGGCGGTGCCGGTCGCCTCCGCGCAGTACGCCGCCGTGCCCGCGTCATCCGCGGCCATCGGCGCCCTGGTGGTGCCCGCCAACCAGCTGTTCTACCCACAGCCACAAGCTTACGCCGGTTATCAGTCGGTCGCGGGCTACAGCGCCCCGCTGACCTCGGTGGCTTACAGCTCGCCGGCCGCAACGTACGGCTTCCAGTCGGCCACTTACGGCGCGGGCCAGTCGGCCGCTTACGGTGCGGGCCAGTCGGCCGCTTACGGTGCGGGCCAGTCGGCCGCTTACGGTGCCGGCCAGTCGGCTGCGTATAGACAGCCGGCCACGTACAGCCAGCCGGCCGCTTACAGCTCACCCGCCGCGTACAGCTCGCAGTCCGCATACGGCTCGTCGTCTGGTGCGTACGGCTCGCCGTCTCCCGTGCCGTACAAATCCGGACCCGTGACGTTCGGCAAACCCGACTACACGCCGGAGTCGTCGGCCAACGCGGCCCCGTCGTATTCGACGTCGGCCAACGCGGCCCCGTCGTATCCGACGTCGCCGGGACTCGGCTCCTACGTCTCGTCCTCGTTCAAGACCCACAAGTACCCGTCACAGTCGTCCTACCCGTCCACATCCAGCGAGTACTACGCAGCCCAGCAACAGTCGTCGTACGGCGCCCCGTCCAAACCCAGCTACGCGCAGTCGTCGTATCCGTCCGACTCGTCTTACAAGTACAAGTACCCGCCGCAAGGCTCCTCGCCGTACGGCGGAGCGTACAAAGCGTCGCCGTCAGCCCTCTACAAACCGTCGTCGTACGACTCGTCCACACCGTCTTACCCGTCCGTGCCGCAAAAGTACGGTAGCCCGTACACGTACGGTGGCTCAGCCTCGTACGGCGGATCGAGCTCGTACGGTTCTCCGTCTCCGTATGGTTCTCCGGGCTCGTACAAATCGCCATCTCCATACAAATCATCATATCCGTACAAGACGTCATCTTATCCCAGCGGTTCACCTTACCCCAGCAGCTCACCTTACTCTGGCAGCTCACTTTACGAAGGATCTTCGTCTCCTTATAAATCATTGTCCGCTGGAAGTTCGTCTTACGAAGGATCTTCGTCACCATACAAATCGTCATCATATGGAAGCTCGCCATACGAAGGATCTTCTTCACCATACAAATCGTCATCATATGGAAGCTCGCCATACGAAGGATCTTCTTCACCATACAAATCGTCATCATATGGAAGCTCGCCATACGAAGGATCTTCTTCACCATACAAATCGTCATCATATGGAAGTTCGCCATACGAAGGATCTTCGTCATCATACAAATCGTCATCATACGGAAGCTCGCCATACGAAGGATCTTCGTCATCATACAAATCGTCATCATACGGAAGCTCGCCATACGAAGGATCTTCGTACAAGTCACCAACTTATTCATCCGGCTCGTTCAAACCGATCTTCCCCTCTTACTCACAGGGCGAGTATGAATCTTCACCGACTTACAGTTCTAAGCCAAGTTCATACGAATACAGTTCTAAATATTGACACTAACATAATGTTCCTTTTTTAGACAAATTTGTTTTATGATCACAGACGTTCAAGTTGTACGTTTCAATTTAGAAAATGTATTTTTTTTTATCAACAAGAAAATCAAGTTATTCTTGAACTGTTAAACAATTTGAAATATGCTATTTCACAAATATTTGTTTTTGTAATAGTAATAAGTGCCTTATTTAAATTATATACATGCATATATATAGAAATATATGTATGCATATGCATAAGTATTAAAATTATATTATTGTAATTTATAAATAATGTGTGTTATGTATAACGTTATTTACTTGATCAAAGATCAAAGTTAACAAAATCAAACATCATGTAAACCAAATATAATTATTAAATATTTTTTTTATTGAATGTTCAATTATTGGAATAGATTTACACTCAATTTTTACTTCAATATAAAAAAAAAAAATACATTTAGAAGTTGAGTAAACATGCATATTATTGCGTAATAAAATACTCAAACATTCTAAAATAATAGCTGAATGAGTTAATAAATGATTACACATCCAATTTTGATTATAAAAACGTCAAAACAAAGAAAAAATTTAATTAATTTTATCATCTTTATACTTTTTATATTTTAATATACGATTTCATCCAAAAACTACACACTTTAGATTAACTCTTCGATAAAACTACACATTTTTACTAGTTTAAAACCACAATCTTTTGATTTTTACTTAAAAATATGATAGAAAAACCTCACAATTTTTTTTTTGATTTGGAAATGAAAATATTTTTTCTTAAAACGAACACAAAATACTATTATTTAAAAAAATAAAATGAAAAAGTAGTAATTTTATTTTTCACAGGTTTTTTTTACCTGGCGTCAATCTTTTATGTCATATTAAATTATAAGTTCAAATAATTAATAAGTTCATAATTTATAAGTAAAAAAATGTTGGCATAATTTGTATGCAATGAAACGATGTATTTTGTGGGTGTTATATATATATTGGATTATTTACGAAAAAAGTGATAAAATAATTAAAAACGATAAAATTGTTGAATATTATATCAACAAATTAAATTATTACTAAACAGTAGATTAATATTGATAAGTTTATATTGATTAAATAGTAAATAATTATAGAGTAATGTTAACATTGTCTAAAGCTAGTCTGAGTTGATTTAATTGATAGCTTAACTAAAACATAACTTCTTTTACATATTTTATAAATTACAATGTCATAGATTTAACATAAAAAATATCTATCTAGTTGACATTTGTCATAAATGATGATTTAAAAATAAGCTACTTATATAATAATATAAGTAAGCATACGTTAATTATTAAATATCTACTTTGTTTAATATTTTTCCTAATTTCGAATAGACTTTTAGTAATTATTGAGACAAAATAAAAAAGTTATATAATTCATTCGATTTCGGTATGATGCAGATATCTATTGAAACACTAATGGTATTGTTGAATAAACTTTATTAACTTGGTTACGTATTTACCAATAAAAAAATCTTTAAAACTTTTTAATCAGTTTAGATAAATATTTTTAAAAAGATAGAGATGATTACGGTAGTTTTTAATTAACTATAAATACTATTATGTGAGTATTAAAGAAGAATTTTAATGCATAATAGATTTATTTTAGATTGTAATTCTAATGCAAATTTATCAAATTTAAACTTATAGTGTAAATGTACAGTGCACATAGCTTCGGTAAAGTATAAACATCATACAAATACTAATAGTCAAGCAAAAAAAATAATAATATGTTGGTATGTATTAAATTTGAAGCTATATTAAAATTATTCAATAGATATAAATTATGCATAGTTATATAACTGTTTATAGTTCTATTTATAATTTTGACATTAAGTTTTTTACAATACTATAATACTTTTAAATAATATTTGTATGGTTTAAAAATAAATAATTTCATAATTCAAAATGTAATAAATTCATAATTTGTTGAAGATAAAAATGTAGAAAAATTGTTGTTTAAACTGAGTATATATTCAAATTAAACACGTAAAATCATATTTTAAATATCAGTTACGTATATAAAGGTATACATTTCCTATTCATAATTTTTGTGGAAAGTTTGCTACCTGTGTTATGTTAGTGTTAATGAGGTTAGTGTAATTTTATAACTTTTTCCGCCTATGTTTTTGAACGTTAGTATTTTTTAAGAAATTAGTATAACTAAATCACTAATATAAATTCTAAATAATTATGTACTTATAATATATTAATAAATACAACAAAATCTACGGAGCAATGTATAGAATAATCATTATGGTTGTAAGTTTTAAATATCGTAATATACATCGATGATTCAAAAACGTATGTATAATAAAATATATGATACATACTACTAAGAATATAATAATAAGTATCGTCAATATACTTACACGTATCGTGTATTGTGGGCGTTTGAAAAATGTAGAAATACATGACAATGCAGCTTAACTAGTATAAAATATGTATTTCTAGAACGAAGGATAAATTTTAGGAGTTTTATACGAGGAAGGTACTTACTATTAAATAATGTGTGTATTTTTAATATTATCATCAGCGTTTAAGTCTTTGATACAACTTTTTTTGATGGCCAATTAAGTGGGAAATTATATTAAATACATAATTTAATAATGTATGTATGTATACAAACATACATGTATATTGTATATCGGGTATTCCTTGGGATTTACACACATATCATATGCTATCACATACAGCGTACATTTTCGTAGGACACGATACGCGCGCGCGTGTCAATGTGTGTGAGCAAATTTTTATTGGGTTTAACAATTTAACTGGCACCCGTGTACGTAGAAAAAGTTTAAATTTTAAGAATATTATTTGGATTATTTAAAAAATTAAACAACTGTAAGATAATTTGTATAGTCAATTAATTTTAAATAATTGTGTTAATGATAAATGTTAATGTAATATTGATAATGATAATTAAAAAAAAAATATTTGTTTAATACAAATATTTACCACTTATGAATGTACAATTTTTAATTTCATGTACCTAATTGAGTATATTATATAAAGAAAATAGAAAAATATTTAAAAATATTTTGGTGAATACTAAATATTAAATAGGTGTATGAAGTGAGAATAACTACAATGTTTAACCTTTTGAACATAAATATTTGTTTGGTGTTCGCATTTTCCTTTTTTAACGATCTATTGTTGACTTAGACAAATGTAAAAATAACAACTAGTTTCGGTATCATTTCGTAAAATAAGACAATTGTGGATGGTTCAATACTACAATAATATTGAAACTTTTACTTTTTACTTATTTGGCACTTTATTGTGATGGAATTACTTTTAGACCGGTTTTTAAATTTTTATCTGTATAAAATGAATATTTGGTTGTAACAAAATATTTTATATGATGACGCATAAGTCATAACTAATCGGAATCACAACAAAGAAATTTTTAGCTTTACTAAAATTAGTAATTATACTAATTTTATAATTTTATACTCGAATTTTCCATATTAAAATAAATTTGATTTTTAAAACAACAGATTAAATAAATAAATTTAAAATTGAACACTGATAGCAATAAAAAAATACCTATAGACTGAAACGCATGGTTATAACTGTTCATTCATATTTATTGACTGGCGATTGTGTGGCTAATTTTTAGAGATCAATGACAGTTTCCACTTTCCTACTGCCAATTTGAGACGCTCAATATAGAACAGTTAGCATTCGTTCTCTTTCTTATTATTCTTTGATCAATTTATATAATTCGACTAGAATCTATTTAAAACCAATTCCATAGTGCAATATATATATATCATAGGATTTTACTGTCACACATCATAATCTATATTACGGTATAAGGTATATAGATATAGGTAGTTGACCTATACGATGTATCGATAGACGATAATTGAGTAATATAAGATAGCCAAGTAGTCAGTAATTAGTAGTCACCATGGCACAAGCAATTGAAACTTATCGTGAACGTGAAACATTTGTACATGACGGGTATATGTATATTTTCGATGCATTTAGTACAAATAAATTTAAAAATTTTTGGCGATGTCGTTACAAAGATTCGTGTAAGGCGAGAATTCATACAAAAGTTGAAACTTTGGAGGTAATTTAATATTTCATTATTTTAATTTTCAGTAGGTATTAAACACATGTATTATGGTCTTAATTATTAGATCTTAAAAAAAATAAATGAATATTCGACCCATAATTCGGAAGCGGCTAAGATTGAAGCTAATTCTGCAGTCACTAAGATGAAAAAACGAACACGTGAGACAATGGAGCCTACATCAAATATCATCAATGAATGTACGAGTGGATTATCACAAGCAGGAAAGGTAAATATCAAAATTTTATTAACATTAATTTAGAATTAATTTTAAATTACTTAGGGAGCTTTGACGACCGATGGAGCATTATGGCCATACGCCGAAACGGCCACGCCGAAATGGCCACGCCGAAATGTCCTAGAGTCTAGACCGAAACGTTTTACGTATTTTTAAGTATATATGCGAGTTCATTATAAATGTTTCGTAATATATATATACGAATAAAAATACTTATTTTTGGAAGAATCAATATTTATTAATTTTGAAATTTTAGCAAGGAATTTAATCTCGTTCTCTTTTATTCACAAAATTATTAATAATACACTTTAGAAAATTACGAGTGTCCTATTTTGTTTATAAACAGAAAATATATACTGAATCGTTAGTAGTTATAGATAATTATTATTGAAGTGTCATATGAAAATGTGTCCTGTAAAATAAGCCCAATGTATGTCATTGATTATCAACATTAACATTGTCATTAACATTAACAACAATGAAGAATTTGAATTCATATTGAATGATAAACATATCGCCACAAAGTGTTGTTTATTAATCTATAAATGTTATGTTAATTTGATGTTTGTATTATATATTCTAAATAAACATTTAAGATATTTTATATTTAATGTCAAGTTATTCTTATTATATTTAATATTCATAGTTGTAAACTATAATAAAAGGAAGCATGTATATATAATGTTTGAATTATATATATATATATATATATATATATATATATATATATATATATATATATATATATATATTTCTATATATATATATATATATATATGTCGCATCCATATCGCGTTATTGTACGTTTCGCGAAATGGACAACGTTTGCATCCATTTCGCGAAATGAAACCGCGGTTTCTCCACTTCACGTAATTACGCAATGTGGATAATATTTCGTGAAATGGATACCTAAACTATCATCAACGGAACTTGTTCCGTCATTTGGATGTCCACATAGCAAAATTTAAAAAAAAATTGTTTTTATATATTATATTTATTCCTCTAAAAGTTTACATAATTTAATTATTAGTTTTAAGTAAATGTTTTACAAATATTATTAATAATACAAACTACTATTTATTTAGACATACTTGTGAGTTATGATAACGAGAATTACATTTTAAATTACCTTTAAAACAAGCACATTTTTTAGTTTGACATTTGCCTTTACAATAATAACTAAAAAAACCTTGACCTCCAGTTAAAGAAGAGACAATGTCTCTTAATGACATTTCTTTTCTCTTATTCACTTGCTCGATGTCAATAAAATTTGATGTGGCAGATTGTATATTTCCAGAATCATACCAACCTTTTAGTACACCATGTTCAGTTCCTATACGGTTAAGGTTATTTTTCTGATCGATTACTACGCCAATAATGTTAGCTGGGTCTGCCGGACCTCTATCTACCTTCGGAACTACAAATATTAAATATTATATAATACGGTGTAGTAATCGATCAGAAAAATAACCTTAACCGTATAGGAACTGAACATGGTGTACTAAAAGGTTGGTATGATTCTGGAAATATACAATCTGCCACATCAAATTTTATTGACATCGAGCAAGTGAACAAGAGAAAAGAAATGTCATTAAGAGAAATTGTCTCTTCTTTAACTGGAGGTCAAGGTTTTTTTAGTTGTTATTGTAAAGGCAAATGTCAAACTAAAAAATGTGCTTGTTTTAAAGGTAATTTAAAATGTAATTCTCGTTATCATAACTCACAAGTATGTCTAAATAAATAGTAGTTTGTATTATTAATAATATTTGTAAAACATTTACTTAAAACTAATAATTAAATTAAACTTTTAGAGGAATAAATATAATATATAAAAACAAGATTTTTTTTAAATTTTGCTATATGGACATCCAAATGACGGAACAAGTTCCGTTGACGATAGTTTAGGTATCCATTTCACGAAATATTATCCACATTGCGTAATTACGTGAAGTGGAGAAACCGCGGTTTCATTTCGCGAAATGGATGCAAACGTTGTCCATTTCGCGAAACGTACAATAACGCGATATGGATGCGACATATACATTTATTAGTAACCTTAAATTCATATATGAATTTTTGAATATAATATAATAATACATCTTCTTATTATAAGATTGAATAAAATGTATTCCAGTAATTATTATATAAAACATAAAATGGTATAAATATAAAAAATAAAGGTACCGTTCCTTGTTTATATTTTATTCAATATCTTTTAGGTATATAGATTGGTATTTCGATTTCTTTCCTATGAATGTAATTTTATACAGAAAGAAAATAGCGAGACTATTTGATCTTATTCGTTATTATTCAATACCAACGATACACAATGATGTCAAAACTAAACAAAAATACTCATCCACGACCTTGTCGTTAGAAAGTAATTGCCTGCAATATCGCAGAAAACCTGTTATACACCTTTTACTTCTTAGTCTTTCTTTGTTATTGGCATGAATTTCGAATATCGAGTAAAACAATTATTAAATATATCGTTTATCATATTACCGAATAATTTAAATAATTTCAAATGTCTAAAAGTTTTACTATTCTTTTGTAAAATCTTCTCTGGGATTTGGAATTTTAGTAGACTTAATTTAAAGATGAAATCTGCTCAGTAACAAAGTGATGGTTGAAAAAGTTGCGGATTTGTCTTATACATGTTTATCTATAAATAAGGAATACCTATTATCGGTACGCTAGTAAGGTGATAAACTTTCGCAACTTACCTTAAGACGTAAGTTTAATGGTACGCTGTTTATTTATAAATAAATAAACAATGGCATTAATTATCTTGATCTTTTCAATAAAGTTGGTTTTAGAGTAATTTAAACTTTCCGTTGTTGACTTAATCATACATTGGTACATGTAGGGGCGATAAATTATATTATTAATACATATTTATTTGAAAGATACGTCCGAAGGCATTCAGTACAGTAAATTATTCTAACATATTGGCTGCCTAAAATATGTCATAATTAATAACTAATGCGTACTATATTATGATTTATTCATAGATTATATTTTAAGATGTACTTAAATCTATATGTGCTTAATATTTTACCCAATCAAGAATTTTGTATATTTAACAGTTTGGTAAACGAAATATTGATACGATATTCATCCATAAGATTCTCAAAAGTCAAATCATACAAATAAAATACATCTATATGTATGTTAGAAGTAATTAGGAAATGTCTGTACTAAGACCATCAGTGTATAAAATAAAATAATATTTTTATGTTACGATAACTATCTATAAATGCAATAAACCGTGTACGTTAACATTTTAGTCTTAATGCTAAGACTCTCATAAAGCACACTGTATACTGTACACAAATTAAACAAATATATTTGTCATAAAATTCATAAAAATAACAGAAACTTTTGAAAGTCGAAGAAGCAGTAAGTTTTAATATTTTAATAATATAGGTATAATAAATAATTTTACAGGATATTAAGGATAAATTAAATATGATTTTGACAGAGATAACTGTATTTATCTTTCAGGGCTTATAAAAAAAAAAAAAAATAGTCCATTCAATCATCATGAAACTTAAGAAACAGATAGAACAACATGTTTTGAATCTTTTGGTAAAAAAAATTTCTCATTTGTCAAACAAAAAACTTTTAACAAGTTTGATAAAAGAAACATACCGACGATTTAACTAAAAACGATTAATTATATTTATATAAATGGCATATTTTTTATACTTAAGTTTTGCTTAGAATCGTTAAACTAAAAAAATGATATATCATTTCTTTAAAATTCAATATACCTATCCCCATTATCTTATTCAAAGAGCGAAGAATACCCCGTGGTGCTAAGTGCGTCCTTTTGTTTTAAACATATTTAAATTTTATTAGTTGACAAATGACGATCTATATAAAATTATATGAAAACTGTAAATATTTTAGGACCTTTTTAAATTTAAATTTAAAAAGTATCATTATTCCGTGTTTTTAATTTGTTTTGTTATTATTTCTATGGGCTGTTCCAATATTCCGAGCATCAATTTTATTTATTTGTATCTTTTTATAGTTTGTTATGTTGTAACCAGTGTTGGGATTAGATAAATACTTTTTTATCTAGATAAAGATAAAGATAGTATGACAAAAAACTATCTAGATAAAGATAAAAGATAACTAAATCAAAATTTATCTAGATAAAGATAAAAGATAAATACTTTTTATCTAGATAAAAAAATAGATAATTTTTTTTTAATTCCTACTTTAAAGCAGGGTCATCATTTCAATATTTTCTAGGGTAGGGGCGTAGGGCATAATGTTGAGACGTAAGTATAAAATTACCCTTCACTTCTTAGGCATTCAACCAGTGACGCCACTAGCACTAAATTTTAGGGAGGGATATTTTTGTCTATGGTCCTATCTCAGTATTATGCTACAGGTAAAATATTTTATTTTTTTTTGGTGGGGAGAAAATATTATCGTGAAAAAACTATATAACACGACTCTTCACAATCATTTTGAACCTTAACAACAGTTTTAGTATGTATTTAAATTTGTATAAGTAGATATACAATATTTTTATTAGGTAAAATACATATAATATAATTTATATCATTAATTTTTTCATTAATTTAATGTTGACGACGGTTGACGAGTCATCAACACAACATAACAATGAACTGTAGGTTTACTCTATATTTGAGCACCTACCAAGTTCCAGGCCCCTAGCAAAAAGATAAATAACGAATAATACCTTATAGCCAATAGGTATATAGTATTATTAGGAACATACAATTTTTTACTCAGATGACTTAAAAAGTCAAATTTAAAGTATTAATTATCAAAAAAATTAATTGACAATAAAAACCAATAATATGTATTTTTTTTTTCTTTTGTATAGAGAATTAGAGACTAATAATTTATCTAGATAAATTTATCTAGATGGATGACATTTTTATCTTAGATAATCTTTTAGATAAAATGAAATTATTTATCTAGATAAGATAAAAGATAACTAAATAATTATCTAGATAATTTATCTAGATAAATTTATCTAGATAAGTCCCAACACTGGTTGTAACTAACAATATACTATTACTATACTATTTTCATGTGGAGTTAAATAAACGATCAAATATTTTTCGTTTATCGCTTAAAAATATAAATTTCGTTGTTATTTTCATAAAAAAATAAAAATTTACTTTCCGCTAGATGTCGCAACTATACCAAACAATTATTACGTTATTCCTAAACATATAGGTGCCTGCACTAATAATGGTCCTTGATACACATAATTGTATTTGTATAACGAAATTGCCGTCGGTAATCTTTAATCGAATAACAATGGTGCTAATATGATGATAGATAAGACGTGTATTTACGCACATTGTTCCGGTTGCAAAAAATCTGAGTTACGTCATAAGAAAATTATTGCACTATTTTGTTTAATTTTTTTTTTTTAAGTAATGTATATTTTTCTCGTTAGGCGATTTGTATGTGCTGCGTAAACAATGACTTTTCTCTTTTACTTCCTCTTAGATTAATATTGTGTTCTATGTAAAATATCCAGCATAGACATTTGATGTAATTCTGAGCAATTTAAATGCTAATACTCAAGATTAAAAATATATGTTGCATCATGAAAGTTTTGTATGGTGTCATTCAATGGTTCATATATATGTTATTTACCGATATAATATTATATAAGTTTATTTTAAAAATATTGCCTTAATAGCCTCACTTCCGTAATAAACATCCGGTCGATTGTCGATAAAGTAATATTTTATGTTAGGTGCTTTGTTCTTGTGCTACTGTATAACTAAAATTTGAGTGATTTAGTACTTCATTACCTTTTTGATGTAACATCTTATCTTATATTGTTGTATTTACCTTTCTTCCTAGTTCCTGTGTAGAAATTTTCTATTTCACATATTTTTGAAAGTATAGATTTAATTTAACTAGTTTGGAAAGGGAAACAATTCTGTATTTTTAAATCCTGATATTTTCCAAGACAGTCATACAGAAAACGATTCAAACTTAAACTTTGTTATTGTTAATAGGTAATTTTAAACAGTAATTATAATAGAAATAAAAATAAAAACTTTAAAAAATTATTCTTACTAGAAGATATGATAATATTATCAATTATGTGTATAATCATATTGTACCTATATAATCGATCGCTCAATTTGAGAAATAACTTTTATAATATTCGATTAAATTTAATTTGACTTATTTAAATATAATAGATAAAATATTTAACAATATTTTTGATTTAATTTGTAAAAAAACACATTCTGGGTAAAGCAAAGAATTTATTGATTTTACAATGATGGTTTTTAATTTGTTTTGTCTATAGACTCTCTTTTGCATTGTAGACACTTCGTCCAAGAGTTATGTTGGGCTCCTCCATAGATCGAAGTTTCATATAGTAAGTCCTTAAAATAGGTAATTTTTCTCTAACCTCAAAAGTAAATATTGTTGCTATTTATATACTATTTAAGGTTTTTATAAATGTATATATATATATATATATATATATATTTTTTTTTTAAAGAGTTTCAAAATTTCTTGTATTTTAAATATATTTGAACAATTATGATATAAATTTAAATTAAATTAGAATGAAAGCTTTTACGTACATAGTGTCGTAGTCCAAGCATACTGTGTAGTATTTTAAATATATAAATAGGATGTTGACATCAATTATGTATTATAGTTTCATAAGAATTAACGTGAATAATTGTAATTAATTATTGAAATTCATGTTGGGACAAACATACGTATTATGTATATTTTATTCTCGTCATGTCTTTTATAGACACTTAATTTCTTGTTTATTGGTTATTAGTACTTATCAATTTATTATTAAGGTACAATACAAAATATTGTATTTACCTCAACCTTGTCTATATTATACTCGTTTCATTTTAATTCATTTTTTATTTCTTTTTACTTGTATACTACTCTTTTTATATCATGATATTTAAAAACTTCGGCTTCGAAAGGCAAAATTGACCAAAATATTTTTTTCATCAGAATTGAGTGATAATTAGATTACTTAAATGTATCTAATGTTTATGATCTAACTTAAGAAATTCTTATTGGGACGCATTGACAAGTTATGATTGAATTCAGATTACCGATTAATTATACTTTTTAAATATTTTGGCTATCCTATAATGTAATGTAAATTATGAAACAGTTTTATAATTGTATGCATTCAATAAATATATTATTGAACGGTGCAAGAAAAATGTACTAATGTATACGTTAGATAAATTTCCCTGATCAATTTTGAGCAAAAACAACAAAAATTAAGTGGTAGCAATAGAAATGACGTTGCTCATGACTTGGCGCGTTTGCCTCACGTGATCCGTGAACCTATTCAATTTTATTAGCAAGTATTATTGCAGCGGGGAAAAGATCATAAAGGTGTTTCCCCATTGCTTGCTTGAATGAAAGCGATTTAAATTAAAAACACTGCGTACAATTTTAGATCACTCCTCCCTACCATTTCCCATGTGGTCGTGAGGGAATCAAATCCCGACAAAGAAACCTTGTGTTCATTTTCGCACGTTTCCCGGCTCCAATAGTGTGTAGAGAGTGATCGCGGAAAATCCTTATTGATAGCATGTTGTCTACGTTCGCAGTAAGTACAAAATATAATGACGTATATATTTATGTATTCGTATTATATATATATACACATTGTGCATAATATATAGTATATACTTTGAAAACTATTTTCATTTTATGTTAACTATTTTTAACGTTAATTTTCTTTAGTTATTTAAATTGTTATAATACTAATCACATGATATTTTCAGTAAGTATAAGAGAATTTACTATGAATATATTTTTCACGATTTTGTAAAAAAATATTTTTTTTGTGGTAATTATTTGATACATTTATATATCAATATATCATAGATAATTTCAAAAGTAGTATTTGTTTTTTTTGGACAATTAATTTTTAGTTGGATTAAATTTTTCATTAAATAATGAGTTAAGAGTTTCAATGGTTCTTAGATTAATGCAAGTATCAAATGAAAGAGGAATGTCAAGATTATAAAGACTATGAAAATTTTAATTATAATTTATTTTAACGGCGTATATCAACTATTTCATAATTTATTATTAAATCTTCTATGAACAAACCAGCTTTTGATTACTTAAATTTCTAGTGAAGTATATTGATTCAACAGTAGAAAGTATAGGATATGTAACAGGTAATAATATAATATATAAATCTTTATTTAATTGTCCGGTTATTATGATCAATAAGTTAAACGAATCTTATAGTAGTATAATTTGAAAAGAAATGTTTAGTTTTTAGTGAAATCACCTAAAAATGTTACTGTATGCATTAATTTACCAATTATTTTAGTATACATTAAGTTAGTCACACTCTTAGTTAAACACATTGGTCATTCTGCTGTTGCTGATGCTGCTGCACAAAAAAATAAATTAAAAAAATTACATCGATCCAAACGGTTTAATCGTCTCAATTTCACCAGTAACAGAGACAGTGACACTATCTCTTTTTGTATTAATCAATAGATTTAGAAATGCATTAATGCATTTGAAATATTCAAATTACATATTTCAGAATATTTGATTGAATTATAATCTAGTTACAAAGTTTGAGTAATAAAATGAATAGTTTCGATTATTTATTATTATATTTGTATATATATATATAATATAATCATCAACTAAATGCAGGTGTCTTTTCTTAATAATGCTAATAATATTAATAATGTATACATTAATTAAGTGTAAATACATGTATAGTTTTCTCTATTTGTATATATTCACAGATTTTAATAGAATTGAACAGATAAATAAATATAATAGCTAGTGGTAAAGTTTGTTTTTAGAAAAAAACTAAATATGTGGGATTATGATTTTTATTAATTTAAATTATTAAAAATAAATAAATAAATTGTTATTATTAGTGGCTATTATGTGTATTTTTTAGTAGGTGATTTAATTAATCAATTAATTTTTTATTTATTTTTATTTATGTATAATTTAATGGAACTAGCCTTTTTTAATATTGAATGTGGTATAAAGACCAATCATGTATAGAATAAACAAGTTAATAGAATAATTGTACAGCAATAAATAATATTAAAAATGTATAGGTATAAAAAAATATACAAAGAAATAAATAAATATACAAATATTAAAAAAAATACACATTAACGAGAACTAATTAAAATGATAATGATTTTTTTAAATTATAATTTACTTAAGTCTAAAAGTATACGAGTAGTGTCAAAAAAAAAATCTTAAACAGTGAAGACTAAGTTAGCAAGTTTGAGAGCTCTAACAAAAAATGAGTCATTAGTTGATTTGAACTTAAAGAATATATTGTTCGTTGTTTATAAACTGAAAGAGTTTTAACTACCTGAAGTAAAATTTATTGTAAATCTGTGAATGTTGAAAATTACAACAACAGCATGTATATACAAAAACACTTAAAGTAATAAAAAATTAAATAAATAAATAAAAATAATAAATTAATTGAAGAAGTTTATTTTTGCTTGTCATTTTATTTTTCCTTATTGAATTTCTAGCAGATACCGTTCTTCCGCCCTGCTAAATAATAATTATTCTTTAGCTTAAAATAACATCACGGTGTGCAATAATATCTACTTTCCCCAATTTTTATAACACGCCAATGATTCGTATCGGCTTACAGATTTATCGCGTTAAGAGTTTAGTTTACCATCGTATCTAATTACCAAACGATTGTTTTAAAAGAATATATTTTTGAATTAAAATTTAGTTTATTTCCTATATTAGGCCAGAAAAATCAGATTACATGACTATTTGAGAGAAAAAATAATTTGATAATAATTATTGTTTACTGTTGTGAAAAAAAAAAAGAAAGAATCTTCGTTTATGGTATTTTTTCGTTGAATAATCTTAAATGTGCATCATCAACTATATGTGGGTATATTTTAGAGTTCACGTACTCTCATGTGTATTTTTTCTTACATTCATTTCATGGTTTATTACACATCGGTGATTCACGGGGGGCACGTGATCTTTTGCTCTTCTTCTAAATCCGTCACCGATGGGAACTGACCACGAAAAATCGCTGTTTTATATTATGAAAAATTATAACCGCTGTGTGTCAGCGGCCATAAGATAAACGCGCTTCCATCCCCCCCCTCAATTCGACACGTCCGTTCTAAAACGTTTGATCGTTTCAGGTTTGTTTTTGGGCGACCACCGTGTTCGCGGCTTGCAACGTAAAGACCAAGGTGCACTATGTGCGTGCCGCTGACGACCGGTCCCGGGACTACTTCCCGGAACGGTTGCAGTCGCGTGCGTCTTCCATGTTCGGGCCCGCGGGCCAGCCGCAGACTGCTGCGTCCACCGGGTTTCCGTACCGGTTCGTCTTTCCCGCCAACCATCCGGCGTTGAGCAGCTCCGCGTGGACGTTGCCGAATTCGCACCAGTCCGAACCGCTGTACTCCGCCGAGGACCTGTTCTCGCAGCAGCCGGCCAACAGTCACCAGCATTCGCTGTCCGACCATAAACACCATCACCATCATCAGCAGCAGCAACAGCAACAGCACCAGCATCTCGGCCATCTGCACCAGCAGCCGCAGCAACTCGGCTACGAAACTATCGGGAAGATGCAATACGAGTTATTCGGAGGCGGTAGCGGTGGCGGCGGCGTGGCCAAACACCACGCGCAACCGCCTCAGTCTCAGTATCACTTCATCAAGCAGCCTAAACACTATCAGAGCTTCGAGATGGGCCCGAACACGGTGCCCGCGATCCACCACCAGACCCCGTCCTATCCGTCCACGGCCGCGACCATCGCCCAGCCGATAATGCTGCTCATACCGTCGTCCGGTCACCCCGGAGCCCCGTACCAGACCCTGGTGCTAGTCCCGTCGTCGGTCCCGCCGCCGCCTCCGCCGCCGCCGGCCCCGATTTTCCCCGGTTTCCACCAGCCGTTCCAGCCGCACTTGCACACTCCCGGGCAGCTTCTGCCCGGCTTTGTAACCCAACCGCGAGGGCCCCCGCTCGTGCCCGGTTATCCGTCCGGCCTCGGCGGCGGCGTCGGTGGCCTGGGAAAGTACCCGGGGCCGCAACTGTTTCACCGGTCGCACGACCCGCACCAACAGCACCAGTCGCACGTGCAACACCCAATTCAGCAGCAACACCAGCAACAGCAGCAGCAGCAGCAGCAGCAGCAGCAACAGCAGCAGCAGCAACAGCAAAAGCATCAACAGCAACAGCAGCAGCTCCGTCATCATCAACATGCGCAGCACAAAGGGCCGCCGCCGTCGTTGCCGTCGTCGTACCAAGGTTCCGGATCGGTGAATGTACCGCACACTACGGCGACCGGTGCGGCGGTGCAGCAGCCGATAGAGGACAAGGTTAGCCACGGTTCCGGAGCGTCGGAGGAAAACGCGGACGACCGTGTCGAGAGCAGCGCCGAGACGAAACGCGACGACAAGTCGCCAGAGTTCGGCGACAAGACCAGCACGAAACCTCCCAAACGAATCGTGGTCACGTGATGCACGCTGCCACGTTATCGACTCTTTCCTTCGCCTGTCTGTTACTATTTTAGTACCCTCGATCGAATGATTTCCGTTAATGTATTTTCTTGTCCGGTTCGGCGAGAGAAAACATCGAAAGTTTACGAACGCTCACAAAGCCGGGGAAAAAAATGTAAGATAAAATAGTTAAAGATAGTGTTTGTATAGATTTAAAAAAAAACCTCAAGATAATTAGTGCTTAAGTAACATTAAAAAACGTCGTATGACTCAAAACACAATTGTTCATATTATTCTGCTAATCAGCTATTTCGATGGATTCAATTTTCAATTTTCAAATTAAACATTTATTTATTTTTTTAATTTTAAGATGTAAATAATGATCAGCTCATTCAATAACACTAGGTTGTTTATCGTTCAATTATTGTAAACTTACTTATTTTGTATGCATACACAATGAATGACATTGTTGAATACAAAGAAAATATGCATTTTATGACTGTATTTTTTATAAAATGCACTTTGAATATAAAAGAATTAACAAAAACAAGTAAAATATCGTTCATAATTTATTGTTGGTTGTTTTTTTAAAGAACACATACACATGTGTAATTAAATTTAAAATATAAAAATATGTTAGGTACCTACTATTGTTATAATATTCATAATCTAGAATAATAAAAAAAAAAATAACGTAGTACTAAAATACTATAAGTTATAAATAAAAACTATTTGTCTAATATTAAGACAATGTATCAACCAGGGGCGTGCCTGGGGGGGGGGGTTTCGGGTGTTCAAACCCCCCCCCCCCCCGAAAAATTAAAATAGTTGTTAATAAAAGTTTTACTTAATATTATAATATATATATATATATATATATATATATATATATATATATATATATATATATATATATATATATATATATATATATATATATTAAAATAGGTACGTGTCAGTAAAAATATTGAACCCCCCCCGAAAAAAATTTCTAGGCACGCCCCTGGTATCAACAGTTAAATTGTTATTTTATTTAATTAAAATTTTGTTTTTTGCTATTAATTTCTGTAGACATATTTTAATTAAAATAAAAATATTTAATCATTACTCAACTTAAAAACTGTGTTAAAATGTTTTGCTTAGTATATTTAATATCTATTTATATTTTAAATCTTAATAGCAATTAAATATAAATCGGTCTTTGGTATAATAATATAAATACATTAATTAAGTATAATCTTTATATTATTTTAAAAAAAGTTTAAAAATTAAAAATTAAAAGTAAATAAACTCTTAATGAACAAAAATATTATTACTATATTTCATTTTATTCTCTAGGATTTAAATAATTTTGTAACAATAGAATTACGAAAATAATTTAAATAATATACTTACATTTTTTTATTTTATGGACACTTTACTATCGGAAAAAATGTGGTGGAACAAATTAAATTGAAACAGATAAATTTAATTCTAATTTTAAGAAAACATATTTTCGATTCATAATATATTGATAAATATAAAATAAATGACGACAACAATGAATGCTACGGAATAACTAGTTTTATTATTTTATAGATAGTGAATTGATATACCTACTGGATGTTTTCGAATAATAATAAAAAAGACCCATAATAATAATTAAAAACATATAAATTTATAACTGAAAATTTCTTCAAGGAAATAGACAATACTTTTAATAATAATAATAATAATAATAATAATAATAATATAATGTACGTGTGTGATGAATTGACTCAAGTTGATCTAAAAAGTGTTTCGAATCGTATTCGCCGTGGAAACGGTTGTTTTTTTTTATCACTATTCTTTAAACAATATTATTTGTTCAGCTCTGTCCATCTTGTGAGCCAATAATGCATCATGTAGGTCCTTAGTTTATTATACCTGATGCATCTGACGGTAGATTTCGCTTTCATCGATCAGTTTTTAGAGACCACAGCGTTTCTTCGATTATCTATGGCCCGGCTTGTCATTTTTTTTTTTTACTTGTATATTATGATTGTTTATTTTTTCTGGTAATAAAATAAACATTTTAAATTTCGAAGGTCGTTGACGGAAAAAAATATTACTGGTCGTTACATACTAAAATTAATTTAAAAAATGCAGACATTAATTTTTAAAAAGGTTTTTTTTATAGTTCAGGCTACACTAACCGTAAAATGAAAAAAATATATACTTACCTTATTAACCCATCCGTGAAGCTGATTTTTAAGTGTTTATTATATTAAAATAATAGATTTTGATGTATAAAATAGGGCCTTCAATACTTTAAGTACAGTTAAAGGTTTTAATTTTCTTCCATGTAGTTTTCCATTTTGAAATCATTTTGAAATATTTTGAATTTCAATTTGTTTTATATGTATGAATTTATTTAACCGTTTGTTCCGTTACGGATCTTGGTATAGTCCGATAGCCGTATAGGATAATTATACAGTTAATGCCAATTAACTTATGATTAAGTGGATGAGACTACTTTCAACAAAATATTGTTAAGAGAAATTGCTTTCGTAATGGTCAATTACTACCTTCTTCTCATTCTTTTGAATTATCTCTTAATGATCCGCCTTTTGTACGTTTCGAACTAAAGAATAATTCAATATGTGACATCTGCTGGCTTCACGTAGCCCACTATGTATGTTAAACTTGAGTTATTCGTTTAAAACTCTAACCTCGTTTTTTACGATTCTATTTTCTGATAATATATTTTTTTAATATTCTTCTTTTAATGAGACTTTGTTATAAAATTAAGTCTGAATGTTATCACGCTGAGTTTAAAAAAATGTTGATAGGTTTGAAGTAAATTCTAAAAATGTATACATATGCAGTGTACAAAACCGATAAATGTGTATAGAATTAGAATATATTTATACAATTTATCGTTTCACATTAGAAAAGTGTAAGTTATTGAAACGGTCTAGTAGCTAAATAACTTTTTAATTAAACATCGAAGTGTACTCATTTTATCGGAAAACGTACATACAAGAAAAAATTCAATTTTTAAATCGATTTATATGATATTAGCTATACGATAACAAATTAAAAGTAGCGAATTTATAATATTTTAGATAAGGAAAAAATATTAATTTTTTTTTTTATAGCATTTAACATATTTAATGTTAATGTTAATGTTTAATAATACAATTTCACAACAAATTTAAAATAAACGTAAATTAGTATGCGGGCAATGTATATTACTGGATTAGGCATATTCATGAGAAATATTACAATTTATTATTCACCACAACGCCTGAGTACAACGTAAACAGAATATTTGTATTTACTATGTATTATAGTGACTACCGTTTATTTTTCGCTATTATTTATATTATTTTTTTTAAATTTATTAACATAATACATAAATATATAATAAATTATATTGACTTCAAGAAGAGTTTACCTTCAATGATATGAGTGTACAAGTGAAATATACAATATACAATATTAACAACATAAACCTTTTATGGTATTGTAAGTGTTTTACCTTTTGGAGGGGCAGAGTGACAAATAGTTACATTTTTCAATTTTGACTTATAGAGGGGATAAATAGTACACATTGCATTTCAATCATGTATTTTGGCAGACATTTGAAAATATAAATAATTCTATGATTTTTTTTACATAGGTATCATGGCACATTTAGGATTTTTTTGACTTGGGTACACATTTTTTATGCCCTCTTCCTCCCACCGGTTTTTATTGTAGCAATGTTTCTAGAGAAACATTTTTTTCTAAGAAAACGTACAATACATGTGATATAGTAATAATATCATGCAGTATAAAAATCTATCGAGTGCCCTAGAATGCTGTATATCATAGGTACTTTCAGTAGTACCCACGATAGTAAAATAATCAAAGCAAATTGTAAATTTTCTGAATTTATTTTCTTTTCTATTTACGAAATAGTGAACCAAATGTCAATGAAGGAAAAAAAATAGTGAAAAAATTAATAGAGTACAAATATTAAAGAGAAGAAAAACGAACATCGTTAAACTAATACTTTTTGTCACGCTTTTGACCTTGCAAAATCTTCAATAATTTTTTGACACGAATAATATTTTGACCATTTGTATGATGAAAAAAAAAAGATGCATGATTTGATTGTGATAGTTTTGGTATCAAAAAACGCAAATTATAAGAGTGGTATTAGTTTGTTATATATACAGTATTTACTTTGTATATACAGTATTGTGTTTTGTTTTTAAACAGCCGATGACAAACAACAAACTAATACACGCGCGCTTATTATGAAATTTGGAGATTAATTTCACAAAATAGCCATATTGTCGTGTTAATATTTATATAGCGTTTTGTTGACATTGATTTGCCTAAAAAAATGAACTAACATTTTCACTACTGCTTAAATCATTATACATCTCTTAATAAAAAGCTCCCAGTTAAATTTGCTGCCCCCAAAAAAGTGCTGCCTTGGGCAATTGCCTTCCTTGACCCCCCTAAATACGCCACTGATGAGTATAACAAATACTCTTTTCCAAAAATTATAGTCATGGATTTTTTCAAATTTTTAGGAAAGGGAGGGTGGGCACACATTATTTTAATCCCCCAAAAAAAATTAAATAATTTTTTAACACGTAAGTATAGTTGGATGTTCGGCTAATTATATGTATATAAAATTGAACTAGAAATAAATAATAATTTTAAGGGGTTATCTATAGATAACAAAATATACACGAAAAGAATTGTGATTCTGCTATTTCATTATAATAAAATGACAATAATAGCCAGGCCACTGATTTTTTTTTGTCATTTTGACAATTAGTTAAAATTGCATGGTAAAAATGTTACTATTCTAGAGATAAATATTAAAAAAACTTAAGTTATGATATCAACAAAATTGAAAGAAATTTTTATTCAAAATATGATCGAAGCTAAAACAACTGATTCGTATTCATCATGAGAATATGATTATTTGATTTCAAATTCGGTTTCTAGCTGTAGTATTGTCGATTTCATAAATTTACATTATATACATAGTAAGCAACTGAATACTATAATGAGCGTTCAATAAAATTTCTGTTTCAGATTATTTAAAGCTTAAATCAATAGGTATATTAATGAAATAGCATTTACATCATATATGGTTTAAAAATTATATAAAAAAACATGCTGACATAAATCTTTTTATCGTGTACAGTACGTAAATTAAAGTAGTAATATGAAAATCTAAAATTTAGATAGTGATTTTCTAATGTCAGATAAAAACATTATGAGCGTATCGATTTTTACTAAACAAGATGTCCTATTATGATTTGGCAAATGCAATAACTTTTGTTTTATTCAATACTTTTCAATTTTTGTTTATATTTCATATTATATTACGACGCTTCAACTAAAATATTGAAAAACAGTTTTTTGATTATGTGTCTCTAATTTTATAGTTTTGTCAGAAAACTGAGATGGTCCGTCGGGTCATTTACAGAGTACGGAAACACCATGGTCGACTGCGGGCTATTTTTATGAGTATCGGCAACAGGCATCGTGCCTGTCCCGGTGTAGCCACGTTCACCGAGAGTCATGAAATATTATGTTTTTGTATAATAAATCATATTTTGCGTTCTATATTCTTACTCTACACGTCCCTGTGTTCTGTTTATCTAAGGATATCTGAACGCGGGTTCCACGACATTTGACCCGGTAAATAATATCTGGAGACAAATGACCTGTGTCATTAGATCCAGTGCAAAAATATCCTGTACTCAAATTAACCGGGTTAAAAATATCCGGCATTTTATAAATAATATAAAATCAAAATTATTGACAGTCAAAATATAAAATAATTGTTTTTCTATGATAAATATATATAATTTAATGATTAAAAATTGAAATTATGAGCAACACCTTTTAAGTAATTTAATATATCATCTCTGATGCATGGCTTTCTCCTAAATTAATTTTTCTATTTTAGCTTCCACCAAGTTTTGTTCAGTTTCAATAAAATTAATAAATTTCCATATTGTCGGATGATGTACTCCTATGGAAGAATTAAATGCATGATGCCACTAATATATAAATTGTATCACTTACTGAATTTAATAATTCATTTATAAATTTGTCAAAAAGGTACTTGCACACATAACAATAATCTATGGATAAATAAATTACGTTTGTATACGTTCATAGGGTTTCGCATTAGTTAGGCAATATTACCAAATGGTGCCGTTTCCAACGATTTATTAAAAATAATAATTTAAAACTAGGTAAACTAAAATTAGATGGTGCCATTTCAAATTGAGCTTTCAAAGGTCGGACATGTACCATTTTAGGTAATCCTAAAATAAAATCGTCACTTAAGGTCAGAGTACCAATTGCGTTGTATAAAAATATTTTTTTAAACATTTTTGTTCAAATAAACGCTGACACCATTCTCGGGGTCCTTTGTGGCGTGCGAGATCGCCGTGGTCTGGCAAGGGTATAAGATGGCCCACCCTGGAGCCACCACCTCGGGCACCACTTTACCACCTAGCTAATAATAAACTATTACAGTATACATTATCATATGATTAGTATACTTCTACAAAAATAAATTGTTGCAGTGCGTCATGTTATGTTATCTATGATTACATTTTCAGGGGTTTTTCGTCATTCACTGAGCAAGTCATTTTATTTTAGTACAACACATAGTTATGAATCATTAATACTTCAATTTAACTTAAATCATAATTAATATTAATTGTTCTTGGTAAATTTCATACATTTTATATTTATGGATTTATTCATATTATTGAATATTATAATTAAATTTCCTTAACTAATTAAAATATTTGTTTGATTTTGAGAAAATCAATTTGATGTATTATTTAATATGATAAAAACAGTCACCTAAAATATAAAATCTATGACCGTATACTACATATAAAATAGTGGGTATTTTCAAAATTCTGCATAGTGTTTTTTTAAAAACAAATTTCGTGTCGTGTATATTATTTACTTAAAATGTAATGAAGATTGATTTCCATACTGCTTTACACGGAGAAATTATATTTTTGTATATTATCTTGAATTAATCCAGTTAACAATAATTATCGATTAGGTAGGTACACAATTTCACCAAATTTATTTATTTTACATGCAAATGATCAAATGTGACTAGCATCTACCAAAATGAAACGTACTTAGTTTAATTCAACATGGCATCAATTGTCATAAAGTGATCTGGTTTGAGTAATAATATGTCTATTATTTTTTTTTCTGACTAATCGAAATTATTAAAAATTAATATGACAATAATAATAATTATGAATGACTATGTTTAAATTCTGAATTTAAAACTTTATTTCATAACAATATAATCTTTCAAATAAAATTTCAAATGGTAAACAAAATACATTTCATTAATTTGTTTGATTGAAAATTGGAAATAGTCATATTGTTTAAAATTTTTGATTTTGTATGTAACATATTTCAATCAACAGTATATATTATTAGCTACAACTTAAATCATTCATTTAAGTTCATATTTGAGTTATGTTTTAACTGTAAATTGACATTAAAAATTAAGGATAATATGTAGGTACATTAAAAAAAAAAAAAAAAAATTGGAAAATACGTTTAGACATAATAGAAATATAATTTAAATAAAGAAATAAAGTAATATGGCTCTTAATTATTTTTGTTATCGTAATCATATAGCCAAAGTTGTCTATGATCGATCACCAAAGCAACATCTCTGAAAAGTTCTATTCTTTTAATTGATTTTCTAAAATTCTTGAGTATTTGTCATAACAATGATGTAATGATAGGTGATTAGTGAAAAACATAATAAGGATAACGAAGTAATCATATGACATTTATATTGACATTAGTTATTTTTAATGCATGCTAATGACATACGTTCTATGTATGAATTGTTTTATTTATATTTGAATAATTTATATATTACCAATGTTACTATGAGACTTAAAATTACATAAATTATTTTTACACCTATGAAGAAGAAATGCACGAGTACGTATAAGTAAAGAGAGAACTGTTAAAATGTAACAATAAAATAGTTAAGTAATGCAGTTTGTGAACTGTTTACATTTAATGAAGTTTTATTAACTTACATAATTATTTGAAATGTCATGTTTTAAAATAATTATCAACAATGTAATATGTTAATGATGTTTGGTATTTATAATATTCTATTCCTTGGTAACAATGTTTAAAGTCAAATGTGTACATTTATTTTAAACTGTTATTGATTTGTATTTGTCAACTTTCAGTATTGCTTTAAAAAATAATCTAATTAAAAATATATTACAATACACCTTATAAATCTGGAGTCTATTATATTTTAGAAAGTATACATTAAACACGTCTTACTACACCAGGGGTCTTCAACCCGCGGCCCGCATGTAGCCCATTTTGTCATTATTTGCGGCCCGCGATCACATTTGAAATATAGCATGTATCTTTTCTATTTCGATAAAATTAAAACGGCCATGGGTCATCGATATTGAAAAAATTGGGAAAAGTACGATAAAACAAATTAGATTGCCTTCTTACATGTTATAAATGTTGGCTGTTTTAAAGGTATCAATAATAGTTTGTAATTTAAAATTTAATCATGAAAATTGTTATAGTAAAACTTAATTTTAGTATAAAACACATGTTTTTATTACAGATGTGGCCCGCGAGATTTGTACAAAGTAATTTGTGGCCCTCTCCATAAAAAGGTTGAAGACCCCTAAACTAAATGTTCCTTTAAGTCAATTAATATTTATAAAATAAACGGATAATGTACACAATTTAACAACCAACATAATATAAATTTTGGTAACTACTTATGTATATAAATCCAACTAAATTTAGTAGTTGTACACATATTCAAATAATATGTTGCTTACATATTTGTACTTACAATTATTTACAATATCAAATCACGAAATGTTATATTATATTTTTGAATAGATACAAATAGTATTATTCTACTATATATATTACAGAAACAAATTTATTTATTGAAATACATGTCTGTACTATGTTAATTCATACATTATGATGATTATTAACTCTTTGATAAAAGGGGTCGCTGTAAATTGCGTCCCATTTTAAATTTTTTGTGTAAATTACGGGCAAGGTATATATTTTATGTCATATATATTATAATTTTTTACCTTAATAGTTTTTATTCATACGTAAAGTACATCTAGATATATCTTTTCAAAATCTATATTTTTTTTTTCCATTTTTCAGACTTAAGACTATTAAAATAATTGTAGAAATAATTTATATAAGAGTGGTTAAAAATATTGGTTTTGCTGTTTGTAGTTTGTGATTAAAATTATGTATTGTTAAAAATATTGGTTAGCTGCTGTGGTTTATGATTAAAAATGTAATTACTTGCACATTTTAAGTATGCAACACTAACTTTGAATATAATTTTTCAAAAATTTATAGAAATGGAATTGAGAAATATCAACAATTTTCAATGTTTTATTCCTTTCGCTTTTTATTTAATTCATTATTGGAAAAAATACGCACTATTCAACTGAACATGAGCTGCGATCGAACTAAGTAGGTAATGATATAATAGTAAATATATTATCTAAATCATAGATTATTTTTTATATTTAAATTGTTTTGCCGACTGGAAAAAGTGTATATACGGAGACGCACGTTTCAAAAATATTTGGGTCGTAATTTACGTAGTATATGGCCGTGATATTTTTTCGGGACGCAATTTACCGCCCTTGATAAAAGTCACATTAATATCTAATAGTATAGCATAATAGTACATAATTTGATTCGTAATATGATGTTAAAATATTTATTTTGTCCTTTTTACTCAACGTTTTAAAAACTCCGTCAATGTTAGAGTGTATATAATGTACAAGAAATAAATTATATAATTAAATAATTTAAAATTTTTTTCAAAAATTGTATGATTATGTTCGTACATACATATAGACACTAATTATTATTTAATTAATATTTGTTATTTAAATTATGTTTATTTATTAATAAAAAAAAAAAGTCAATAGAAATTAGTTTAAAGAAGACACACAACTTGTTTGAGTAGATTGTGTTTCTTAAACTTTCTACATTTTTCATAAATTAACATATTATAACTTGTATAATGTCACTCATTATCTTAATATAACTTTTAATGAAATCTTGACTAAGATTTTTTTTGATAAATATGAAATATAAAAATTTAATTTAAGTAGTAAAAATATATTTGTAAATAATATTTTGTGTGTCATAATGTCTTGTTATGATCTTGTCAGGAACTAATTATAATAGTAAACAAGTTGCCATTAGTTAATCATGGCAAATTCATCAAAACTTTTACCAATAATATTACTTGTTATTTTAACATGTTGAAAATGTGTAATAGTAAATAGTAAATATTTACATGACAAAACATTTTGTGATAATATTTTAGCAATTAAAATTGCATTTTGAAAAAAAATCGTTTTTTTTTTACATAGATGCCTAGTAGGCATTGCCTACTCTCATGACAAAATAGATCTATTTTGTCATGCCTACTCTAATCACCGACCTAGAAAAAACAGTCAATGATATGACATAAGTCTTAGAATATAATATTTTATCCTGTTGAACAAATAAATACGCGATTTTCTATTTATATTGACGAATTAAATATTCACGTATTTTATCGAAAATACTTTCGAGGCGTAAAAATAGCAAACAATTACCTTCCTTAAATGTCAACAAAATACCTTTCTGTTTGCGTAGGTATTAAGCATTAAAAAATGTTTCCTTGACGGCCGTTCGGGTGAAATTACCGTGCGCTAAAAAACCAGACTGAAATCAAGCTAAACGCAGTACAAGTGCCGCGCAGACTGGATTTTGTCGGAAAACCACTTTCACTGAACCGTGGTGACATACGGGATACAATGCAGACGATCCGGACCAGTTTTTCGACTTCCTGTGGTCAAGTGGTCGTTCGCACTATAAAGTGGAAAGCACGCCAGGATCAGCTCCCACGAATGGTTTGTTACATCATCGGATTGTTGCTGAAAATAGAAACCGACTGTACTACTAGTCGATATTTTTTATGCACCACGCCGTCCGGGAGCATGGACACTTGGAACAACACAGGCCGAGTAATATAACAAGGCGTGCGGTGTATCGTATGTTTGTAACAAATGATTAAATTCAGTCTGTTGGATTATTGTTATTTAATAACGCGTACTATGTCATTTGCTAGTAAAATACAATTGATATTTATACGAAATGAAATGATGCCAATCATAAAATACTGAGTGGTGTTTAATCTATCTATGCAATTAATTTGTTATGTTGACATCAAATATAGGTACCATATAAATCGCAATTATTTACAAAATTACTAATCGTGAAATGGTTGTCTGTGAAAAGCTTGTACAATTAAATATTGCAAACACCAATAAATTGATAAATATGTGTATCATTTACACATTTACACTTTTCAATGTTGCACAATTTCTTCAACTACTGTAATTACTGAAGAAAAATATTTCACAAATCATAGAATTTAGTCAAAAACCAAAATAGTAATAAATCATTTCGACATAATTTATGATGTAATAATTTGTTATTTATTCGATGTTATTGTTTATAATTAGTTGTCATTTTGGACAAGTAACAAAAGAAAACCCTTAAGTAATAATGTTCATATGATTTTACTGTTCTTCTGTTCTTGTTAAAATCATGACGTTTTACGCATGGATGGGTCTCACCGGAAACCGATGTACTACCTACTAGGAAAAATAGCTATTTGCCACTCTTATATAATATGATTTATTTGTTGAAATCAATCCGGTTTACGCAAGGGAAATTAATTTTTTTAATTCTCAGTTAATTTTTCAAGTAAACTGTAAATTTATTTGTTGGTATTATATAAAATATATAATTAGTTCATTTACTATAATTATTTATAGTGTCTTATATACATTATATTCTAAGTTATTTCAAGTATTCCACGTATTAATCGTATCAGTATTAGTTATTTAAGTATTTATCGTATCGTATTTTTTGATTTTTGTTTTCATAAAAAATGTTGTTCTTACATTATTCATAAGTAGGTATCTTATTTCAACTAATTATTTAAAAATAATTTAAAATACCTAAATCACGTCTAGAACTTCTATTTTCTAACAGATTTTTGGTAGATATTATGGCAACCAAAATGGAAAATGATATTTTTTTCATTTTCATTTTTAATAAGGGTTCTTTGTTTTTTTTTTTTTTTTTTTTTGTTATTGCAACATATTATTTAACTTGTACATTGAATGGGTAATGAGCTGGGCAATGGGCATACTATACGAAGATGGATTTTATAGACAATTATGAATTATTTACAACCTATAGGCACACAATATAATCAAAATAAGTTCCATTTATTTATATCGTATTTTCGTAAGGTATACTCGTGTTTATTTTATTGAGAAGTTGGTTCGATTAATGATTTCAAAACTAAGAATTTTCATATTTTTTATTCGTTTTGATTTTAATAAATTGATTCTTATCAGTTATATACGGTTGATTATACTAAATAATGATTTTAATGAGTAAAACTTAGTGTTTATCACAGTGATGTAACTATTATTGTAGAGTCCATCGCTTAAAATTTTCTTGGGCCCTAAAATTTTAACGATATAGGTATATAGGAAACTCATAACTATTTTAGATTAGAAATACACATTTAATTGAATTGAATCTTTTGTTTCGATAAATTTAATAAATTAGTACAGAAATACATAAAATTGTTTACTATTTAGTATGAGTAGAATAAGTGTGTATTAAATAAATATATTTTAGAAATTATTTCAAAAATATGCAGTTAGAAATTTATTCAAAAATATCATAAACATGCATTTTTTAAATTCACCAATTTACATTTGGTTTTTGAGCTCAGAAGATCGTAGTATTTTTGCGCTTTATTTTCACGCCATCGGGTAAACATTATATCCGTATAAAGTACTGTTAGTCGTATTTATATATAATATAAAATCGTTTATTTATATTTATACTTAATTTAATTCTTTTCACAACTAGTACATTAGGAACCGTTTTGAAAGGTAAATCATATGGGCATTTATTTTTACAAACAAAAACTTGTTTTTAAAGTTCATAAAAGTAAAAGCTGTTAATGTATTCTTAAACGTTTATTATGTAAAAATCAATGCATATTTTCAAATACTAATCTGTGTAACACAGATACGTTTTAAATCTTGTTTGTTTAGCCAATTCACTTGAAAGTAGTATTTAATGATAAAATTAGTTACAGTGATGATTGGTATTTTTTAATAGTATTTCAATTAGTAGGTACTGAAAACAATAATTTTAATTCCAATACCGTAAGTTTTTATACTATCTAGCATAGTAGTGTAGCAGAATTTTTCAGATTTCTGTAGATTTGGTATGGTTATAACTAATAATATCTACAAAAGAGTTAATTTTTCCTTTATTCCGAAAATTAAATTGTCGAAAACGATTTGTATGAATATTTTGAAATTATAATTATTTAATTGTTTTTAAGACCATACTGTTACTTTGATACTATAATTTTAAAGAATTTTAAGTAAGATCATGGGCTAAAAATTTCTGTTTTTCTCTTTCTACGCTTGTTTTATGCTACATGTATGAAATTTGTAATTGCATAAAATTTATAGATCTATAATGTCCTGTATACTATAATTTAATATAAAATAGAAATCGAAATTTTTTGAAAAATGTTTGAAATTCACCTATACAACTTTGTTCTAACTATAGTATTGATGTATACAGGGCTTATTTTAACGTGCGTTTTAACACATTTTGCGTAACTCAAATTGAAAAATGCGCAGCTCTAATTTAAGAAACGCGCAGTTGTAACTCATGATATTAATATGCTTTGTTAAAATAGTCTATACATTATTCGATATAGATTTAGTATAGATTAATATTTAGAATATTGTTTTTATTCACAAAAATAAACCTACATACACGTAATATAAACACTGAGATTTCCGTGATTTTAGATTAGCGTAGCATCGAAGTTGTCGTAATCGGATTGCCTATCTTTACAATTTAAATAATACTATGATACGATACCTATAGACTGTTTATCGACAAAAAGTAATAATAATACTTGAGGGGG
The DNA here is from genome assembly GCA_027580255.1 of Therioaphis trifolii. NCBI lineage: Eukaryota > Metazoa > Arthropoda > Insecta > Hemiptera > Aphididae > Therioaphis > Therioaphis trifolii. The sequence goes on along the minus strand of CM050406.1, from coordinate 14,679,314 downwards.
AAGGTCACGAGTGTGTGTGTGTGTGTTTAAAAGTATATTTTTTATTTACATTTGTTTATACACAAGGAATATTTCTTGGGAATGTGAGAGGGGCGTTATGTTTGCGCACTTCTAAAAAAACTTTAAAATAAGCCCTGGATGTATAGACTATTATAATAATATTATGTATAGTACGTTTAATGAATACTTGCAGTTATTCTTTAGTCATAAATATCTTAATTAATGTCCTTCTTAAAAATGTATATATATTTAAATTATTCATTATATAGAAAAAAGGTATTACTTTTAATAAGGAATGCGTTGATAAATTGTGTTAATGAATCTTAATACAATAACAGTTTAAACATTAAAACATTTAGTTCAAAACCGTTTCTTATGTCACAATAATATAAGTAATGACTAATGACAAAAATATTTAAATTTTATTATACATCAACAATGGTTTATCAGAATTTCTACAATTGGTTATGTTTTATTTAATCGTTTGTAAAGAAGCACAAATTAAAAATGTAATTTAATTTAAATATTTTATTAAGTTTATATTATACAATGATAGATTTTAAATGGTTTATTTGTTATGAAAATAAAATGGACGTACTTTGCACCACGGAGTATTTTTCGCTTAGGTACAAGATAATGGAGATAGACTTATTGAGTTTTAAAGAAATGATAGACCATTTTTTTTAGTTTGACGATTCTGAGAAAAACTTTAGTATAAAAAATATACCATTTATATAAATATAATTAACCATTTTTAGTTGAATTGTTGGTATGTTTTTTTTTATCAAACGTGTTTAAAGTCTTCTTGATTTACAAATTAGAAATCTTTTTTTCCAAAAGATTCAAAACATGTTCTATCCGTATTATCTAGTTTTGTAATGATTGGATTGACCAAATTTTTGTTATTAACCTTGTAAGTTGAAAATTGACATAAAATGAGTCATTTTCGTAAAAATTATACTATTATTTGTTTAACGCTTAAAAAGAAAAAAAAAATACTTACAAACAATTTTTAAAAATTTTTGAGTAGCGTTAGTTAAGTATCAAATTAAATTTCCAAAAATTTTTGTCAAACAATAAAAATGTTGTTAAGGATAAACTTGAACAAAACAAGGTATTTTTAAAATTATATTTTTAATCCAAACGTTGTCAATTTTTTCGATAATGTCGTAAAGTATGTATCAATATATCAAAAATATAAGATTAAAAAAGATATTGGTGAAGAGTGTATTAAGTTTTAAAGAAATGATGATTCATTTCTTTAGTATAAAACGATTCTGAGCAAAGCTTCAGTGTAATATAATATATTATTTATATACTGTTTACGTATTTTTCGGTTATTTGTCTGATTTTTGGTGAGTTTTTTCGTTATTAAACCCTCATAAAATATTCAATTTTTAACTCGTTAGAAATTTTCTGTTACCAAAAGATTCGAAACATGTTTTTATATCTATATTCCAAGTTTCATTGTGATCGGACTCACCAAATAAGATTTAAACAGATTTTAAGTTGAAAATTAACGTAAAAACAGTCGATATTCATATACGAATTTATATGAATTTGTTAAAACGTGTATAAAAAAAAATCCTGACTAACGATTTTTGAACTTTTGTTAGGATAATTAGGTAGGTATATGAGTAAGGTCATATTAAATTTTCAGAACTTTTTGTCAAATATTTAAAATTATATTACATAAAAACTTTCAAACAATTTGGTAAATTAAAAGTTCTATTTTTAAGTCAAAATTGCTTTAATTGTTCTGAAAATTTTTTCCAATATAAAAAAGTATGTATTTGATATTGGATAAAATTTTCAAGTTTCTAGCTTCAATACATTTCGATTTATGACTAAATACCTAAAATCTGAACAGTGAAAATCTCGTTTACGGCGGATTTTTACCGATTTTACCGTTTTTACTCAGTTTTTCGATCGTTATTCTTGATTGCTGGAAAAACTATGGAGATTTTGGAAAAATGACCTCTCTAAAGTACCATCTCAGTTCAATTTCGAATCTAAAAAGTTGCTGGACGAAACTTTTGGACAAGGATTTCTATACGAAAAAGTGTTTACAGAAAAAAAAAAAAAGAAAAAAAAAAAAAAAAGAAAAAAAATAAACATCATTGTAAAACCATAAGATCCTTCGCTTCACTCAGAATCTAAAATTATATACATATAAATTGAAATCTTACAAAACAGAAAAGAAATGGTTGAGATAAATTAAAAGTAAATTTATAAACCCTTTAATTTTTATATAAATTAAATATGAATTTCAAAAAGTCATATAGATTAATCTTCTAACCTATATTCCTAAGAAAAAGAAAAACAATCTTGCTCTTAGATATTTTACGGGAATAGAATCAAACAGCGAATTGATTTTTGTTAAAAATGTCTCATTCATAAGGAAAAAAATGTTATTTAGGTGAATAATAATAAATCATACAAATGTGCAGAATATGCATTTAAATAATACATTTGAATACAGATAAGGCGTATAAATAGTTTCATTTGAATACAGTTATTCGAATAATTTTCAAGACCGGCTTGGCGCATAACAAAATACGAACAAATTAATGTAGAATAACAGATTAAAATTTGACATACAATAATCGTAAATGTATTTAAAAGAAATATGAATGGTACTATGGGCTTATTTTATTATAAAATGTTTGATTTTGAATTCAATGGCCAACAACGTGCACCATTAGTGTGCGATAAGTTATTTTATTTATGGTTCGTTAATGTGATCGTGTGCTTAACGTGAGTAAAAACTGTGCGAGTGACGTCGGCGAAACGATAAACGTGTCGAGTTATTATTATCATCATTATAATTATTATTAGATGCGCACCTACCGTCGTTGAATTAAGCAAAATCTTACCGGGAAAACGCACTTAACCGTAAAACATTCGAGAACATTAATAACGCGAAGCGCAACACCGCGCTTGCTCATATCGAGAACTTTATAGCCGGGCGTACACGTCGCCGAGCGCTCGGCTACCAGCATGCCACGACCGTGCGCCGTTGTCATAATGGCATTACGGTCGTCCGCGTGGATCTTTGCGTCTGCGGCCGGCACTGCAGCTGACACTGACGTGGCCGAGACAATAATAATTAGTCAAAAGCAACGTTCGACGCATAATATGAAAGTGAAACTGGACCGGTCGGCCGACCGGTGAGATAATAACGAATATCCCGAATGCAAAACCAATCCGGAAACGAAGTTACGTTACCCATCCGTCCGCGGTGCGTCCCCGCACGCGTGGTCGTGCGACGGCGCCGGCAACTGGTTACCGATTAATGGCGATCCCACCACAACGGCGGCCGTCGCGCCGTGCAGGTTACCCGTCGTTAACTGTTAAGCTCGATCGTTCGCCTATATAACGGCTATCGGATCTCGTCAAACGTATCAGTCGTGTTCGATCGAGCTTCACAGCAAAAACACACACGTACCACTGCACATCAACAGCGAACGAAGAAAATGGCATACAAGGTAAGTCCGTCGAACCAAACTCGGCGATTCCGACAAAACAAAAATTAATAGCGATAAAACAAAATAAATTCATCAAACCTAACCACGTTTTTCTTGCACCCCGCAGATGTTCACCACCGCTCTGGTGTTGGCTTTAGCCGGCATGTGCTTGTGTCAACAACAACAACAACAGGCGGCCTCCGGCTCGCAATACCAGCAACAGTCGGCCGTGTCGCAGGCTTCGTTCCAGATAGGATCGGCCGCCACCCAGCAGACCAAACTCGAGGACATCGAGCGCGATTCCCTGACGGCCGCCGATTACGGCCAAAAGACCCAGCAACAGCCCACCGGTAAATCGTCGTCCTCCGCCGCCGCCGCCGCCGCCGCCGCCTCGGAACAACAGCAAGCGCCGCTCCAGCCGCAAGCGTACCAGACAGTGCCGCCGTCACCGCAACAGTACTTCGTGCAACCGTACCCGGCGCAACAGCAACAGTTTTACGTGCAACCGTACCAGGCCCAGCCGTACCAGGCCGCTTTCGACTACGCCGGCGTGCAGTACATGTTCATCAACCCAAGCACCAACCAAGTGTACCAACCGTACTACGTGCCAGCCATGCCCCAGCCATCGGCCGTGCCGCAATACGTGACCAAACAGTCGTCGCCGGCAGCCGCTAAAGCCCAGGCCCAACAAGAGTACAAACAACAACAGTACGCCGCCGCACCGGCCCAGGCCCAACAAGAGTACAAACAACAACAGTACGCCGCCACCCCTGCCCAGGCTCAACAAGAGTACAAGCAGCAACAGTACACCTTCGTCCCGTCCCAGGCCACCCAACAACAACAACAGTTCGTGTACTCGGCCCCCGCTTACACGTACACCCAACAGCCCGCAGCCGCCGCCGCCGCCCCCGCCGGATCCCTCGACTTCTCCTACGTGACCCGTCACCCGGCCGCCGCCACCCAATACAAGGCCGCCGCGTCGCCGGCCGTCCAACCACAGCAGCAGTACCAGTACCAGGTGCCGCAGCAACAGGTGCAATACCAGCAGCAACAGCCGCAGTACTATTACACCGTGCCCGCCACGGCGGCGGCCGGTCAGGTCGCGGCCGAACAACAACCGCGCGTCCAACAGTCGGTCAAGAGCCAGTACTCGTCCGGGGTCAAGTCCACCACGCCGAGTCCGGTCAAGGAGTCGTTCGCGTACAAGTTCGAGTCGCCGGCCGCGCAACAGCCGCAGGGCGCCGCGTACAGCACGCTCAGATTCTCCGCTTGAGCGCGTCTGTCTTGAGCACGTCGCGTCGTCATTGCGTGTGCACGTGACGTCGTCGCACTTTGTGTATCATATATAAGTATATATTATTTTCGTACGATATTTATTCGCGGGATCGCACTGCCGCGCACGACGACTCGGCCGCGTTCTACGCTCGAACGGTTACCGAGTGAGTGCGCGAGTGTGCATCCCGAAAAAAAAACAAAAATTACTATTTTGATTGTTAACTAATTTTTAAACCGATATTATTATTATTATTTTATTCGATAATCGTAGACGTGTAGAGTACGTCCTATCGTGACGTACGACGTGAAACGTTGTACTGCTTATTTTGTTAAGATTGTATATCATTGTGATTTGGTTTGACAATAAACGTGAAAACGCGCGTCCGTTCGAAGACCATTAATCTGCGTACACTTGTTTTCAGCACCGCGCCAAAAACTTTTCCGATTCGCATGGCGATTGTAGAAAGCGTTTAATCCCATCAAACGGTTTTTGCGGATCGCAATGTATAACCGTTCATGCAGCGTAAAATGTATAGGTATACATAATATTATTATGCGCATAGGTACGGCTCTGAGCGCGAAAATCCGTCGTAATCCGGACTTGTGTCGATCCACGAGCACGGAGAACCGCGTTGCTTTAACGATTTTCAACGAACACGAGCGATTACACGAATCACTCGTTGTACAAACACATCCTAGTTCAAACGTGAACGTAGAACAAATAATGAATTATTAAAACCGTTGTTTTCACATTTAAGCGTCATGTGGAAAAACAAAGATTAGATAGTTGTGTGGTTTGATACAATAATATAACTCCAGCATAATAAGTAATGAAATGAGCTTTCGTTTCCATTCATTTTGATCTACGATAAAATTACGTGTGCGTTTTTTATTGCAACACGAGTGTTAACGCACTTGATCTGGCCAAAACAACGTGAGTCGACATGAGAGTAAACACTGAATTAGGTATTGTTTACCGGTAGGTGTTATGGTATAGTTCTGTCGATTAGGACAATTTACTTCATTGCCCTCGAGCAATATTTTTTCTATTAACAATCACTAACGAAAAACAATAGTTTTAAACTTAAGCGATGTAAACAAGTACATAACTCATTTATAATTTTCGTAAGTGGTTTATTTAACTTATAGTTACCAACACTTATAAAAAAATCACAGTTACGTAAAATATATGATACTGTTACTGAGTTTCATTATTATAATCGTAAATACTTTTATATTAATTACACTTAAATGCTTTATGGCAACTTTTTTGAATGCATGTATATTGTATACTAGCATAGATAGTCAATAATAGAAATCAACTAGGAAAATGAATTATTAATGGAAAACAGTTGTAAATGAATTTATTTATTACAGAAAAACCGAAAGAATTATTGCTTTACAATTTATTATATCGACGTATCGTGCGAAATGTATTGAAGTTTAACAACACGATACTGTTCATTTATTCATAAGCTACTGAGTATATGCATTAACATGAAATTTGTGACTCAGAATTATGTTTGTACGTGAGGATTCACATCAATCAACTCACCCGTAAAAAGTAATTTCAATGCATTGATTCATTGTCAAATAACAATGCTTGGGCTTATATTTCACATTATGACATTTGTACACATATCAAATTATGAACCGAAATATTCATTGGTTATACAAATTTTTAATTAGATGCTAGTTTTCTAAAATATAATTTTTAAATATAAAATTTATTTTTTATGTAGGTATTTGAATCGAGGAGAGAAGAGGGAACTGGTCTTGCATTATTTTACCATAAAAAAATATATGTCTACAGAAGTATCTTAGATGCCAAGAGAAAATTGTACATTTTCGTGTAATACTTAAAAATTAATTTCTGAAAATATCGTAATATTATTACTGATATGTAAAAAATGTAATTAAACAAAAATTTAAGTGAATTTTTTGTATAATGTAGTATAACATTAAGTATAATTACGTATTGAACACGTTTTCGTTGTATGATATTGTTTAGAAATTCATTAACGAGATTATTAATTATTTCTCGAGTAAAGATAATACGTATTTTTTAATTTTATTTGAATATTAAATGAAGTTAAATGTAAATTATTATTTGTTTCACAAACGTTAACATGACATTTATACTACTATGAAATATTTGACTTAAAAAAATATGCATTTTAATTATATTGTACCAACATACTTCACCGATTTTAGAAGCTGGTTTTAAATCGTTCATTATTGAATTGTTATGAATTATAATTATAAACTGTTTAAGAAAAGTTTATTTTTCAGCATTTACATTATATTTGTAGACTTGTAGACTGTAGTATTTATTTTTTTCTACTGCTGGCCATACTGCTATTATCTCAGAAAATATAATTATTTTATATTTTGATATTGGACATGGACATACAATATAATATGATTGATGAAGGATGATTTTTTTGTTTCGTTTAATTGAAATGTGAGAAAGATATAATTCAAAATAATTTTTTCACCAATGAGTAAATTACGTATTTTTTCTGCACCATACAATTTATTGTGCAACAAGTTTATACATCAACTATTTATAAGTAATATGAAAAACAGATATAATGGATGACGGTTACATTCAGTCATGACAAAATGTATATAAGAACCACCATACATCGAAATACTTTCCCTCATGAATTGTTCCAATATTATACAATAGTCAGTAAACTCGGACGTTTTTAATGATTATATCTTCAGTGCGCAGAAAATAATGAAATATATTATAGGAAGTTAATAATTTCTAAATTCCAGCGAAAGTTAAATAATGTGGTATGGTATACGTACACTACATTTATTTTAGATTTTCATACTTACGAAGCTACGAAATGAGCGTATAGCTCTTAATATTATTTCATACATATAGCCTTAATACTGAAGTTTGCTAAAAATGATCAAAATTGAAAATAATAATAATAAAAACATATATTCATTGACCTAATTTTATGTCTATAATTTTATTAATGAGTACAGTGTTATTTCAACCATTTTAGTCTATCTTCATGCATGAGAAATTTTTTAATAGTACCTATATAAGATAATTATTGTATGATTTTACATAATTTATAAAGATATTAATAATTTTCCAAACTTATAGAGAAATTTTTTTTTTCACTGATTAATGATCTGATACATCAGTATGTTATCAAGAGACAAAAAAAAACTATGAATAAATCTTCAAAAAAGTAAGAAAAAAATAATCGTATTGTGTTCATTAAGTCATATTTTTAGATGTTTACATTTTATTATTCTGTGTAATAATGAACAAAAAATGGATAGTAGGTGTTTTTATTTTCGTAAATTAAAACGTGTATATTAATTATTGATTGTTTAAAAAAGTGCCATATTGAAAGTATTATTTTTAATTTTACGTTATTTACTAAAAATACTTGGTACCAACATTTTCAAAATGTGTTTGTTTAAAATGTTTTGCTTAGAGTCGAAAATATGGAACTGTATTAAATGAATCATACTATTTTTCATGATAAATAAAATGAATTTAATTAGAATATTTCTGAAAAAATAAGATTTATATTTTTCTTTAAAAGTACTCATAATGCTTTATAGAAGTATATTTTTTTCAATTTTACTTCAAAAGAAAATAATTTTTACTAAATTTAATAATGTTCGAACTGTAACAACTTCGATAAGCTTAAATTTAACCTACTCATATTCAACTTATGAATAAGGGAAACTAAGTTCATTAATTACAAATATAATATCAATTGTTTAACACTTAAAATCGAGCGTTTACCTTAAATCAGAAAAAAATAAAATGTATAATGTGTTTAATCTTTAAAAATGATGTGTGATTTATCCCATATTATCTTTGATTGTTACTTCTCATCTACTAAAATCAATATTATATTTAATTATCTAATTCTCTTAATATCTCTGAAATTCGAAATTCAAATTTAAAACCTGTTTTCATTCTCATTATTTCTTTCAACTATGAGACAGACTTCTTTATTTACATTGTTGTTAATTATTATATTTTTAATATTATAACGTTGATGTATAATTAAATTAAGTCTGTATGATGTAATTGGTGTGCCTAAGTAATAATTTACTAAAAGTTTTAATGGAGAAAAAGAATTAGATACCTGACCTAAGTTATTGACTAAATTATTTAAACTAAAAAAAATAAATAAGTTTGATATTTGGATAAAATTAACATAATTCATTCTTATATGAACTAAAGAATTAAAAATTCAATCGTTTCATCGTTGATTAATTTTTAATACTTTTTAGATATAATGCAACTATTGTTTATTAATAATTTACGCTTTTATACAAAAAAACATCTATTTAAAAAATTAAAAAAACGAGGTGTTAATATTGTTCTAAACTCTAATCATAATTATCTATCTAGTAGCTATTTGTTTATACGTGTTGCAATAATATAGTTGTCCTAGTTGTAATTAAAATTTTTCATTTATCTTATTTTAAAATATTTCATTAAAAATCGTAAACTAATAAATTAAAATAAATAATTTTTGTTAAATGGCTTCACACAATAAAGAAATTGAATAATTCTTATTTTAATTTAGAATTCACTAAAAATGTAAGGCCAGTTTTGAAAAATCACTTGATACAAATAAATTATTATCATACATTTTAGTACGTAATGGATGAAAAAAATAATGTTTTCAGATATAAATAATTATTAGTTATATTGATTCAGCCCCTTGATGCAATGAAACCGAAAAATACAATTAAAAAAAAAAAAAAATGTAATAATAATAGATTATTAAATATATATTTTTTGAAATTTTTAATCTAGAAAATTTTACAATCTGTAATCATATGGCACAATAAGCATACGTGGATAAGGATAAAAAAAATATATATTTATAAGCATTTACAAAGTGTCCCTACTTGTATAGTGATTATTAAATATGAAATTATTACATAGAATAATAAAATTGAAAAATACTTCTATAGACAATGAAATTCAAATTAATGATTTTTAATAGAAAATATCAATTGAAAAGACTAAAAACTTAAAAATGCATGTAGATAATCATATTAAAAAATTAATATTTCATACAAAGTAGAATATTTATTATGAACTTTTAATTAAAAAAAAAAAAATTGCATGAAAAAATAATGAGTATAAAGTGTTCAATGAGAAACCCGATAGTTCTAAATTATAATATGAATCATAGTTATATACATCAACAATAGTATTACATTATTTACAAATAATTGTACTTTTTCATTATCATAAGAATTTTTGTTTGTTTTGTTTTTCATAAAATGAAATACGTATAACATAATTAGAAAAATGAGTATGAATGTGATTGATACTAGTAATAGAAATTTGTTGTTGTGTATTCCCGTATTTCCCGTTTCGCTCACTTAGTTACAAGTGTTAAGAAAACGATTTTGAGCAGAGAGCGTATAACTCAACTAATTAGTAATTATTAAGTTAGTGATTATAAAATGTTCTTTAAATTTTAAGTACTTAAAAATGGGGTTTTAAGATAAGTAAATGTGATAATTATTAGAAATACCAGAAGAATTGAATAAAATTCATGCGAAAGGAAGCTGACTATTAACAGGGTATCTGAAACGTATAAAATATTATAAATAAACATCAAAAACTAAAATTTTCAATAGATTTTTTATATTATGGATAAATAAATAATATTATCAAATAATTCGTTTAATTTAAAAATCCACACACATATAATTTATCAATAATTATTTTTAATTGTTAATCATTTTACTTCGATTCAAAAATAAATAGATTCTTTGCTTCACTCTGAATCTAAAAATTCATGTGATAAATATTTTAATGATTATAAAATCTAAACTAAACTTTTTCGTTACTATTTGAGAAACTACTAGGAAATTCAAAATTATCCTTTAAAGTCAATAAAGTTCACTGGAGTATTGTATGAAACTTTTACATTTTTTTATTTAAAAATAAAAAATAATAATGACATCCAATGTATATCATGTTTATGTATAAAGGTACCATAACAGAGTTGAAACGAATATTGATGGTTGAAATTTAATTTGAATCAAGTTATTGATAATTGTTTGCTTGTAAATTGAAAATATTAATTTCCTGAAATGTAATAACAAATAAATTATATCAATTGACTTTAAAAAATGTAATATACCTATCTATTTATTTTAATCAACTATGATGTTACAATTCTGTTAATTTAATTGCATTTTTCAATAACTGACATGGTTTACAATAAAAATTAATTTAATTAAGTGTTAAAAATAATGAAAGACACACATGACAATATTTCTTACTAGCATTCTTTCAGGCTATTTACGTATTATACAGTAACACGTATAATATGTTTGTGTTACATCAAACAATTCAATAATAATAATTGTTACAAACAGTACCTCTGTTATCTCATAGCAAAAATATTAATTTTGAGCTGACAAAGGTGCGGTACACACACGTGGTCTTAAAAGTTAATTAGCGACGTTAGGAAACACGATATATTAGGGGGAGGCAAACACACGCAACAGAAAATACTTGATCGTGGTGCTTGGTGATTACTTTCTTTTATCATTTAATTAGATTTTACTTAATATTTGTTTTAATTTATTGAATACGTGAGTGTGTTTTTATTGCATTGTGATGAGTTTTTCCACTTTCTGCCTGTCCACCACCATCCTTGCAATTATTCCGCTTTCTTGATGCGGAACTGTCTAGGATAGAGCTGACCAAAACGGACCAACATTCTTCAGTCGTTCAATAACGATTTTCCGACACGGCTCCGCTCGTCGGTCTAGTAGCAGTCGCTCGTGCGCACAGACGTTGTTGGTTTTTATTTATAACATACGTTTAACTTTGATTTAATTTTTAATTCAAAACAGTAGTCCGAAATAATGATGACATAGTGCGATACATTTTTTTAACCGTTTGAGTGTTATCGTGTTTTATTATTATTATATTATTTTTCATTAAGACGAAACACGATGGTCAATATTAGGAACTTGGTAATATCAATTTTCATAACTTATTATTTCGTAGTCTTCATTTATTCGTATCTACATAAACCAGCTCTTAACATAAATGCAATATTTTTTTCAGATAATTTTATGCTTAGTTCAATTCATATTGAGCGAAGACCGAATATCCGTGGACACTGTTGGTTCAATAACAGCTACTGCGGGCTATTCGATAACCGATAATCACTCTCCGACCGCGGCTAGTCTATCTTCAAGCATAGAAATCGCAGGTGATCACGATTCTTCAAAAGACATTTCGTCTTCATCAAGCGAATTCACTCTAAATCCCGGCCATCGAAACTCGCAAAGCTTGTCACAGCGATCTAGACAAGCCAGAGGGAAGCCAAACCAGTGGCAGCAAAGTGGAAGTGTTGAAGATAAAGACATCGGACTATCAAACTTCCCATTGACCGATCATCAACGGGCGAATGAACAACTGTACAGTGTTAAGCCACAAACGTTTGATGTCCCACAGTCATCAGACAGCAATAGCGATGAGAGTGTAGAGAAATCTGTACCATCGATCACGTATGGAAAAAAAATGATGAAAAATAATGGCCACGATGATCGACCAGTTTTCAATGATTGGTCCGGCGAAGTACGCATGAAATTCGAAAATGATAAATCCAATAAATCTCGAAAAAGAAACAAATACCAGGACAATGGGCAAGAAAAAAGGAAACAACAGACTAAAAAGCAAACGGGTAGCAGTGGTGAAAACAAGGACGGTTGGCAGGAAATAAGTCCGAATATGGAAATCGCCACCGGGATAATCACATCTATAGAACATGAAACTTCACAAGAGGTTTCTGCTAGTTCAGGTATGTTGAATATTATTATTTTCATTTTTCCCACGTGGCAATGTATAAGTATGTATATAAAAAAAATATAAGCTCAGGACGAATGCATGTGTACTTCTATTAAAAAATATTTGGTATGATAATTTTTGCTAAAATATTTGCTGACTTCATAAATAGTTTTAAGCTAAATCAATTTTCATAATTTAAAGTTCATTATTATGTACACCTGTTGTACATTATTAATTTTTACCTTAAATGCACATTTAAATTTAGTATTATGTGCTACAATAATTATCAGATTAAATTGTAAATCTAAATCATAAAAGGTTACCGAAATATGGTTTATTTTTATTCAATTAAAAAAAATAGAACAAGATAAAAAATAAATTTTCGATTTATCTTAAATAATTTAATTTACAAAACTCTTAAGCATTTAAAATTTGATTTTGTATTGCTTGATTCGTCAAAGTGTCAAATTAATTTTCAAATGCAACTTATTTACACGATTGTTTGGCAAAAATACTTCATTTATTTTAAAGCGTATAACTGAGGTACGTATAAGCACATAATTTATGAAGGTTTTTTTTTTTTTTTTATAAATATCTTCTTAATATTCTTAGATCATTTTTTATTCATTAATATAGAAAAATTTGCAAAATACGTAATGGAAAAGTTAAATGTGTACTCATGGAGTAAAAGTAATTTAAAGAAGGAATTAAAATTAAATTATTAAATTCGTGTTAAAAATAATAATCAACCAATTTCTTTCTAAATTTTAAGCAATGGAAATATAGGTAATAACCGTATGGCATTAATGCAGTAACTATTTATCATTTCGTTGAAAATCATTCGTTAGGACTTGGGAATACGGTAAAAAGGAAGTGCACACGTGGAAAGTGTAAGGAGTCAAAACCGTGAAAATCATCGAATTGTTTTAAATTAAAATTATACGGACTAATTAGATTTTTCTTTTTACTTCTTTGCTCTCTCAACGAATATAGCCAATCAAGGTAAATTTGTTATTCACGTGAGCATGTATTTTCCTTTTATTTATATATTTTTTTTTTTCATACAATAAGATCTCAAATTATCTTCGTATACATTATATTTGTGCCCGACAAATGCGATTAATATTGCGGTGCGCACACGTTAACGCACTCGCGCGAATATCAGGTCATTTTTTGACGTTTAATTAAATACAATATCATAAGAGTACGTGTAGAGGATGGGCGTAGAATAATAATTGAAACTATAACGGCGCTGGTACGTGTTTTCCACGTCGTCATTGTGTCCAAAGACGACGACGACGACGACGGAGATGACGAACAACCACGTTGAGATATTACTATTTATAATAAACACTTTATAATAATAATAATAATAGTAATATGATAATGACGAATATTACATTACACACGTCCGTCGCCATCGTGGCAGAGAAAGCGATCGAATCGATTTGCTATGACGTACACGCGTCCATTAAACCGTTGTTTTCGTTTCAGAAACGCCGTTCAAAAGCCTGTACCGGCCGGACGGCATTTCCAGCACCGAGGACACGGCGCAAGTGGACCCGTACAACTTCAATCACAAGCAGGTGCTGTCCAAGATGAATCACTTCGACTTCAGCAACGTGGTGCCGCCGATGCACAACAACAACAACAACAACAATATCAACAACAAGGCGGCGCAGGGGCCCCGGGAGAAGCGACTGAACTTCCTGCAGCCCGGCGGCGGTCTGCCCGCGCTGCCGGCCGTCCGGTACCCGTTCAGCGGCCTGGGCGCCGTCGCCGGCCAACCACCCCCGCCGCCGCAGGCCGTGTCACCGTCCGCGCCGCCGCCCGTCGCGGCCGTCAAGTCGGTGAAAATAGACCCGACGCCCAACTACCACAGCATCGTGGTTCCCGTGCCGATCACGCACCAGATGTACGCGTCCATCGTCGGCGACCCGGCGACAATGCCGTCGTTCCTGTCGCCGGTGCACGGCCACCAGCTGGCCAGCGGCGCGGTGCAACAGGCGATGATGTCGCTGCCGGTGGTGCACAACGTGTTCTTCAAGACGGACGAGAACGGCGGCGGCAAGACCATGCCGGCCATCGTGATACCACTGAAGCCGGAATACCTGCAGCATCTGCAGCACTTGCAGCAGCAGCAGCAACAGCCGTTGTACTCGTCCGAGGCGGCGGCCTCCGACTCGCAGAACGCGGCCGGCCACCAGCGGCCGGTGCACCAGAGCAACAACGTCGTTAAGGCGCTGCAGTACCAACTGCAGCAACAGCAGCAGCAGCAACAGCAGCAACAGCAACAGTCGCTGGCGCCCTCGGCCGCGTACGTGCAACAAAAGCCCAAAGCCAACAAGATCAAGAAGCCGTTCGGACTGATGAAGGATGAAATGCACCGCGTCAAACAACCGTTCGGCCTGCAACACCAGTTCTACAACCATCCGTTCGGCGCCGGCCACCATTTCGGCGGGCACCAGCAGTTCGGCGGCGGGCACCAGCAGTTCGGCGGCGGCGGACACCAACAGTTTGGCGGCGGCGTGCACCAACAGTTCGGCGCCGGCGTGCACCAACAGCTCGGCGGCGCGCTCCAACACCACGGGCACCGCGCGCAGTACGACTCGGCCGACGACTCGCAGCGATACTCGCAGACGGCCGCGACGGCCGCCGTCCCCGTGCCGGCCACGGGCGTCCACCCGTTTTCCACCCCGGCCAGCCACCCGGTGGTCGCCAAGCGGCCGCACGCGTACGGTTACGCGTCACCCGTAGCCCAGGGGACCAAGTATTCGGCCGTCAACAAGCCACCGTCCCCGCCGCCGCAACAGCCCATGTCGGACGAAGAACTGGCCGCGGCGTTCTTGCAGCAGCAGCAACTACAACAGCAGCAACTACAACAGCAGCAACAACAACAGCAACAACTACAACAACAACAACAACAACAACACTCGTACAAAGCGACCACGTACCATCCGGGCTACGCTTATCTGAACGGGCCGGACGACGATTACCCGTACAGGCCCGTCTATAAGGACATGAACCAGCGGAACGACGGCATACCGTCCCGGACCGAGAGACGTTAGAGAGCTAGAGGTCCGCGCGTGCATCACCGCCTGTTTACATTGTTTTATTTATGACATTTGACGACCTTATTCGCCAACTTCAAAGTGTGTGTGTGTGTGTGTGTGTGTGTGTGTGTGTGTGTGTGTGTGTGTGTGTGTGTGTGTGTGTGTGTGTGTGTGTGTGTGTGTGTGTGCGTGTGTGTGTGTGTGTGCGTGTGTGTATGCGTGTGGCTGTCTTACCAAGACTATATTTTATACGCTGAGCCTATAAAATTATACGTTAGGTGTGAATATTTTATTGCATTGTATACGATAAATTAATATTTAAAATTAGTTTTATGTGTATTATTGTGTGTTATTGATGATCGATAGCGTTTTCAGAGTCACGTCGTCGTCGTTATTAAAATCATAAGTATTATTATTATTATTATTATTATTATTATTTTTATTATAACACCGCGCGACTCGCCATAGTATTCGCGAACGATAAATCGCTGTTTTACTATAAACAATAATAATAAAAAAAAAAAAAAAAATAACAAAACGAAAAGATCTGTTGTTTGAATTCACCAGCGTTTCGAAACGTCGTGTCTACACGCGAGCCGTCTCACGTGCAGGTCGTCGACGGACGCGTGTCGTATAATATTTATAATAATAACGTTGTAATATGCGGCGTGTGACCGACAGACGGCTCTACGACCGAACACTATCCGTTACAATCCGATGGCCGCGACTTCTCGCTCTACGCCGTAACACGCAAAAATAACAATCGTCGTTACACTATTATTATCGTTATTGTCATTATTGTTATTACACGTGCGTTACGTATTATCATCATGATACACACTTGCCCGCGGGCCGAACGCGGCACCGCTGCATGCATCGTACAGTTACGAATTTCGTCACAAGTGACGTTAATCCGACTGGTGTCGTCCCGCGCGCGCGTCCGAAAATCCCGTTCAAATTCAGGTGCGTGTACAGAATTATTTTCCGGGGACGGTTTTAAGTTCTGTATTTTAATCTTTTAGACTTGAAATTTCGGGGGATCGAACCCCTAAAACCCCCTTTTTATACGCCCTCGCTCGAACCACAGGCTCCTACTATACGACCACCGCCGCGCCGACTCGTCGTTTCCGGCCATCGCCGCCGAACGCCCGCGACCGATGACCGTCACCGTCAGCGAATTCGACCACGCTCGCGTGAAACGTCTCTCGCGCGTGTTGCTTTCACGGGTACATTACACTATTCCAATTCGCCCATTAAAATACGATTTCCAAGTGAAATGTGCGGCGCATAATACCTGTACGCACCAGTTTGCTCCGCGCATTAGGTACCCGTTCGTAACATAGGTACAACATAATATATCTTATATATTGAACGGCTGCTGCCAGAGTGTTCTTTTTTTACTTTTATTATTGTTTTTTTATTTTCTAACACGTTCGACGAGACGAAAAATTTGTGTACATGCGCGCACGATTATCGCAGTATGCACTATTGCCGCCCTCACCGCCCGGCCTGCGCGAATCCGTTACGATCCGTCGTCGTGTCGTTTCGACCTGCACTCCATTCCGTCCGACAATCGACGACGGCACACAATACATCATAGATACGTATATAATATAATATCGTAACCGTTTTGTTACGCACCCTTTTCAATCGTGGATTCATTTCAAAAAACCCAACCAACCTTATCGTCTATGGTTCGGAAATTTTTATTTCTCGATATGAACGATCCGGACGACTGCGAAATAATATCACTTTGATTCGCGCCGTGTACACCACGCGCATTCGCGAGTATTAATTTTCCGTCCGAATAGGTACGTGTCTTATGATAGGGAGTTATTTTGAAATCACCGTATTTTCACGATCCATTTGTAAATCACGCGTACATTTTCCGAATTATGTGTTACATGTATTTCTAGTAAATACCACGCCAAATCTCAATCCGTGTGTTTATATTCGACCGTTGGCTTTAATAAAGGACGGTTAACATTATATGCAATTGACTTGCGTGTATTCATATCGATATTCGCATTCGACTGTTAAAACGCCATTTACGTGAACCGTTTGGTTAGTTGTGCGTTAATGTGCGTCGGTTATTATGTGTTTCAAAACAGTATGTTCTATGAAATGAGACTGCATTATTCTTGTTATAGATTAGATCATCTGAGCTACAGCATCTAGACGTAAGTGCAGTATAATATATCGCATATATTTTACATAGAATATACACTTGATGAAACACATGAGATATTTGGTATTCGTGTTTACGTTAATGACGTATTACTATGACTTGAAAAAAATTTAAGATAAAAAAAAAATAGATTCGAATGAAATTTAACTGTAGATCTTGAAAAAATTACGATTTCAGTTCACCGTAATAATTCCGCCGTTTTATGCGTTTATCATGGATAAGGGTGAATGATTATTTTAAACCGTATCGTAATCTAACCATCTAACTGCAACAATTATTCAGTTTAAAGCCTTTAAAAAGTAGGGAATTTCAATAGTCACGTTAATAATATTTACATTTCAAATTGAAATGATTTAGTTACGCTATAGTCGAGTCGGATGTAAATTATAAATTTAATTCGACGTTTCGCATTATCATTGCGATATTTTGAGATACAGATACAACAGAGTTATCGTTTTTATTTTTTTATAATTTATTTAATCGATTAACTAATTCAGCAGTCATTTCTATGACAGCTGTTGACATTTAAGAATATAATACATATATTGTGTTGTAAGCGAATGTGACTATTACACTATACAGCCAACAACGTCGGTTAGCCTACGTTTTTAAATTTTAAACACAATACCTATAATGGTAGTGTAGCCAACGTGACGAGACTGATGATGTGATAATGATGTTAATGATGACTGACTGATGTATGTATACTAGCGTATACAGAGATGTTACAGTAATACTGTCCAAGGCGCGCATGGGCATGGAAACGTGAAATTTAATGATTTCATGCTTTCCCATGTCCGCCGGCCAGAAAAATGTACATCGTCGACGGAGAAATACTCATATATACATTTTCGGACGATTCACTTTCAATGATTACTTCAGCTCGGTGAATTCGGACTAAACGGATTTAAACATCGTTCCCTCTTCGGAACGAAGACAGCGTTTTATGATGCTGTAGAAAGTGAAATTTGTGGTACGGCATGGCTAACAGTCACAATTATCAGCCATTAGAATACTGTTTTGTTTTAATGGTACACAGGGCGATTCGTTTTTAATGCAAGTAGTCGAACATATCGGAACGTTTTAATAATTTAGTCTTATTCCTTGTTTATTGTTATTAAATACGAGGAAATTAATATCTGGGGTTATAATAGTTTTCACCAATAATTTCATTGAGTTCATTATTTTATGTTTTAACAGTTAATAATAATTTTTGCAACACAATCGCATAGTATTTATCAGATTTTTTTTTTCATTGAAAATATAAGCCATTAAGTACCTAGTTTATATTTTTCATTATTTTCGAATATGCATTAGCTGATTAATTAAGTTAAAATTAAAATGACCATTTTACACTATTGAAATAAGTGATGCAATAACATAAATTATATTGTGTTGTATTATTATAACAATAATGTGCACATTATTATTTATTTATTGTATTTTATTTCAAACGATGTTTAGTCGACACGGTAAGTACTCGTAATATGACAATGACAATGATGAGTCTCAAAGGTAACGGATTGACACGCTCGACTCGACACCACTATTAACTGGCGTTAAAAATTCTATACTTGACAGTTATATTGTATATCGAGCTTCTTATCTTATTTTTTATGTTTATTGTTATTTACACTTTGCAGTGGAAGGTACAATAATAATATTCAGCATATTTTTAGAGATTTTTCAAAAAAATTAAGAAAAAATTTTTTCTTTATTATTATAGTGGTAACCGAAGAAAAATGAAATGATTTAGAAAGTGTAAAATCACTATTTGTCAGTGGCACCACCAAAGAAGTGGGCTTCGGGTTTTAAACCTCCTCTTAAATCGTGTAAACGTAAAAAAAATAATTGAATATTACTATTTTATGCTTTTTTTGTATCATTCATATGGTATTTTTTATAGTTATGAATTATGATATATGAATAGTGTTATAAATACTCATTGGTTATATTTAATTTTAAATTTTGTATTTAGTTGTGTTGGGAAAAAATTTTCATATTTCAATCTCCTCTTCAGACAAGTGATGTCAATTTCATTTAAGTTTGATAAAAAAAGCAATTTACTTTCGATAAAACTGTACTTTTTTGTTCATGTGCCTCTGAGTTGATTTCACTCATATACATGTGTGTTTTGTTTTGTTTAAGTGGTTTAAAGTAAAAGACTGTAATGATGTGTCACAAGAAAAACATTTTTTTTTCCAGAAAATTTGCCACATTTAGTGACCTACTCACTAAATACATCACTTTTATATTTAATAATAATAATGTTTTCATTTTTGAATTAGTCATACTTATAATGTTGACTTAGACTTGATAAAGACCAAATACATGGCACAACTTATCAAATAATTTACTTAATTTATATTGTAGTGCACTACACAAAGGTTATAAATAAAATTGTTTGTTTTATTTTTTTAAATTTTCGTCAGTACTTTTGTAGTGTTGTTACTTGTGTCTGTATAACTCTCATCATTTTTTATATTCACCTTAAATTCATTAATATTTTCATGAAATGTAATATTTACATTTGTTATGAAAATAAGTCTGTTGAAATAAATTGCGTATTATCGTTATGTAAATAATTGTGATTATGAAAGTATATTAGATACTCTTTTATCATCGAGAAAACGATTTAAAGAAATACATATTATTACTAGATCGATTTCTCAATAAATATTGTACAATATAACATACAATAATCAGATTGGTAAATAAATTGTATAACAAACGATCATATTATGATATTGTGTTCCATAATCCATATAAAATTAGAATTAAGTTAATGTTTTTAATTTTCATTAAACTAGAGGTCACTTATAATAATTATTCTTCTGCTATTATTATAGTACCAGAATAATATAGTAATACATTTAAAAAGTAACTTAAAGTCTGAGTAGTTGAAAATTTTTTAAATTTATATTTTGCATTAATGTCGAGGCTAATTTCCTGTACGAAGATTAAATAAAAATAGTGTAATAAATGGTATGTTATGTTACATAGTATAATTACCTATATAAATTAGTTATTGAAAATAAGAAAAAAAATTGATGGTTTCATTTAGATGATCCCTCTTGCGTGGATATAAAAGTGAATGCTTTCATCAAATTCTTGTTTTAATTATAATCTTTTAATTACTGTCTACTGTAGTACATACTAAAATAGTATATTTTTTATTTTATTTTATTTGAAACTTAAATTATATTTCTAAAATTAATTTTTATTTTTAAATTTACTGCAAATTTAGCAATGTTTTATTCCTTCTTATTAAATTGTTGAAAAACATTTTAATCAAATCCTTTATACAAATAATGTTATAGCCAATATTGATTATTTAAATGTAAAAATGATGCTTGAATAGTTTTCATGTATTTTGCTTTTTTAATATTTTTTGTCTTACAATAATAAGAGTAATGATATAAAATATTTTTTTCGAGTATAAATTCTTTTACATTAATATTATCAATATCAAAAATTTTAGTATCTCATTTTTATTTCATTTATTTTTAATTTAATTAGATTAATAATATGTTGATAAATTTTCATATGATCCTATATTGTGGTAATATTACTATTTATGTATAAATCTAAAATAACATTGATTAATAACTTCATTTGTTAAAAAAATATTTAGGTATTAATAATAGTTACTAATAATAATATTAACTTCTAGGAGGAAATACATAATAAACATCACGTGAGTAATATGTTTTTTCAAACTTGTTGTCATACTTTTAAATGAATAATCAATTATACTTAATTAATACAACATAGATAAAAGAAAAAATTAAGTTATTCTCTATATAGTTAATAGTATTATCGTTATGCTTGTTGAACATTTAAGTTTCGAATTTTATAAGTAAGAGTTTTATTAATAACAGTCTTGTGGCTTAAATAATGTGTTCAATTACAAATTTAGATTTAATCAGTTAGGTGTAGCATACATTTGTTAGTTTTGTTACAATAACATTTTTTTTGCCACTATTTAGAATTATTTTTGACTTTTTACTTTAAATATATTAGAATATGCTACATAATTTAGCAATGGAAATTTAATGATTTAAAATGGTGAAAAAATGCATATTTTTTATAAGTTACTATCAAAATTATCAACTATCATACATCATGTGTTAATATTGAATCACAAATAATTTTGTTATAAGTTTTTCGAAAAATTCTGTTATTATTAAAGTTATATATATATATAATTGTTTTCTTGAAATTATGAAATTTATGAGTATCACTGTATCATGTTAGTTCATGTGTTCATATAGTTCAGGGTACCTTTACAATTTTAAGATATCTATTACTTGTTTTAACAGTTTTTGTATTGAGCATGACCTATGGTTTTTTTATTATCCTTGTATCAACTGTCACATGAATATTATAACAATAGTTGACTTATAAATTATATAATAATTATTTAAAAAGTATATCTATAAAGTATTAAAGTCCCAAGATATTCTTCAACATATTTTTCCTTATATGTGATGAATTTGTCGCAATCATTGTTCTCTAATTAATTGCAAATTCTAAAAATGAAGGAAAACTGCCATTGTTTCCATTTTTACTTCCATTTATTGTTTTGATGATTTGTGTATTAGTTTATATCCTTGGCTCAATGCAATTCGGTTGACAATTCACCAAGTGAAGTTGAATTTGTCCGTAGAATTTTAAGTAACATGGCTTGCTCACTTATCACTAGGTATTATTGATTCCATCTCGACTTTGAGTTTAATAACTCATTTGTTTTTATTTAAACAAATTTGCTTATTTTGAATTTGTATTCTATTAAATTTTAGTTTTAATGTGGTCGTAAAATAATATTATAATTACTATTACGGTACGGCAAGGTCACACTGAATATGAAGAAAAAACGAAGCCTTCAATGGAGCACATAGGCAACAGAATGCGCACACTTGTCAGGTGAATTCTAAGGAGTAATGCATCATAGTTCTTAAGAATAAAATATTTGAATGAGGCAGTCTTATGTAAAGAGCTTACAGTTTTAAATAAAAATGTGCTATCTTGAATACATTTTTCATGTGTATTTCATAATTCATGAGTATAATTTTTTTTTTCTTTATTTGTTATATACAATCTGTAACCCTTGGCTATAATAAGAATATTTGCTATTGGTATAATACAAGCGTGAATAATTTGATGGAAGATAACCACCCAGTGGCGGAACTTCCTATTTTGAATTTTAGTTATTTCACATTTAATATTTAGTTATTTATTTATTTTTTTGAGTATAACTTAAAATTGTTATTCATACTTCATTCATCCAATTGAAACAATACCAATGCCAATGGGGTTATGGAATATATTAAGTATTTACTTTACAATTGAAAAAACGTATAAGTAAACCGACGCTTTAGCGCTCTACCATATTCCACCGATAAACGAACACACTTGTAACGTGACGTGACATAGAACGAATACGACAGACATAAAAATAGCTGACTGACAGCCCAATAACGAAATGAAACTGACAATTTAACTAATATTTTCAAAGTAAAATGTATACATTTTTAGTGTTAAATATATATAGATAAGTATGGGAAACTATTTAATTGCCAATTGTGATGTGATGATACTGTTTAAATTTGATGTAATTAATGAATCACTATTCTATAACGCCAATCATAATTTAAGTTTATTTTTTACTTAACATTTTCCAGGGAAGAAGGGCGCTGCATCAGGAAAAAAATATTCTTAGTTTGGAGCAAATGTTTATTTATTTATTTATTTATTTATTTTTTTTTATACACCATTCATTACTACATTCTCAGTCGGTTATCTAAATTCTACATGAGTGGCCGTTAAATTTTGTTTACATATGTGTACAAGTATATACGTAGGTTTCAGAAATTGACAAATACAGTAATTTTGAATAACACTTAATTAAGATGTTTCTCTTCATTCTTGATATTCGACCCGATATAGGAACCACAGATGTTTGATCTCAAGCTCAGATGTCAACATACGAAAACTGAAATTTTTCTATCGACTGTTTTGCAAGACTTGATTAGGCCTAGGGTGTGATAGTAAGCCGTGGACCACCTACAAATAATTAATATGAAATAAACATTTTTTTGTATAGTGTCAGTGTACATGTTCAAATTAAAATAGGATAAAATATTATTATTATTCGATACATTATTAAATAAAAAGAAATTTATTGCAATACTAAGTATAAGCAATGACACTCTGTGACTGGTATAAACTAATTATATTGAAAACGCTTGTAAATTAAAGTTTTTTAATCGATACACTTCAATTAAAATTTCAATGAAAAAATTTACACATTTTACTTATACTTTATAGTATGCACTTGGTCATTTAAAAGAAATATGCTAATAATTTAACGGCTACTTAGAAGAACATCGATTCATAGATAATATTACGATTTTGTGGGTTACTGTTATGTGAGATAAATAAATTGGTAAACATAGTACTATTTATTTATTTTTTATTATTTAGTTTTCATGGCAATTATAATGGTTAGACAAATCTACCAGAAAAAATAGTGATGTATTTAGCTATGTTAAAATTTAAGGACACATTTTTTCGATAAATGTAAAATCTCAAATTATAATATATTACTGACTAGTATAAATCATTGAAATATATAAAAATATATTAAAATGAATTCTTATTAAATGTTAGATATTACACATATTATTTACAAGTAAATAAACATATTTTTACTGGCGTTAAATATAGGCAATGTATTTATAATAAAGTACAATAAAATGAGTATCAAAAATATAGATTCAGAATACAGCATGATTTTGAATTTTTAAATTAGTGATTAGAATAATTCTTAAATAAGTTTAGTTTTATAGTATAAGTTAAAAATATCTCTTTATCAAATAATATTTATTTAAATTAAAATGCATAATGCTGTTATGTTATAATGTATGTCAAAATGTTTTTTTTAAAGTTATTTTTAAGCAATTTCGACAAAATAATATTTAGTAAATAAGAATTTTAACATTCAAGTATTAGAAAATTTCTAAAATATATTGGAAGAAAATTACAATTTGGGAACCACGTTTTTCGTTTATAGAAATTTCATTGGTTAAACTTTCAAAAGTTATTGCATTTTTTGTACAGTTATATTATGAATTAATCATACATATAAATTAAAGAAGTGGAAATCTATCAAGTGTATGCAACAATAATTATTATTATACCAGGTACGGCGGCAAGTGGTATCAAGGCTCTAGCTGAATAACCCGGCTTCGCCCGTGTACAGGTTTTTGTGTTACCTACTATAACTTTTATTTCATCAGTTTTTATATTTATTATAGATTTCTTTTAGATATGTTGATCCTAGGTTGCCCATGTATTCTAACAATCAGAAGTCGGCTAACAACTACTTGATTTTAATATTTCGAAGACAAATTGTAACATACAATTCTAATTGACGAAATGTTGAAATAAAATATACACAAAAAATAAAATTATAACTTTCTGTAATTGAAAAAGCTGGTAAGATAATGGTGGTGGAAGTTCGTCCTTCGTCGCTTCGCTCCTCGGACAAGATAATGGTGAGGAGTGTATAGCACTTTCTATCATGGGATCACCTAACCTAACCTCGGACAAGATATTGGTGATGAATGTATTAAGTTTTAAAGAAATGATGACTCATTTCTTTAGTATAAAACGATTCTGAGCAAAGCTTCAGTGTAATATAATATATTATTTATATACTGTTTACGTATTTTTCGGTTATTTGTCTGATTTTTGGTGAGTTTTTTCGTTATTAAACCCTCATAAAATATTCAATTTTTAACTCGTTAGAAATTTTCTGTTACCAAAAGATTCGAAACATGTTTTTATATCTATATTCCAAGTTTCAATGTGATCGGACACACCAAAAAAGATTTATACAGATTTTAAGTTGAAAATTAACGTAAAAACAGTCGATATTCATATACGAATTTATATGAATTTGTTAAAACGTGTATAAAAAAAAATCCTGACTAACGATTTTTGAACTTTTGTTAGGATAATTAGGTAGGTATATGAGTAAGGTCATATTAAATTTTCAGAACTTTTTGTCAAATATTTAAAATTATATTACATAAAAACTTTCAAACAATTTGGTAAATTAAAAGTTCTATATTTAAGTCAAAAGTGCTATAATTGTTCTGAAAATGTTGTCCAATATAAAAAAGTATGTATTTGATATTGGATACAATTTTCAAGTTTCTAGCTTCAATACTTTTCGATTTATGACTAAATACCTAAAATCTGAACAGTGAAAATCTCGTTTACGGCGGATTTTTACCGATTTTACCGTTTTTACTCAGTTTTTCGATCGTTATTTTTGATTACTGGAAAAACTATGGAGATTTTGGAAAAATGACCTCTCTAAAGTACCATCTCAGTTCAATTTCGAATCTAAAAAGTTGCTGGACGAAACTTTTGGACAAGGATTTCTATACGAAAAAGTGTTTACAGAAAAAAAAAAAAAAAAAAAAGAAAAAAAAAAAAAATAATAAACATCATTGTAAAACCATAAGATCCTTCGCTTCACTCAGAATCTAAAATGAATTACATGTTTGAACACTGACATTTGAACACATAATATGTTATTTGAATTTTAATAACATTTAAATTCTTAAATATGTTTTTTAAATCTTTTTTTTTTTTGTTTTTATTTATATAATTTACAATCTGTTACAGAATAGAACAATGAGTAAAATTGATGAAAGAAAAATGGTTTGAGTGAAACACAGATTAAAGAAACCTTTCAGTAAAGGCACTTTGACTTACTAAATCTAAAATTCAAAAATAAAAGTTTGTTTTTAACATTACATCAAACTCCTTGTTCTTCAAACAGCGTGATATTTTTATAGATGAATTTTAGAGTGTAGAAAATTAAAGACGAAAAGGTTATTTCTACGAATAAGTGTTTAATGAATCAAAATGATGAAATTAGGGTTTTTATTTATAAATAAAAACATAGCATTTGTAACTATTTACACATTGTATATTTAATTTTCTTTCATAGTAATTAATAGGTTATGATTTTTATTTTTGTTTATTATTATTAAACTTGGCGCGTTGTAATAGTATTAATCATTAATAATACTGAAAAGTTTTTAAAATAAGTACGTACATATTATTATATGAAATAAATTATAATTTAAATAAATGACATTACAGTTCCCCTGTAATATTTTTATTGTGTTATTAATGTATCCATAATGGTCTGTGAATGCATTCTAATACATTAAATATGTTTACTTATTAATAGTATGAATACTGATTATTGATATATAATTTTAGAGTAATAGAAAAATGTATTTATCTTCAGGTTGCTTACGAAGTTGAGATATAGTAGAAGACAAATAGGTAAAATAAATGTATACATAAACGTTTTGAAAGAGTTTTTAGTATTGTTGCTTTTATGAACTTTATTTGGTCGAATCCACGCGCAGTAAATTGTATAGATTTAATATAAAATTATGAACTATTTACCAAAGTTTAATTTAATGTACTTACAAAATGATTGTTCACAGTGCAACCTTTAATTTTATTCATAACTAATATATGAAACGTATGAGCTCAATGATTTTCATTTTGTTTAAATGTGTGTTATGTAATTCTAAAAACATACGTTGTTGGATTTAAGTAAAATCTCAATATTTTACATTTAATAATAAATAACATAATTTAAAAATAGACATAAAGTATTAGGTTTCGTTTTCAAATAAATATATTTTTGTACTAGTTGTAAAGACTAAATAAGTTTATGTAAATTAATTTAAAAAAAACGTACTGTGTGATTACCATTCAGTTCTCAATGAATACTTTATTATATATTTCATGATGGTAACTATTCGTTTTCTTTTATTACTATCCCAATCTGTTAAAATGTGTCGGCGTAATAAATATTTCTCGAAAATTCAAAATACTTATCTACCATGATAAAAATGCAAATTTAAGATCCAATGTTTCTATTTAGTTAATTGAAAATGTTTTAGTTTAAAATTGGATTTAGACTGAACTTTGTGTTTAAAACAATATTGCAAACTGAATTTTAATAATAATTATACGATACTGGTGATGATGTAAGTATAATAGACAAAATTGTTGGTATCTAAGATTCTTGATTGTTGGAGTCAACAATCACGAAGTCACATAATTCGCCACGTAATGAACATTGAATGCAATTTAAAAAAAAAAAATGTTCAATAACCGCGTCTTCTGGTTTTTGTATTTTCAATCATTTGAATTTCTTTATGTGTAAACGAAAAATAACTCAAAGACATTTAAAAAATATTTAGTTGTGTTTTATTCACTATTTATGTAGTTTTCATTAAAATACATACTAGTTAACAGAGTTATTATACAAAATAAAAATACAGTAAAAAAAAAGTATTGTAAATGCGCACTGGTAACGTGAACGATCAGTCCAATTATCATCAGTACCGTAACACTTCTGTGCTTACATAATTATTTACATTTATATATAAACGACGTTATATACATTGAAAATTGTTTGTAAGTCACGTAGTTGTTATCTAAAACAAAAACAGACACTGTTAGAAAAAAATTAAAAAAAAAATCATAATAATTTAGAAAAAATAACCGCGTAGCTAACCGTTCAGAAAACGACGACAGTCGTGACCATCGACGACGGTTATACGGGTAAATTTTCCAATCATCACGTACAAACTGACTGCGTACAGTTGACTCTCGGCGGCCACGCGGACCTCGACGATTTGAAACTCTGGACAGGTGTGTGGAACCACACGAATCAATAGTCGTTTTTTCCGTCGAGACCCGGGAGTCGCCGAGAATCCGTCGTACCACAACGTTATGTCACACGACAAAATCCCACCTAACACGACGAGTGTTATTTACCTGTCTCGTTGCAGACCGTCTGTTTTTACCAGCCGCTGAACCACTTGGACCACTTGGGTTCGTGGTAGATGTGCTTGATCTTGTACACCGGCACGGGGTATGGCCGGTCGACCGGCACGGGCACCTTCTTCTCGATGTGCACCGCGTACGGCTTGTCCACCGGGTACGGCACGGGCTTCTCCACCGGGTACGCTACGGTCTTGATGACCGGGACCGGGTACGGCACCTGCACGGGCACCGGTTGCGGTACGCCGACGGCCACGGTCCTGTACACCGGCACGGGTATGGCACGGTTGATCTCGACGTGTTGCGAGATAACGTGTTCGGGTCCGTAGGCAGGCGCGTAAGCGGGTCCGTATCTGTGGAGAAAAAAAACAAAATAAACAGATAAAACAACGGTTTGACGAGAGAGAAAACGACGAGTGTTTGAGGCAAAAGACGATTGTGGACGGACGACGATATCATGGTTTTTTGTATTTTTTCGCGCATCATTGCGTAATATTTCTGTGCCACCGTCGACCGTCATCGTTATTATTATTATTATTATTATTATCATTATTTTACCCACGACACAATTATTATGCGGACGGACGTTTTTCACGGCCGGTTTGTCGTCGTTCCCGTCTCGTGGCCGGAATATAACAACGGCGGTGATTGGTCACGGCCCGCAGTCAAAACGGCGCGATTTCCGTCCGGCACGGAATCGATTACCACCGGGCACGACGACGACGGCGACGACAGATCTACCGTGAAAACGACGTGTTCGCCGCGCCTCCGCGATCGCCACGTGCCGTTCGCGGCCGGCCGACAAAACGCAGCGCGCGCGAACCGCGTGTGTTGCGCGTCGGGGAGTAAACGCGACGACGACAGTGACGCCGCGGACGAACGGATGGACGGACGGCCGACCTGTCCGGACTAACATAGACCCGAGAGGGACGCGACACGCCGGAAACGGATGACCGTGACGGAAATCGTGCCATGAAAACGTGTATACAGTGCGTGTTAACGTATTATCGGTCGGTCCGAAGGAAAAAAATTGCCATATCGGTATGCAAGACATTTTTAATAGAGTGCTTTTCGTTCGCATCGTTCATTATTGTTACAGCCGATGCAGAGTCGTTCAGAGCCGATTGCGAAACGAATAATTTTATTTCAATCGTCCGCCGAAACTCGCAAAATTAACACACCGAACATTCGCGTCGTTAGAAAATGTACATCGAACTGTTAATTAAATTTACGTTCGCAAACAACCACAAACTGCGTACGAACAACATTGAAGACGGACGTAGACGCATTATAACATATGATATCATTATAACCATTGTAATTTAACCGTTACAATCGTGTACCTACCTAAATGTTTACTGATACGTCGTGATTTACGCGTGATAATAAGTGGATGCTGCCTCTGTTAGCGAAACAGCACACACGATGTAAAACATTTACGTAAGCGTCGTTTTTGTTTTCTCTCATTCCGCCGTTTTATGTTTTTATATTTCCTTTGAGGTTTTTTTTCACATCATGTTATTACGCGCACACGTATAGTAAAATATTAATTTCGATTATTCACAGTCACACGAATGTATAATATAATATTTTATAGCAGTGCAAACACGCGGTGTGTGTGAACATTATAGTACTCATAGTTCTAGATGTAACGTTTTGACGGAGATAATGGCACGATAATGATTATGATAACGACAATGGTACTAATATATATTTTATATACGTCATAATTGAGGGACACAGAGTCAAAATAGCTTAATTCTCACTAAAAATCATACTGTTTTGTATGGGATCAAACGTTTTAAATTGATGTATAATATTTCAAAATCAATTTGACTTTACCTCAAGCAACCTTTCCTTATTTTGGTTTAAGTTATTTTCATAATTAAAATAAAAAAAATCGAAAAAAATCAAAACTTGAATAGTTTGAAAGTTTGTTTTTGAAAATAAATACCATTTTTTGGTTGAGCTTTTTTGATTCTATGTATTTATGAGTTCTATGCGTAATAATAGGTACTTACCCGGAGATTGGTGCCGGATAAGCGGACGGCGCGTATCCTACAGGTGCGGCGGCGATGCCGACTGGAGCGGCGGCGGCGGCGTAAGCAGTAGGGGCGGCGTAAGCTGTGGGTGCGGCGTACGCAGACGGGGCGGCGTACGCGGACGGAGCGGCGTAAGCGGCCGGTGCGGCATAAGCGGCCGGTGCGGCGTAAGCGGCCGATGCGGCGTAAGCGGCCGGGGCGGCTACGTCAGCGGCCACGGCGGATGGAGCATACGCTTCGGCGGCGGACGGAGCGTAAGCTTCGTCGCCGTATTCCTCACCGACGCTGCGTTTGTTGGACGATTGGTGTTCGTCGGCCGACAATTGCTCTTGTTGGTCTTGTTCTACTTGTTGTGTTTGTTCTGCTGACGAGTCTTCTGCGCACGCGGCCAACGCCACGAGCCACATTAAACCGATCAATGCCTGTTGGACAAAATCGACGCGTATTATTATATTTTTACTGTACGCAATATTATTGTGCAGTGAAATTTCCCCCCTCGACCCGCTCAACAATGTATGATCGAATCCGTGTCAATCGGCACCAAAGTCGACAAGAGCGATTCTTTCATAACGTATCATATGGCCGAGCAATTTAAAAAGACATCCTGAATTTGAATATAGTAAATAATAGTAGTTATGAAATGAGAAAACAGTTGATCAAGAAAGATTTATAATACCGACGATGTTAATTATTGAATTCTCTGGAAAGCATACGTAGTGTACAACGCGTTTGCTGTTTAAAATATAGATAGTTAATTAGATAATTAATAGATTAATTAATTAATTAATTAATCTATAAAGATATATTTAAGATATATTTTTTTTTATTTTTAAGATCTATTTAGATATTAATTAATTAGATAGTTAATTTAGTTAATTAGATGGCTTTAAATCAAATTATTTTACATTCTTGTTATAAATTATTTACTTTCTTAAAAACAAATTAAATGGTTTCAATGTTTATGTCAAATTAGCCCCAAAAATTTTAATCTTGACCAAATAATAGACAGGTAATTTACAAATGAAGTGTTTACTATGAGGATATTTAAGAATTTCAGATATTTTTTTTTATATTCTATTAAATATATCTTCATTTATGTTTTTAAATGTCTACCTGTTGTAATTATTTAAAAAATGTTTTAATCAACTAGCATTTGAATTTGTTTTTAAAAAGACGGTTACAGTCTATAATTCAATTTACTATGTGTTTTTAATTTCAATAATAAACAATTTAAAAAATAATGCTGTTAAAAAAAAGATAACTCACGTATATTTTCATCTTGGCTGATTTGATTCTACAATCTATGTTGATAACAGTTTACGTGATTAACAATTATTCACGATTGGACGGTGTGCCCCTTGATTGTTCGCACTGTTGCGAATGCTGTTGTTGACTGACGATTTTCACGGAGTAATCGGTGTATATATACCACTTGGGTTTAACGTATTTTTCTAGAAGACTTTCACCCGAACAACCGGGGAGACCGTCCTGGACCATCCTCTGTAACGTGCCGGACAAACCGGTCGACTATATGGAGCTTCCCTAGTCCCTTGTCACTACAGATGGTTGTCGTTCCTGACGTATGACCGTACGATGCCATGACATAACTACTCGGATAAAACCGGTAACGATTACGGCCTATATGAAATTCGATGGGTGTATTACAAAATCACCATTTTTTCCAAAATTTCACATCGATAGTTGCGTAGGAAGTCTCGCTGGCGACCCTGGCTAACTTAGAAAAACCCACCTTTTTACCAATTAAAAAATTGACGTTTTTCTTTTTAAACCAGAAAATAATATGTATTAAAATGTCATTGATAAAATGGCGTATTTAAAATGTATTATTATGTTTTTCTACTTATACCAAAACATAACTAGGACGCCATACGAAAATCTCTTATGGAAACATATAATTATTTATGTGTACTCATTATAGCACAATTTATTGTTATTTTTAATTATTTTAGTGTACTGTAAATGATAACTATATAAAAATAAAAAACGTATTAAAAAAAAAAAAATCATAGAAGTTAACCTGATATAATTATAGTTTATTACATTAAATATTTAATACATGTAACTTTAGTGCGAGCATACGACAAAGTTGAGGGCCAAGAAAAAAGCAATTGCAAATGGAAATCGTTATTTGTCTTTATGCCTCGGCCTACAAGGGTCATGTGTATTATTATCATTTTTAGTACGTCGTTGTTAATAAACAGACAATTAAATATATAAATATTTTGATAAATTATTTTAAAGCATAATTACGCGCTTCTTCGAAATTTGCGCCCCTGGCGTAGGCCCAGTTGGCCATATCCTTGCTACGCCACTACACATCAATAAGGAAAAAAAATTTATAAAACTGTAATTTTAGAATTCTTTTACAAACTAAATATAGTTTCTAATATTAACATTAAAATCAAAACTTTTCAAAAATTGAATTCCTAAAAAAAGTTATAACTAATACAATTAGGTAAGGAAAAAAACCATTGTAGAACCATTGTTTTTTCGAAATTAAATAACTTCCAAAAAAAAAGAAAAGACGATCAAACCGTTAAAATTGGTCACGAGTGAATAAATTTATGATCATGGATTTGTTATTTCAATAAGTATGTTAAGATAACTTAGTTCCGTCTATTACTATAATTATTTTATAATCCATTTTAAACATCATATGCACTATATAAAATATCACAGTTAAAAAAATGTAGTGAATTTACTATGGAAGTAAATTATTATTTATGTGTGTTTTAAGTACATAATAAATCAAATTTAAATAAACTTGAAATCGTGGGAACAAATATCTTAATAATTTGCTTGCTTATTCATATTATATAATAGAAAACTAAAATATATAAACTCTTATGATGACATGATATTGGTATTTGAGAAAACTTCATGAAATTTATTTACAAAATTTGTAATTAAAATTAGAAGTCGATTTCAATATTTAACATGAGCAAAAAAATCTATAACTTATCTGATAAGTTATTTAGAATTACTTTCAAAACATGTTTTTAATTGAAAAAAATTAATTTCATAAAGAAAAATATAGCATTTTAAAATTTTTTTATGATTTGCCTTCGAGCTCTCGGTATTACTATTTTAAAAGAATGATTAAAAAAAAACATAATCGTATTAGTCTTTAAAATAAAATGTTGTTTGAAATAGTTGTATTTAAAAAAACAATTATAGTATTAAGTGAAATAATTTAAGTTTTTTTTGTTTTAGTGAGTGTGTCTAAATGATATTTATTTTTCAATTTATTTTTATTTTTGTTAATCGTAATACAATTCCATATAAAGTTGGCTTTAATTTAGGAGAAAATAATATCTAATCAGGTTAGAATTCCACTTTCTATTGTTTACAACATCCATAAAATGTTTTATAATTACAGGTAAATAATAAATGTCCTTATTTACTCAGTAATTTGCTATGATTTAGGTACAGCTATATTAGTTTAAAAGAAATTTATACGATTTATTTTTTTACTCCATCAACGTATTCCAAAACTGATATATTGCATAATAACGGCATAAAAAAGTTTTTGGTGAGACTTCAATTTCATATTCACTACGTGTTTAGCAAATTCAACAATTCAATTTATATGGTTATTAAAAATTTTTAAAAACTACTTCAAAATTTTCTTTTATTACTTATTTATAATGAGTTATAATTTTTTCAATATTAATTACTATTCGTACAATATTTCAAATTATATTCAATTGTATATTTTTATAGTACAACATTTTAAACAAAGAACTACCTATAATACTCACTACACAGGCTTGTGGTGCCTGTGGTGTAACTTTAAAATTTGAAGTGAAGGATAAACATATTTTCAGGCCCTTAAAAACTAATTGAAGGTTAATTTAAATAAATTAGGGTTAAACAAAGTAAAATCCAATATTTTTTCATGCCGAATTTTCGACTAAATTAAAGTAGAACTGTTGATTATACGTTTGTTCAGTCTTTCAATTTTAGTAACAAAATAGTCATTATTTAATATTTATTAGGTGTTTGTTTAAAGGTTAGATTATGTTTTTCAAAGAATACTTACAAAAAGTTGAACTTAGTATGTAATAATAAGTTTCCAGTGGAAATTTCCATAGAAAATAGGCACACATAATAATAATAAACAAATTTAAAAAGCCGAACATACTTCGCACCACGGGTATTCTCCGCTCCTCGGACAATATGTTGATGATTGGTGTATTTAAGTTTAAAGAAAAATCATTTTTTCAATTGAATGATTCTCAGAAAAGCTTCATTATAAACATGTATCGTTTACTGTTTTTAATTTAATTGTCAGTTGGTTTTTTATTTATCAAAACCATTTAAAAATAAAAAAAAATTCTGGGCAAAAGAGACATTTTTTCACCAAAATATTTAAAACATGCAGAATTGCAATATCTGCATCTAAAGTTTCATAATTAATTAATGGACTAATAATTTTGTATACTCATTTAAAGTTGAAGATTGGTATAAAAACAGTCGATTCCGTAATAATCTTATAAGAATTTAATTAAACACTTTTTTAAAAGAAAAATTTAGTAACTATTTTTGATATTTTTTCAGTATCATTAGTTAAGTGTATATGTAAATAAAGTAAGGTTATATTAAATTTTCAAATCTTTTTAACAAATATTAAAAATTGTATTAGATATAAACTTTGAAAAAAATCACGTATTTTCAAAGTGTTTTTTAGCCCAAAAGTTGTCAACTTTTTTTGAAACTTTTGATAAATATGTAACAATGTATCATTAATATATGGTGGACTTTTCAAGTTTCTAGCAACATCAATTTTAGAATTATGACAAAAAAAAACTAAAACTAATTCAGTGAAATTGTCATTTACGGACAATTTTATAGTTTTAACTTAGTTTTTCGGCATCTTTTCTTTATAATATAAAAGATTAAAGATATTAAAATTTTTTTTAATATTATTAAAAAAATCTATTGAGGTGACAGAAAAATGAATCCTTTTCAGTACTATCTACATGAAATTTCCAATCTATTGAAACGTTGTGTGAAACTTTTGGACCATTATTACTATCCGAAAATATGATCACAGGCATAAAAAACACATCAATGTAAAACCAATACATCTTTTGCTTCACCCAGAAATTAAATATAGTTGAAAAGTTTGCACAGGTTCTTGAATTTGTTAGGCTCCACAGTACCTACTGTAAAATTTGCTGCGTTACTGAGCTTATAAAATTGACTTAAATGAGAATATTTCTTTTTTAAAGTCATTGTATAATGCATTTTCTAAAATAGTTTACACAATTAATATATTTGAATGTCTATATGGTATTCATAAATCATGTGTTTTTCTGTTTTCCATTATTATTGAATTCTTAGTATTTTGTATATATTTCTAACAATGAAGCTGTTGCGGGTAAAACATATTCTATGTAATACGATTTTTGTCAAATTAAAAAACTTAATGAACAATTTCTTCAAACAATTAATTGTTATTCAAAAATACACACAAACTCTAGTTAAAAAAAAACCTAAATGAATGTATAACAATAAATACTTTTATAAATGTCATTAAATGCGTACGCTAAAAAAATTTTTAAAAATATTTGCTAGGTAGTTCTTTTCAAAATATTTCTTTCTGTTATTTTGATACTTATTACTATAACCATTGACCAATTACATAAAATGTTATAAGCTTAAATTTTAGATGATTTTGCAATAGATAAACAAAAGGATAAGTGAGAGAGAGAGAGAGAGAGAGAGAAATAATTAAACTTATATTTTTAAATAGGTTATGTTCCCTTACAAATTAAAAATATGTGATACGAAATTTAGTAATTTATTTTTAATTATATTATCATTTATACTAGGCTAGTAAAGAATTATAGCAAGAAAATGTTTTTACAATATTATGTGTATTTACTATTTATTTAAAAATATTTAGGCATATTTCATTTACATGTATATTAAAAAAAGAATTCATTTTTTCAATTTATATCATCTATGGTTAATCAAATATTTTCCAAATAGTATTATTTGTTTGTAATGTATTAGAAAAATATGAAAACATAATTATAATAAATAATTATTGAAATGTTCAGTAAACATTTTCAGGTTTTGATTCAAGATTTAAAATATTTTTCGTGGTTCTATAAAGAACCAACAAATTATGTAAAAATAATTCTTAAATAATAGTAATGACAATCACATATATTTTCGAAAAGTTAACATTAATTTACAAAGGGCCTCACTCGTATATTTCTATAAATAAATAAATAAATAAAAAAATAAACAAATAATTAAATAAAAAGTATTCGTACATTATTACTAAATCAGCTTTCTACCTATGATATTAAATTTGTCACTTCGTGAATTAAAATCAAGCTGTAATGTCCAGCAATATAAATGAGCGGTGCCTCATTGAGTTTCGCCAGTTGAAATATATTATTATAAATTGCTATAATACATATACGATATGTATATGCTACTATGTCATCAGGTGGTTTTTATGAATGACATTCTTTCTGTTTAGCATAATTTCACAGTTAAAATATTTAAGGTAAAAAAAAAATATTTTATTTACTCGTTTCTTGAATAGTTATGGCGAACTGGTTACGTACGCATGAGAAAAAACTTATTTGCTTACAATAATAATTAACACTAGGAACAAATATATAAAAAATTAAATAAAATGTTTAAAAAAAAAAACAGAAACTTCAGAGACTTTTAACACTAGGTGGCTATCCGAACTGGTTTTCGCCAAAATTGGTAGTACCTACTTTAACTGAATACTTACGTACAGTATCAGAGACGACTATTTCCTAAATTATGTGTGATTTCCCTGTGACACCATTCACTTTCTATTAATATTTATTTGAGGCATAAGTTGATATGTTTTATAACATTTTTAATTCACGTATAATTTAATTGATTTATTGACCAGCATTCATAAATATACTTGCTGTTTGAACTTATCGTTCAAACTATTAAAATATATTATGTTAACTTATCGTTGACATAATATATTTTAATATCAACAGTATAGTCTAACCAAATTTCATAGTGAATCACATACATAAAACACTGCATAATAATTAGCTTTAATCTATCATTTTGTTGTTATGAGTCATGTTAATCACCTTAAATTTGAAGATACAATCTGTACATCATATTGATATGATTTATAAAATTTGAGTACTAAAATCGATTTTACCAAACGTCAAGTTATAAACGTTTGCGTATCGTAAAGGTTTATACAAAACAATAAAGTCACACGTGCTATTGTTTTTGTCAGATAATCGAAACGTAATGTAATACGAGTATTTGATGCATTCAAGTGTAATTTTCACGTTAAATTGACAAATTTGCAAGTTTAAAATTTAAATGTTAGACTTTTTTAGAGGTTGCATAAACTGCAGAAGAGAGAGAGTGGACTGCAAATTTGTATGGTATTATAAAATACCTGCTTAGTAAACTGAAAAGTATTATTGTTAGGTAAACATTGTGTTAAAATATTAATGTAGTCATAACTTAAATACAAAAAATAATTAATTACAGCATGCCATATTGCCATGTATAAAATAAATTGTTATCAAGGATTATATTAAATATTACTATTTTAGAATGATATCATGATGTTAATTAAATTGTTATTAAAGTAAATATTTTACTGGATATTATTTATAGTAATATCATGTACATGTAGTTTATAATATTATATTAATCATAGACATATCCCGAGATAATAACCTATAAACTTTCGGTCGATGATAACAAAAACAAAACAAGATTAGCTTTTAAAAAATGTATGGTTTATGGCTGTTAGTCATAAAAAATTATGACAATTTAAAAGAATTGGATACTTTATTCTAAAATATATATTTCTTTAAACATTAACTTATATCGTAACAATGATATCATAATAGTAATAATGAGTTTGAAAGTTTTCACAATTAAATAAACCGATTAAATACCGATGTCCAGTGGTAGATTTTCGTAGGTACTTAAATTACTTTATTCTCCGTTATATTAGTGTTGGATGGGTAGTATATTGCAGGGAAGACTATTATTACGATTGTCCCACGTGACGTAAAATATTACCATAATATAATAAGTAACTATTATAAATTCAAGAGAAAAATCATATTAGATTCTGAGTGAATCGAAGAGTACAACTATTTTTTATACATTCATATATTTAAACAATTGTTATATTATGTAATAAGTATTGTATTTTTTTTAATTCAGTAAAAAAAAATCATTAGATTTTGACCATTATAAAAATAAGTATTTGAAGCTTAAAAAACTTAAACATTTGCTATACAATGGATACTTCACAGCATTTATAAAACTGATTTTGTATAAAGTTCATTACATAATTTTACTACTAGTATTTTAGAGCGAACTCTATAAAATATCAGTTTGAATATAAACCAATTCATCAACAAAAAAATATGCATTATTCGTGAAAATAGTCCAACTTTTTCTACATTTAGGTGTTTAAAGCGCTTGTAAATAAAATTGATAGAACTCATGCGTATCGAAATGCAATCACAAGTTTATAGTTATAATAGTTAACTTGAGCAATAATTCAAATTTCAAATTAATTTATAAAGAAATAAAATATAACTCAATCAGCTGATTTTCATAATATTTTAAATGTAGAGTAGAAAAATAAAGGGTGACATTTTCGGTATATAAGTTTCACATTCAACTATAATATTATGTTGAAGACAACAAATTTACTGAATCAAATCAAGTTAGTGAGTAGTTTTATTCATATAAATTTGCACGTACTGAACGGCAGACTATAATATTTATTTACAGGCCGTAGTGGATTTATTGCAAATTGACTTAAAAACTATGAAACTAACTACTTGTTTTTGTTAAACATTATATTATTTTATTGTAATATAAAATTATATTTAAACATGTGTATCAATGTAGATATTTTTGTTTCGTACGATAATTATCTTTATTTTCATAATTGCCAAGATTGATGGTTTCTACTTAATTTCAATAAAAAAACTATCGGTTTGTACGATAACACTCTTTATCATTTTGCGGAGACAACTTGATCACTCTTGTAAGTCAAAATAATATTCAGTGATTAAAATTAATGTTAGAATGCTTTTAGAAGTTCAAGTTAGTAAATGCCACTAAATATATGAACAATAAATATTTTACTGATTTTTTTTGCGGTTGTTATCCGATTGTCTGAAAACAATTGAAAAATTAAAAAATCACATTTTTTAAATTCCTGAGTCATGGACGTTTATGTAAAATGTTAATCTTTTCTTATATAATCCATACCTAAAAAAATATTAGCTTTCTAAAAACATTTACACTTTTTTAAAATATCTCAAATTTAAAACGTAATATTTATACACTTAAGATCGTAATGTAATGATATTGTCTAATACTCTAAAGT
Source organism: Therioaphis trifolii (assembly GCA_027580255.1). Classification (NCBI taxonomy): domain Eukaryota; kingdom Metazoa; phylum Arthropoda; class Insecta; order Hemiptera; family Aphididae; genus Therioaphis; species Therioaphis trifolii. The sequence goes on along the minus strand of CM050406.1, from coordinate 14,639,153 downwards.
ATAAACTTATTATATTTTTATTTTTTATAATTTTATAAATTTATTTAATTATTTGAGCTTTTAAATTTGTGTTTAACTGAGAAAAACAAGTTCACACAAGTAGGTACATAAATCACAATGTGCAATATAAAGTAATTGATTTACTTATGAATTTTGTTACGTTATAATATGTCATGAACTATCATGATGTAAAACAAAAGTAAAAATCCCGTTAAAATTGAAACGCCAGTGAATCATGTAGTGAAATTTAGTTACATCAAATTCTATTCCATTTCAATGAATGTCACTAAAATAACGTTATTTGTATCAAAACCGGATTTGCAAGATATAAAAGTCAGCTACCTAATGCACATTAAATAAATTGCATATATTGGTACAAAATACCAACATACCTTGGTTGAAATTTATTACACATTGTTTTATGATTTCCGGTGTCATCACGGATTGTGTAATAGATTGTACCACAAAATGATTCCGGTCAATATTAACTATTATCTAAGCGGCTGACATTTTAACCGTCACAATGAACTCAATGAATAATTCATAGAATATTACTCACATGGTTTTACTGATACATTTGGTCTGTACCTGAAGTCATAAAAACATAGTATTTTAGCTGATGAATGATGTGAATAAAAAATAAGAAATTATAACAGTAAATGTAAGTATAACATTTTCAAAAACTTAAAACGTATCAGATTTATTTTCGCTAAAAATCATTTTTTAAAAATCAAAAAAAATTTAATCATAATAGTTAATTTATTATATTTAATTAATCAGAACGTTTTTAGTCAAATCTTAATGATGCAATGCTTTAAGATAAGTCCGTCTGAATTAGTTTTTAAAATCGTTAAAGATTTTCTGTGCCTGTAGTCAGATTACAGAAAATAAAAGAAGTCGAGTTGTGGCGATGTTTGAGCTCGAAGTTTGGATCAAAATCAAAAATATTTTTTTTTTACTTTAATTATTTTTAAATTCATGTCGGTCGAGAGGAAATGAATTTTGTCACAGAAATCACTAACTCAAATACTTATTTTGGTGGAGTAGGTGTTTTAGTATTGAATAGTTAGTTTAGATTTTTTAGTTTAAATAATTAGACACATGGGTGACAAAAAATGGATTTAGATCTGGTGAACAAATTATCTTTAAAATTAAAAAATATGTTATACTATATTATGATTCAAATATTCTCAAAAATTTGAAAACCTTTAATTATAAATTAATTAACTTCAATTTAACTTCCATAAAAAAATTGTCTTACATTATTCGATATGGTTTATTAGTTTACTGGGAACGCCACCAAAAAAGCGTACTGAGTGTAATTAATACACCGTACTTAGGAATAACATATCATACATATACGTTATAATGTATTGTTTACTATTTATTAAAATAATATACTGAGGAAACGAGTTAAATTATGTAAGGTAACCAAGATCGACTCAACATATATGTCTATATATGTATATTGTATGTATATACAATATTCATATGTACATCTGAAAAAATTTAAATCTACATTTTAAGTACAAAATCTATTTATTTTTCATAATTTAGGTAAGTATATGAAAATAAAAAAATATTATATAATATTATGTTAATATAATAATTTAATTGAAAACACCTCACATTTAAAAACCAACTATATCTACTAAAAAGTTATGAAAATGTGCATTAATTATATTATGGCTAGTTCATAAACACATTCATATAGTAGAAACACATTTTTCTAAATCCAATATTATGCTTATTATACACTATTTATAGTTAATTATAAATAATTGATATATAATTAATATTTATAGTTAATAATATTATAATATATGAATATATGTTTAATATTCAATTTGTTTTAGAAAAAATTGTTGTGTTGATATATTTCTATGGACGCCCTCGAGCAGAGTTATCATCCTACCAAAAATAATTAAACTCTAAAAGTAGAATTCTTAAATTGTATATTTTTATTTTTATTTTTACTTATTTATACTACTCACTTGAGTAGAATAGTATTTTTATTAATTATTATATTAAATCAACTTTTTTTTTTAGTTCTCGTAGGCTCTATTTAGCCCTGGACCCATTCAAAATCACTATTTATGTTACTGAATAAATTTGTTATACGTAGTTAAAGAATTCTCAGTAAAAGTAATGATAGATTAATTAGATAGTTATTAGATGGTCTATTTGAAAGTCAAATAATAGTTTTGGTGATATTTATCTATTTGATAACAAAACAAAAAAAAGGAATGCATTTTTTGTATAACCTACTTCTTCCTTAATCTTGTGTGATATCTCATGCCATAATTGTATTATTTTAAAATGTTTATAGTTTTAATATCGTATATAACATATTACTTATTTTAATTAAATCCAATTTAAATGATACATATATCATGTGTTTAAGTGGACATGTCATTTTTATAACTAAAAATGATTCATTTCTTTTAGTTGTAATTAATAAAATACATTTGGCGTCAAATGCATTGATTTTCCTTAATTCATAGATAAATTTAACTACGTTTATTTAACGTAATTTATTTAATTGAACGTTTTTACATATATTAATTTATTTCTTGTTAAGAGCATATTAAGGAGCATAATTTAGCTTTTAGAATATTTTTTAAATCTTTAAATCTTAATTTAAATAAAAACCTTTTGTTTTGGTTATTATTTTTTACTACTTTATCTTAAAGATAAAAAAAATCATGTAACATATGTTTTAAAATGAGAATGTAAACATTTTAAATCATTGAGTTGAAAATTAACTGTCAAATAATTAAAAAAACATTACATTAATAGCTGAATGTTGTATACTGAATAGTGAAGGGTATTATATTTAGCCCTTATTGATTATATTGTTGAAAATGTTAACAATTTGGTTTCGAAACGATCATTATGGGAAGAAGATCGGATAAAAATGATAGGAAAATGCGGTTAATTGTTGTTTGTTAATATAATAGTCTTAAGTACATAGAAAAATGCGGTTTCTTAGTGTTTAAGTAACCTTCTAATACTATTGTATTAGAAGAAGATGATGTTACAACAATAAATAAAAGATTACAATTTTTATTATTTTATCAAGATTCGAAACAAAGTATAAAAGACGACTGATCCATCCTCATGTGAAGTATAAGCTCTTTAGACTTTCGATTAGTCACAGTGATTTTGTTTTTAATTTCTCTCCTCTCAAATACATCATGAAATCTTTGGTAAGTGAAAATTATTTAATGAATACATTAATACTTTTATGAATATTTTTTTATTCTATTTTGATTCAATAAATAATCTTCATCGAGTAGTAAATTATAAGTGTCTTGTAGAAACATTTGTAAATAGTTAATCAAAATTTACTTTATTTTTCTGAAATTAATAACAACACATTTACCTTTAATAATAAAAAAATATTATGCATTATGATTGGTGCACATAGCCTATAAAACATTTATTATTTAATCATGAATACACATTATGTTTACAAATCTGAGTATTTTGAAAAAATATTGGTTCTTTTTCAATAACTTTCTTCTTTGCTACTATTTTTAACTTAACACGTCAATTTTTCATTATTTAACTTACAAGATGATTTTAAAAATTTGAATTTCAAAAATATTTCCACCAAAAATCAGAGGATTGAAATTTTTAATTTTAAAACATATCATGTTATGCTCAGCGAATAACTCAATTATATTAAAACATCATTATTTATGAATTATAAAAGCCTTTAGATTGCAATCTACGCCATATATTAATCTATGAATATAAATTGTAATCAGAGTGTTTAACTTAAAACTTTTTTAATTCTTCTAAAATACGTAGATATACTAGTATGATGTGAAAATATTAATATTTTTGATTAAGATACTACTATTATTAAGATACTATATATTATTTTAATGATTTTTTTTTTCGGCATTTAAGAATTTCACTAGGATATTTTATATGACCATTATACATATATATAAACTTTTTCGGATAGTAATAATGCTCCAAAAATCCATTAAGTTAATTCATTAGGTACTTTAAACCAGTCATTTTTCTCTATTCTCAATAGTTTTCACAAACGTATTGAACAATTATCTTAAAATTGAGTAAAATTAATAAAATTTGTTGTAAATGAGATTTCCGTAAAATCCATTTTTGATATTTAGCCATAAATTTAATATGACCCTAATTTAGACTAGAAAAAAGTTTCGAAAATATTTCACTATTTTCGGGCTGTATACAAACAATTTAATTATTGGAATATCTTATTTTTTTGGTAGTTTTTATCTAATAAAATTTTAAATATTCGGTATAAAAATCTAAAATAAGCCGGACATACTTTACACTATAAGGTATTCTGAACTCCTGAGACTAGATAATGAAGATAAGTGTATTGAATTTTAAAGCAACAGTAGATAATTTGTTATCTTAATTGGTTAAGATAAGGTCAAAAAATTATTTTTACAAGCGTTTAAAGTTGGAATTACGGCTCAAATAACTCAATTTACGTAAAACGTCAGATTCATTTTCATTTCATACAATTTGTAATTTTTGGTTTTAAAATCAGAAGTTTTTATAAAAACTTCTTTATAAGTGGCCTTTGCTATATTTACATTTGTATAGTAATCGGTGTCGTTTATTTTTTTTTATAAACGTTGAAAGGGTCAAAATATGGCAAAATAGAGAATTTTTACAGTATTAATAAATTGATATGAATTATACTTGTTGTATTCAATAAGTTGTACTCGTATAATTGTTATTCCAGTGCTTTGTAATTTGAAACTTGAGATTACATCAATTGTTTGTTATAAGATTTTTCATTTTTTTTTTAATAACACTAAAATTATTACTTGAGTTTCATTTAGAATATTTTTTCGAAAACAATGATTTATAATTGATTTCAAATTTAAAATAATATACCTATACTACCGTCACGTACACCATTCTTAAAAGTGGTTCATCTCAGGTTCTTCATACCCAACAACATTGTCTTGTCTTAGTACCGAAGAATATACCCATGGTTTGAAGTATATCCGGCTATTTTCTTTTGAGTTACTGTTTGAAACTATTGATAATAGGAAAAATAACTTCTTCAAGATACAAACTATATAAAATGTTTGACCTGTAAAGTAGCTGGACGTAACATTTGAACGAATATACTATCCGAAAAAGTGATTACATACAATATACATAAAAAAATGAAAGTACATCATTGTAAAATAATTAAGACTAAAATATCTAAAATAGTTTATAAAAAAAAATTGTTGAAAATCATTCATCATTCATATATGATATATCTTGTGGGCTATCCGCATAATATTTTTCTCTTTGTTATATTGTTATTAAAGATTATGGAATATATTCATTGTGCACTATACGAATGGGTCTCGCTTTGCCCGATTACCATAGGTTATGTTTAGAATTTGTCTAAAATTCTATGTTAATTACTTTTTTTTTTTTTTTTTATTAGCCATTAGTAAATACTATGATAGCTCAAAATTTACAATTATGTACGATAAAACATAATACATTACATTTATATATTATACATACATATTATATAACAAAGCCAGCATCCAAAATAAAGGAAATTACTGATTTAATGGCGGTAGTGGAATTTGTGTTGAGAATGGAGTAGATATTAAGGGGAGTATTGAGAGTTTTAAGTATGTTTACTAAAATAATGCGTTTGGTTTGAAGGGCAGGACAGTCAAAAAGAATATGAGATAAATGACAGATACATCCATTAAGATGGAGTGTGCGTAATGGTGAATCGTTAAGGCCGATTTTGAAGGAGTGACTGGGAAGTTTTATACGTAGCCTATTTAATTGTACAATATATGGTCTATGTAAGTGTAAGTTGTTAAACCAGGTTTTTTTTGGGATATTAGGTGTAATATTTCTGCATCTTGAGGCGAATTCTGCAGGTAGATTGTTCCACAGAGAGCCAAGTGTTGGTGGAGTGTTGTTTTATCAGGGGTGTGAAGTCCGAATATGGGAGTTGAGAAAAAGAAGGAAAGAAGAAATTGGATGAAGATTTAGCGAGATGGTCAGCAACTTCATTACCATGTATACCTATATGACTAATTACTTACTTAACTCTGTACGTTTTCAGAAAAGTCAATAATGTTAAATCGAATTAATTATGAGTATATAATATATATTATTAAACCATTAGGACATATTTGTTGATGAATTCCTAAGTACATTTTTAATTGCTAAAAAAATTATTAAATTCATATATACAATAAATGTGGTACGTTTTTGTTGCCGTACCTCCATCCTAAAGAATATTATGTTCTAATGATTTATTATTTATTAACTGAACATTAAAATTGATTATAAACCACATTTATTTATTATTATTATTATTTAGTCGTTTATTAAAACAATTTATACTTCAATGATAATGTTATCTCATGGTGGAATAAAACTTTCGATGCCTTTAATATTTTGTTGGATAGACATTCGCCTTATTTTGTGATTTTCCGCCTGCATGAAATTCAGAAAGATAAGAGTCCAGCATCAACCTATGAGTTCAACAGTGCCTTTTATTTCTGGTATTTGCTGATCTCCATGATCGTTTAAATTTATGAGCGCCAGTTTGTAGGTCATAAAAATGATTATGCTATTTGGGATTAACTAGGAAAAGTATAATAGAATGATCATTTTTTTAAATGTCATACAATAATTTCCAACAATCGAAAATAATAAATTATTAACACAGACTCTATATGTTTTTGATTATGAGAGATGTATACTAAAGTAATTTAATATATTGGAGAATTAAAAGTAAATTAAAGTAAATAAAATTAGAGGAAATTCCGAACCACGTAACATTATCTATAATATACAATATACATATTACAAAATGGGTATAATAAAATAAATTTATATCGCTTGTGTTCATTAAAAAACGGAATATATCCAAAATGAAGTTGATAAACGACCAAAAATTGAAACATGGAAGCGTACTGTAACATACACATTTCTGTGTGATCTGTTATGTAAACGATAATTTATTTTAATTTTCAATGGCAATAATATAAAACTAATACATTTTGTAATTACCTGATGTAGTATCAACATTAAACAGTCCGTTGCTTTCTAAAATTGTACGAATTATGTTTCAATTTTTGTTTGTTTTGTGACCGTACTAAGTTTCCGAAAACCAACAATTTAAGTCTATTAAACTATTGGTCAAATGTGGATTATCAATTTTTCAGAAAAATAGTTTGTACAAGATTAAGGATTTGGAAATATTGATCGAAAAAAAAAGCATAAAACAGAGGGATAAAAATAGTAGAAATATTTACAGGTTATCAAAACGATCGTTATTCTGTCAATATTTCTGTTATTTTTATGTTATGGCGAAGTGTCGCATGATGAAAAACATGGCCTTCGAGCGGAATTATTCGCGATTCAATAGTGTTTATATTATTATATTTCAGGTTCTCATCGCGATCGTCGTGTCCGTAGTCGGGGCCGCCGAGAAGGGCGTTGGCACGCAGGACAAGCGTCAGATTCCTTCGTACAGCAGCGGCGTGATACAGTCGTCACAGACGGTGCAGCCGCCCGCGGCCGCGAGCAACAGCGTGCCCGGGCCGGCGTACCAACCGAATAGTAACTACCTGCCCGTCTGCGTGGTACCGTCCGCGTACCAGCCGCCGGCCTACAACGTGCCCACGGAGCCGTACGTGCCGCAGTACCAACCGCAGTATCAACCACAGTACCCGGCCGTATTGCAGCCGTCGTATTACCCGGGTGCGTACCAGCCGCAATACCCGGCGATCGGTTATCAGCCGTCGCAATACCCGGCCACGTACCAACCGCCGCAATATCCGGCCGCGTACCAGCCGCCGCAATATCCGGCCGCGTACCAGCCGCCCCAATATCCGGCCGCGTATCAGCCGCAGTCACAAAGCCCGGCGCCGTACTCGTACAGTTACTTCGCTTCGACAGCCAACGCTGCCAACACCGTCAGCAGCAACAACGCGTCCACCAAGAAGTAGTGCGTTTTGCGTTTTGTTCACGAGGCGACCAAATAGGAATATTTTATTTTTTGTCCAAGGTTTTTTTCTTTTTTTTTAATAAATCGATGTGGAAACGAAATAAATAAATACACAGACGACATTTTTGGAGAATTGAAAATATTTTGTTTTTATTGAAAAAGCAATAATATTTCGTACAGTTAGGTATGATTATTTAACAAATAATAATAATGATTACCGACGATGAAATTATTGTTGATAATACGTTGTTGTTAATAGTGGCACCAGACGTCGCGCTTCGGCGGCGCGTGTCAGTCGTGTGATGACATCACGGCTGTGTGCGTCCGCATTAGTAGAGGGACGGCGCGAAGTACGGGGCCTTGTATATCGGCGCGTGGTAGGGGAGGGGAGCGTGGTACGGGAGGGCGGCGGGGTAGGAGAGCGGGGCGTGGTAGGAGATGGGGGCGTGGTAGGGAAGAGGAGCGTGGTAGGATAGGGGAGCGTGGTACGGCAGGGCAGCGGGGTAGGACAGGGGCGCGTGGTACTTCAGGGGCGAGACGATGGACGTGGGCAGGGCCAACGGGGCGGCCGGGTAGGCGAGCGGCGCGTGGTAGCCGGAGTATCCGTAGCCCAGTCCGTAGATGCTGCGCTTCTCGGATGTCTTGGCGTCCTGGGGCTTGGCTTCTTCGGCGGCGAACGCGCAGACGGCCAGGGCCAAGAGCAGGACGGTGGCTACGAACTGCAAGAGAAAAAACGAGCGATGAAATAATGCGCGTGCGCGACTCGCGGCGAGTGTGTCGATATCCGGTCGCGGCACCCCGACGGACGACTGCGAATCGTTAACGACGTGTGTACGACACCGCGTGTTTTCACGGTGCCCCGGTCGGTCGTCTCGCACACCGTATGAACGCGTCGGCCTGCGCACCGTCACCGGCGGCGGCGTCGGATCGAGACGCGATTTCGGCATCGAACGCCGCGGGCCCGTGCCCCGTGCACGTGGATCCGACGACGCCAACACGCGCCGGCGTACGGCGAGACGACCCGACCATAATACATAATAACACGCGGCGCGGCGATCGGATCGGATCGGCGATTTGACGGCACGGGAAACGCGTGTGTTGTTATCGGTGATTTTTCACCGCGTTTTCGAAAATCCGACGAGAAAAAAGTCTTTTTCGACCGGGTTCAAACGACGCGCCAAACACTCGTGCGACTAAAATGATATTTACTGCAGTATAAATTTTATACCGTAAAACGCGAAAAACTGTTAGTTGAAATCGAATACCACACGACTTAGTAAAAATCTCGACTAAAAGTGTAGTGAGCACTCGTTCACTGATCCTGAGTTATATCTCGGACGAGAATCCGACTCGGCCGTTTCCGTTCAAGTACGAGAAGAGTAGAATAATTTTAAAAAGACTTACGGATTTCATGTTGGTTGGTTTTGGTTGGTTTGAAAAGTGTAGTTGAGAGATGATGGTATTGTGCTTGCTGGAGAAGCTGATCGATGTGTGATCTATTTCCAATAACTGTCGTCCGTTTTATAGTCAGACAAAACTGGATCATCGGTGCCGGTCAAAGCAGCCGCCCCTGTGCTTAATACCCAATCTGGCAGTCTAGTGGTCAGAAAACTTGTTTGCAATTCATCGTGCAATAAAATTATTTTGTCCTTTTTAACCGTAAACACGCGAATTGCATTTCACAATTATCTTCGTGTGGCGCTAACTATTTGGAGCTGTGATAAGTTTATTTTTCTTAGCTATGCTAAACAAAAATTTGGGATGTTGTAAAAATAATAATTGATAAATTACAAAAAAAATCCCATATTTTGAGCACTATTGCAGCACGCAATCCGTAGTACAAGTTACATCACAGCATACGCGTGTATAGTAAATAATAAGAAAGGCAAAAAAAACGATCTAGATATAGACGTAATATTGTTTATATCATTTAAACTTAAGTTTTTTTTCATAATTATCACAAATGATGAATGGCGATACGAAGAAACTTTGTCAGAGTTAACCGGTGTTTAATGATCGTAATTGTTTATTATAAATTACTACAAGACTATCTTATTCAAACGTGATGTATTGTAGCAGTTAAGCATATAAAATCTACTAACACTTAATTCAAAAGGATTTTATGATTTTTAAAGTTACGCTATGTGTTACCTATATCATGTTAAAAAAAAAAAAATTAAAACGTGTTTTACGTTGGGAACGCACTGCAATTATGCAAGAATATAATTAAATAAACTTAGTTTAGTTAAATTACATCCGTTTTTGTATAATTCATTAAAAGTCGGTAAATTATTATTTTTTCATAAAATAATTGAAAATTATTAACTTAACATTTAAACTTAATACTATTTCGTATTCAGTCATTAAGACGAATTGCTAAAATATGGTACTTTAAGATGTCATTCCCATGCAGCGCTCTTTTTCTATTAATCTGACGAAAAAATTTAAGTTAACAATAAATAATGATTTGAAGAATTCAATTGATAGTTTGTTAATTTTATAAACATAATATTATTTATGAAAATACTTATACCATTGGTGAAATTAAAATTATGTGGATGTTAAGAAGTATTAAGTAAAATTATTCAAATTACTACCAGTTGCGATCTCGAAATTGGATCAGGCATATATTTTATTCATTATTAAAAACATCCTTGATCTAGATAAAACGCGTTTAATTGAATAAACGTGACTTAAAATGTCCGTATTATAAAAAATGTATTATTATTTTTTTATTAAAAATTTTAAAGTCGAATACGATAAATATTTTCAGTTTCATGTAATTTAACAATTTTTAATCACAACTTCCTAAATAAGATTTAAATATGTGTTATTTAGATTGGATATTAAATTATTAATTATATATTTATTTAATATTATTAGGATATTAAATTAAAAATTATTGATAGATGGTATTGTAAACATTTTTAGAAAACATTAAAAAAATTCGTAGAAAACGAACGGATGGCCTTTATAACAATTTTAAGTATCAACTTTTTTCTATAAATAGGATTCCCTAAATGGTAATTTTGATTTAAAAAAAGAAGTGTTGATGAAAAAAAAAACTGAAAATATTGAATAGAACAAAAATTATTGTATTTATCTAATCATCCTGGATAATCTGTATGTTTTATTGCTATATGACCTAAGAGTACGTCCAACAGAAATATAGTTTTTTAATCTATAAATCAAGTTAATGAATAGTTCTTAAAATTATTGAATTAAAATAAATAAATAAATAAATAAATTTATTTAAATATATTTATATTTATTTATTCTACACAATGTTCTCAAAAATTATATTTTTTATAATATACTGTAGTATAATAGTATGTACAAAAGTTAAAACTAATACAAATATTTTGCATTTTTCATAAAAAAATAGTTAATAACTTAATGGTCCTATGTACTTATTTTTCAATTAATTATCCAAGTATGGTTAACAATTATAATTAGTTAACCATGCCATAAATATGTGTGAATCAAAGACTACAAAGTTTTCGAAAGAAAGTGAAATTTATATATCCATCTAGTTGAATCTAGAGATGTGTTCTTCTTAAGGAACAAAAAATAAAGAACTCATCTTTTTTGACAGCTTTCAAGTTGACATTGTTATCAATGTTGATAATATTGTATGGAGAAAAATAGTATTCATTCAGATTGTGACAATTTAGTAAAATTTATTTTAAAGAAATTAGTTCTTTATTATAAAGGATTCTCTAACTTATTCAAATTAATAGGTTTTATGAAAAATATGTAATATTTATAAAATAATTTGAAAATAAAAGATTGAAAAAGTTTCCCAAAGGGAAGATTCCTTGCTTGAAAATAAATCACAAATATGTTCTTTATTTCATTATAATTTATAATATATTGAATACTGTTTCATTCGCATACGATATTTTAATTCATATATGGTAAATGGTAGTTTATATTTATATTATGATATGCTAAAAAAATATTTTCCTATTATAGATACTAGAAAATGTATTGTATTTGAATGTTAAATCTTTTTTAATTCATAGATAACGATTTAAATATGTATAGTTCGGGAAAATTCGATGCTGGTTTGATTGTATCCAATAGAAACCTAGGAGTAAAAGATAATTCATAGAAAACGTATTAGTGAAATGAAACAATACACGCAATCACGTTATTATTATTAATTGATTTTTGTAATCTACACATTTTTTAAAGTAACCTCAACAACTATACCTAACCATTCAATTTTTAAAGTACTTCATTGAACTTACTTGTAGTTGTGTGTAATTCTATCGTGTATATATTTTATATAGGTATACGTAATAAACATATTTCTTGTTTGTTAAAATATATATTAGGAACCCTATTGTTTTTGTATACGGTATAATTAATACGTAGAGATAAATGCAAGTAATAATATATTATAATAATACATTTACCTTATTAAATGGTATTTAAGTTAGTGCATAAATTATGTTAGAAATATATTTTCAAACTGTATGAGATTCATTTTATAATTTGTGGGTAACATTCACTTATTTGTATAATATTTTTAATTATCAACAACATATTCTAGGTCTAATACCAATAATTAAATAGATAATTTCTCATATTATTTATTTTATCAAAAAAGAAGTAAAAAAAAAAAAAAAAACGAAAGCGTAATTATACACGAATAGAGAACAAAGAGGTATGTGGCTACGTAAGAGACAGTACGGCTATTGACGTTTATAGGCATTATTTCCAAAATATGAAAATTATTTTTTTATTGATGTTGATATGAAATTTTCAAAAAATCGCATTTAAATATGCACCACTGAAATTGTTTCAATGCATATTGTTTTTTGGGGAATTTAATAATTTGGATATTTTATTTAAATTAACTTTAAAACTTTTAATTATTTTCCATGAAATAATTATACGGTAAGGTCTCAACCATTTAGCGTGAAACTATTTTCTATAAAATCAAATAACGAGACGTAATTTATATATGTGTAAACCTGTTTAAACGTATAATCAGGATAAATGGTTAAACGGCAGAAGGGCGTTGCAGTCAAATTTACTTTGTCCATCACCAGCATTACGCAAAAATTGATATTATTACTCACGTAACTCAAAAAAATTATGTTTTCTTATAAATTAAAAAAAAAACATGAGTGTTTGATAACATAGTAAACTATGCATAGTATTCATCAATCTGTAGATCTTAACGGGTTTTTCATGAAAGGTACGCAGTTAATGAGATAAAAATAAGTACAATCAGTGACAGATTTAAGGCACTGTGATGACCTATGCAGTCGCATTGGGTGGTTAATTTTAAATAATTTTATTTCATATTGAAAACAGACATTTATAATTTGAAAACATATCAAATATAATGAATTATAATTAAAAGAAATTATATTAATTTGGTTTGTTGCAATTGTTGAAAATATCGTAGTGATTTGTTGTATGCAGATTATACTTGGTTATTATAGTACCTATACTAAAATAATATGATAAAAATTCTCAAGTGAGAATCCGTAATCAAAATATATATTTGTTATTTATACAAAGGCAATTCGTCTATTAAGGTATACATCACTCACGAGGGCAGACAATTATTAAATCTACCACTATTGTGGGTATAACGCGCAATCCCAATAAAATAAAATTATCATGAATTCCATTCAGTAAATTCCACTTCGTAAAAAACTTGGGTGATCACTAATTTATGAAACTATAGTTTATGAAACGTATCAAATTTGTTTATTGTTTCAATCGTTTTAAACTAGATAGTTATTACGATTTTTATTTTTTTTTGTATTTTAATGCAACGTTCTGTCGTTGAAATATGTTTGAAATCGCTTAAAATCCGTAACGACCGTTACACAATACGTATATGTATAAAAATACATTATAATTGTTTTAAGGCGTATTATCGTTATGCATACCTACATTTTTTTTTCACTTTGCCCTAATTTAACTTCAGAGTAATCAGTTGACATTGCTGGTTCTTACAAATGAAAGACCGAGAACACACTTTCAAACGTAAATTAAAATGTAACGTCATAAATATTCATAATTTATTTATACATTGTTCACTTATCAATGAATTATAAAAAACCGACATCCACTAGTTTATCTGTCCTTGGGTAATAGAAAACTCGCCTAATCCGATGAATCTTCGGAATTCTGGTGGACACTTTGCAAAGCCATAACAACCTCTTACATCATTGGAAGTTGATGTTCTAGTTATTTGCTGCTGCCTTATACACAGTTTCACTCGGATCGATTAAAAACTAGGTACTAGATTATTTCACAAACAAGTTCGTTAGAACGTGACAATTATTTTCCATTTGTAGTTTTTGCTTTATTTTCACTTAAAAGAAATCAAAATGAACGAAACAACGAGTGCAATGAGTCGGGCGAAGTCAGAAGTTTTATTTCAAAGCTTTTGGAGTATAATTTTTGAACTAAAACTCAGAAATACATTATATTAATATTTTCTAAAATATTGATAACAAAAATTATTGATTATTATAGAAATATCAAACTTAAAAGAAAATAACAATGAAAAAATTATGTTTTCACAAAAAATGATGAAAATACGTTACTTTTTGAATTTGTGATGTATCTATAAGTATAATAGAAGTATACGTAAAAATACCTAAAAATCCACCTATAGGCTATAACCTACAGTCTACACCTCATCATTCACGTCATTTACACCACATACTTTAATAAAACTGATAATGAATTTATCAAGAATAAATAAATACAATTAACATAAAATTGTTTAAAAAGTTCAAATTCCCAGTTTAGTTGAATCGGTTTAGTTTTACCAAAAGATTCAAAGATCTTGTTATGTTTGTATTCAAAGCTTCATAATGATTAGATGGTTCAATATTATTTTTTTAGACATTTTAAGTTGAAGATTGGTGTAAAAACAGTCTATTCCATAAAAATCTTATAATAGTATACTTAAACATATATAAAAAAAAATCCTGAGTCATAATTTTTTTAATTTTTTCAACAGCGTTTGTTAAATAATATATGAGTATGGTCATATTACATATTTACATAGTCAAACTTTTTGTGAAATATTAAAAATAGTAATAACGATAAAATTAAAAAAAAATGTATTTTAAGTTTTACTTTTAATCCAAAAGCAGTCGACTTTTTTTAAACTTTCATCAAGTGTGTTACAATACGTTAAAAATATATGATGGACATTTCAAATTTTTACTGAAATTATTTTTGCGTTATGCCTAAAATTGATTTGGTGAAGTGTCGTTTACCTACGGCAGATTTTACCGTTTTTACCCAGTTTTGCGACAGTTTTTTCTCGCACCTGGAAAAACTATTGAAAGGAAAGAAAAATGAACTCTCAATGTACCATATACAATCAATTTCCAATCAATAGAGTTTAAAATACCAAAAAAGCTGGATGAATCTTTTGGACAAAGTTAAGCGTACCAAAAAGTATCTCAAGAAAAAGAACCTAACATTATTGTTAAACCATAAAATTATTTACTTCGTTCAGAATCTAAAACTAAAAAGTTAATATAATCTTACTTAAATACTTAACTACTGGCTACTTAACTAACAAAACTCAGAAAATTTCAAAAATCGTTATTCAGGATTTAGCAAGAAATGTTATAGTTGATTGATTTTATATCAATACACAACTTATTAGAATGCATATAAAACATAATTGATCATCAGAATCATTATGAAACTTGGAATGTATATAGTAAAACATGTGTTGCGTTGTTTGATAAAAAAAAAAAATGTTTATCATGTATAGAATTTTAAACAATATGAGGTTTTGATAAAAAAATTTGCCTACTGACAATTAAATTAAAAATGGTAAAATATGTAAGTGATTTACACTGAAGTTTTGCTCAGGATCATTTTTATTCAAAAAATGAATTATTTCTTTAAATTAAATTCACCTATAGTCATTATATCTAATAATAATTATAAGGATGATTGATTAACTTCCCAACACAATTATCTTCCCGGGTTTTTATACAAATTTGTATTGATCTGCATGATATACAATAACGTTTCTAGAATTTCATTTCGGGGGAGGGAGTATGCAGATGCGATGATGTCTAAAAGTTCATTTACGACATTGCGATTCGCTTATATATCACCCACCCAATTTCAAACTTTCTTTTCATTAATTTATAGTTATGATTTGTAATTTGGTACTGTTGCTATGGGTGATTTACTAAATGATTTGGGTAGTTGTGTTTTATTAACTTTATTGTTGTTTATTAATATTATTAGCATTTTAATATTTATATTATTCAAGACATAATACATTGAAAAGTTATAATGCAACTAGAACAATTTTAAGTTTAAAAAATACATTTTTTTTTTTTTAATATTCATAAAAAAAAAAAAAATTCTTACATAGTTAAATTTTACATAAATACAAATAAAGAATATTGATTTTTCAAGTTTATATCATGTTACTGTACTTATCGTATTTCGTAAATCAAACAATAAGCCTACATATATAATATAACTATTTTAAACCTGAAATTTGCAAATCAGTATACCTTTGATTTTAGAGATTAACTATTTTTAATATTCAACTAATTATGCTTACCTACTACATATTAAGTGTTAAACAAGTTAACTATTGAAATCATTATACCTTGGACACCACCCACCTATTTCATCAATTACATTAGTCATTACTAAAGTATAAGTACGGCGCCTCTGGGAGTATAGGGGGTATAGAAGTAGGATCAATTTAATTAATATTTTATATTGATTATAGATTATAATGTAAATAATGATTAAATACGACATTGATTATTATCGATCATATAAGTGTTTAGTTGCAACACAATGGAGGAAAACGACATATTCTACGCATTTTATATAATAATTTGAGTTTTATTTGTAGGTGACCATTATTTAATTCACTTGAAAGAACGAAACGGAGAACGAGATTGTAAGCTGGACGCGTAGACGAGTGCTGTATGAAACGAGTTCCGATTCTTCACAATGCGAAGGACTAAACGAGTTCCTTTTTAAAGAAGGAACTTTCCCGACACTGACGTATATTATACACATATTAATGTATGTGTGTACATATATATAATATACATATACAAGTATATATAAATCGTGTTTCCGCATTCATAGTGTGCAGTAACGCGTTACCATATTATCATTGCGATTGTCGAGCGTTTAGTACATTTCTTTTTGCGGCTGACCTGCGAGTAATACTGTTTACGTAGTTGTGATTGGCACGACGCAGCGTGCGTTATAGTAATCGTGGTTTTCGGAATAAACTTACGCTTTTCCGCTTTCAACGTTACACTGGTAAATTTGACTTGAGGAAAATATATACTCAATCTTATCTCCTAGTTAATTGCAGCCATTTTACGATATAATATATTATACATATTATATTGTATAATCAAAAATCAATAAAAATTAGCAGTTCATATACAATGTATTCCACGGAGATTTCTGAAATGTGATTTTGAATCATGTATAATGTGTAAATTTGATTTTTTTTTCATGTACTCAACAAACTATACAATTTTATGAAAAAATTACTTTCACTATTTTTCATGTAGATAATTTTTCCAGTTTTTAATTTTTTTTAATGGTAATCATAATTTGCAACATAATATAGTTATAAAAGGTAATGTTTCTTCGGGAAGTTTTGATTTAAACATTTTTTTTTTTTATTAGACCTGTATTTAAAAACATAAAAGCTTTGAAATTTTAGACTGTTTAGAACAGCCGACTTTGTGGCAGTATATTTTCGCAAGGTACCCTTGTTTCTTCACTTTGCAACTCAAATTTGAATTACTCAAATACATCACTTAAACTGTGCATTTCATAATATCGTTATTAATGGTGGTTATCGTTCAAGAAAAAAACAACTTAAAAATCACATATAGGCACATAAAAAGTAGGTATTCTTTTTCATCAAACTGTAATTTTTTATTTTACATTGAAAATGAAAAAATTCAAAGTTTTGCTTTCTATAATGAATAGGGTTAATTCATATAGTATAAGTCTCCCGTGGGTCATTATATTTTATATATATATATATATATATATATATATATATATAACTATGTATATATTATCCACTTCTATGCGTAGGTATATTGTGCAAGTAAACGTTCCGAAGAAAACGCTCCTTGTACCTACATACCTACTTTATAGGATCTATTTTGCAAGGCTGGGCATTATCGTTAAAATTTAAGTTAATTTCAATTAAGTTGTTTATTGCATTACTCTGTTCAAATCAACATGTAACTAAATAAATTACATTTCTTTAAATCCTTAAGTGTAAACTTCAAGTGAACTATTTACCTACATTAAAGTATAAATCAAGTTAAATTTCATCCGATAAACAAATGAATGAGGATTTTAGTTTTTTCATATTATTTTAGTTATTGGTGATGTACCTATTAAGGTAGGTACACTACGTATGTGTATATAAATTATACACGCAATTGAACATCAATTAATTAATTAAATTAAACTTGTTTGAATAACTTTATTGTCTGTTTGAAATTAATGTTATTATTAGAATAAAAATATAGGACTAAGTACCTATTCTTGGCAAATAAAAGGTATTTTCACATATATTTTTTTTTTATTTCCGGTAAAATAATTTTAATTTTTGATAAAGTTAAATTATTTTTTCTTGAGTTAATTTTTATTTATTTAACCAAATCAAGTTAAAAAAAATCATTAATAATTTTTAAAATAGCTTATATTTTTTTATATTACCTTAAATTTACGAGTTAAAAAATATGTTGCAAATAAGTTTTTACTTTTTGCTAGTTGAATAAAAAAATTTACTCAGCCTTGCTATTTATTACACTTTACTTACTTTTCTTACTCTATGCACTTTACACACAGTAATCTGTACGCGATAGCGGTATAAAACAAATGTAAACGCGTTGTATTTTAGTCGAATTGGATACTAAATATATCAGTGAGTTTAGATGGCACTAATTATCTACTAATTACTATATCGAAACACAAGAATGATAATAAAACATGCAAATAAACTGGTTTTTCACAGAGAAAACCTCGAGGGGAAGCAAGTGTCTTGTTCGCAACTATACCTCGGTTGCATATTTCGCATACATCCTGTACATTACAATGTTATATCCTTTACAATGTAATAGGATACATGTTAGGTACTAGGCGCTTACGTAGTTATGGAAACCGTATACATTTCTCTTGTGTACGGAATAATAAGCATTTTGTCATTATTTTATTAGCATTATTATTATTATTATTATTATTATTATTATGATTACGGGTTTACGACTTCATATTTTATTACGTTGCATTGTTCACGACAATATATTATTATATTATACGCACTCGCACACGCGTATACACGGCGGCAGCCACCCTACGCAAGTGCGTGTTACGGAATTGTATCTGATCTCAATAATGAATTGTACCTTTATGTATAGTTGGATAATAGATCACCGAGACAAATCGATGAGAAAGTAACCATGTGACGGGCCATAACGTCAACTGTATACATACATACAAACATACACATGTATAATAGAATATTATATAGACATATTTTATTGCCTGTCCGCTTAGAAAAAAAAATAATAATAATGACCGTGTACGTCTACTGTTTTGGCACCGTATAGCTATATAGGCAGGTACCTACCTAACGTATTGTGTTGAACTTATGACCCCAATAGTTTAATAAATATAAAATTACCGTATTACCGTGTTTATTTTACAACAAAAATTGGTCAACTATCAAAAGATGAAAGTAAACACTAGGCACTTAATAGACGCGTGAACTCGCCTAAAAAATATTATTTGATAAATATTTAATTTAAGTTGAAAATTGTGTTTGTTTTTCTTTTATTGGCAATCGGTTTATTTATTTGAACGTCACGACATAAACCGCATTATATGTACAACAAATTGATCTAACAAAATTGAAGTTGGTCAAGGGATTAATATGCTTTTGTGGGTGCACTCCTGTGACGTTTATTTTATACACATAATGTCATTATTATCTTTTGTGGTTTTTGAATAAAACTAATTTTTTTCTCGTGACGGGAAACACGTGAGTTTTACGTGTATCATTAGACTGATAGCATCGTATTGCGATGATTCCTACAAATAGACTAAAAGTAATGACTGTCAAGCCATAAGTGAGACGAGAATATTCTCTTATGAATAAAATAGTTCTATTTTATTATATTCTTCAAAAACTTTCAATTATTATTTATTCAACTACCTACCTACATTGAAAGACTTGGCACTATATTAAAAATTTAAAATAGCCGGTAACCTAATGTTTTCTATCACTGTAAAAAAAGTGAATATAACATGTAAATAAAAAGCAAATTAAATAAAAAAAAAAATAGAATATGAATGTACTTTTTATATAACAAAAGAATATTTTTGATTAATCCTCACAAAAAAAAAAAAAAAAAATACAATAACAATAAATTCTATTTGGCTAGGTACCTATATAGTAATTGTTATTGTCAGTAGACAGAGAAAGCCATAGTTTTTTGGTTTCGTATTAACCAACATGCTTACATTTGACATTATTATACCAATCAAACCATGCAAATCGGAAAATTCGAATAGTGTGGAAGTGGATTGCCTTATATAAGTGGGTTTTTCACTTTTTCCAGCATATAGTTGAAATATAGTAACTCAAGATACAACAACTGTGTTTGATGAATACTCAGAGACACTGATTGAAATTATGAATATTAAACAGGTATGTATAATATGATATACGAGTAGGTATCATTAAATTGACTAATTTTGTTTATTTTTTTAAAAGTATTGTTTACCTATATAAAATATTTTCTAAATAAAAATATTTAGTTAAAATTATTTTTTTTTGGCTCACGCTATCAAATTAATCTATCTTAAATTAAAAAAATATATTTTTAAATTAAATTATAATTAACATTATAAATTTTATTTATAAGGTATATAGATACCAACATTAAAATAGGTAATTAGGCATTTATTAAAAAAAAAAAATTAATTAAAAAAAAGCATTCATAACAACAATTGCTTCATTAACCATTATACTTACCCTCATTTATTTACAGATGACATTTTTTTTTTATTATTTAAAACAGATGACATTTAAGAATTAGTTTTGATATTTATACAAATGATCATTAATTGATTTAGTCAGAAATATATGGTTTGTACTTTTTCAGGTACTTTAAAATTAAAATACATTTTTAGTTAACTATGATCTACATCTTTATCCATTTTTAAATACAATTACAATTTTAATTGATATTAATAATCATATTTTGTATAAGGTACCTATCATACATGAGAATTGAATATTAAAATAACAAAACTGATACTATCATAGTATATAATAATATTTTAAATCAAATTTTTATCAATAAGATATATATCTTATAATTAATGCAGCCAATACATTATGAATTTAAATATAATTTATTTATTTTAATAGGTGCTATTTTATACTGTTTAATAAATATTAAAGATAGTGAAATAATTGATTGTTAAATTATTTAAAAACAAAATAAAAATTATGATATGACATATTATTTTTCAAAATTATATTTTATAGGTACTTATGGAATAATTTTTTAAAGTATTTAACACAAATACAAAACTTTTAATAGTTTAACACATACCTATGATAAGTGTCATTTTGTTTTGTTTAGATAGTAAAGCTAAATGTATAATTTATAAAATAGATATGTTACTTGTAGCAATGTTTGAAGTAGTTGCATTTTAAATTATCATATACCTAATGTAATATTTGGAATTAAGAAATAGGTATCCATCTATGTCTATTCAAATATTGATCAACGATAGTTTCAAACATTAAATAGTACTAAGAGAATGCTTTTGATTAAATATTCATAAATAATTTAATATTTATAATTTATGAAATTAATGAGATAATCATTATTTATATAAAAACTAAGAAATATAAGACTTATTAAATATTAATGTATAAATAATTTATAGATAATAATAATAATTTCTCAAATACGTTTTAAATCGTATAGTAAAACTATAAAATCACCTTCAATAGAAAATTATCAAAATACATATTCACAAATAAATTAAATAGTAAGTTTGGAAAAATAATATCTTATCATTATAATCAAATAATCATTTACATTATTAATTTAAATAATTTGGATTATACTTATTGGGTATAGCAAAAAAGTAATATTCTCAAAAACATACAATACTGGTTTGAATAATTAGGTTTTTAAGTTTTCTTATCATTTTAAGTTCGACAATTTTGAATGAACCCGTGGGAGGTGTTAAAACTTAATGTTTAAGTAGTGAAAGAGTAAAAATTACACTATTGAATTATAATATAATACAGTGGTCTTACTAATATGGGCTATTACCTAAAGACCTCAGAAAAACTCATTTAATAGTGTTTTATTCTTTCCCTAAATTAATTATCAGGTTTAAAAGTAGTAATTAAAACTGATAATTAATCTATATGATAAAAATATTGGCTTTAATAGTTTTATCCATCTCAAACTAATTAAAATATTTTAAAGGTGATGCTATTTAATTCAAACTTTTGGTAATATACAAGGAATCTGGTTTCATTATGTTAGAATTAGCAATATGTTACTGTTATAAAATATGTAAAAGGCTCAATGGGTATTAAGTTCATAGTACACATAATGAATTAATGCAAAAGTATTTTGAAGAAACTATACATTCATATATACACATACAATGCATAACAATAGATTATTTTTTTTAAGGTATTTTTTGTTGCTTTCGCCATCACTATTCTTGCTACTGCTTACTCTAGAACTTTGGAAAAACGTGATCTACAAGAAGTTGAAGATAATGAAGCACTATACACTTCACATGGTAACTATGGTGGCGGCGGCGGAGGAGGTGGTCATGGACATGCCACATCCTATCAGAGTTATGTCTTACATGCTTTCCACCCATCTAAATTTCATGTAAAAGACCATTGAAGATTGTAATCATATGAAATAATAATTATGAACAAAATTATCTTAAATACAGATGTTAAATCATCAAATAATTGGACCTTTCATATTAATTGTTTTAGTAAAATATGTTTGTACTGTACACTTATTTTGTTTTTAATTTACCACAATAAAGATAATGATGCTATCAAAACAATGAAAATTGATACTATAAAGTTTATATTTTAATTCAAATATTATAAATAATCATAAATACATATTTTTAATTGATTTAAAAACTATATTTAACATTTACAATACAATTTTTCAGCGTATGAAATGTAGACATTATACTCAAACTTGTTTTAATTAAAGAAAAAAGTATTAATTTTAATAAAATAAAATATAATTGTAAATGATCTGACAACTGTACAAATTTATTTGTAGAATTCGTGTTCTGATTCATCCTTTTTAATATTATTTTTGTATCCTTTTTCAAAATCTTTGGGTAAAACGATGTAACGATTTTCACGGACAGCATGCATTCCAGCCTGAAAATATGGTAAACTATATAATTATACATGACAAACAATATAATGATATCACAGTCAATGGCGGGTCTAGGAATAAAGATCCAGTTCAACAATATTTTTTTAGATATTGCTTTTATTCTGTTTTTACTAGTTTTAAGTGGTAACATTGTTCTAAGATCTCAACAGCAAAATGTATTGGCTCCCTTCATGGATGGGATCAGGTTATATAGTTTCATCTTACCAGGTGTTTAACTTCCACCGATAAAGATATTTTGTATACTTAAGGCAAACTAAAATAAATGTAATACTTGAAATGTAATTATTGGCATTTGATATTTACTATACTAACAGGAGCTATATGATTTGAATGAAATATATTATTAAGATTATTTTGTCTAAAAGACAATTATTCAAATTATTTAAATAGATAATTTAATTACCAAAGAAATAAAAATTATAATTAATATAATAAATTGGGATAAAAATAGAAAATAATTAATGTATTAGAAAGAACATTTGGAAAATAAAACAATAATTTAACATGATAGGTATGAAAAATAATACACAAATTTAAAGCAAAATTTATAACGTAATCTGAACATTAAAAGTTTTAACTATTGAAAGACAATATAAAAAAAATAATGTGTATTATTTTTCTTCACACTTAAATACAATCACAATGAGTTATAGTAATATGACTGATATAAGAGATATTAGATTCCTGTTTTCACTTGACATAATTTGTAATTATTAAAATAATTGATAAAATCTAATGTAATATATACACACACACACACACACACACACACACACACACACACACACACACACACACACACACACACATTATATTGAATTTAACTTAATTCAAAAATAAACATTACCTCTTGACAAATTGCATTGATATCAGCTCCAGAAATCCTATCGGGTCTTGCAACATAATCCTCTAAATCAACTTCTTCACTGAGGTTCATCTTAGCTGTTATAGTTGAAAATACTAAACGTTTTTGTCTTCGATCAGGCAATGGGAATTCAATTTTTCTATCCAAACGACCCGGTCGCAATAGGGCTGGATCTAAAGTGTCAGCTCGATTTGTAGCCATAATTACTTTAACATTGGTAGTTTGATCAAAACCATCCATTTGATTAAGGAGTTCAAGCAATATACGTTGAACTTCACGGTCAGCACCAGTTTGGGCATCAAATCGTTTAGTTGCAATCGCATCAATCTCATCGATAAATATTATAGCAGGTGAATTTTCTTTAGCTAAACGAAAGACATCACGTACCATTCGAGGACCTTCACCCAAGTATTTTTGAACAAACTCTGAACCAACAACACGGATAAAAGCAGCTGCAATATAAAAAAATCAACTCATAATTAGAATTAGTAAAAATAATTGAGTAAATATGTGTTAATAAGAAATTATAAGATTTTAATGAGCTAATAAAAAAATATAAAATTGTCAAATGAATTGCAGTAATTATATATACATATATGATAACTATATTAAGTAAAAATAAAACTTTAATGTAATATTTGAAATGAAATCAATTAAATTTTTAGTGGAGATCGTAGTCTGTAATAATAGGAGCTCAAATTTTAATACATACACATATTTTCAGAATGGTATGATAAATTTATTTTGTATGCTTATTATAAAATGAAATTTATTTAATATTATATATTTGGTCATAAGTACATATTTATTTTATATATTTAGATAGTTAATTATTCTAATAGCCGTAAATGATATTTTCATTAAATTGACTTAAATAATTTCTTCATTACTCCACAAGTAATATTGCTAGAAACTTGAAATTTTCCTCGTGTAATATTAATACACCACTACATGTTTTAAAAAAAGTTGTCAAATACATTTGATAACTTTTGAGCTCAAAATAGAACTTTGAAAATACATTGTTTTTTTAAAAGTTTATCCCTAATAAAGTTTTAAATATTTGACAAAAACTTATGAAAATTTAATATGAATTTACTCATACACTTCTCCTCTAACATTCTGAAAATATTTCGAAAATCGCGTCTCAGTATTTTTTTATAAGTGTTAAAGTAAATTCTAATACAACTTTTACGTAATTGATTTTTTTAGGTCAATTTTTTACTTTAATAACATATTTGAAGAAATTGAGTAATCTAAACATAATGAAACTTTGAGTACTGATAGAACAAGAAGTTTTGAATCTTTTGTATCAAAAATGTGTTGTATGTCAAATGAAAAAACTTCAGATAGTTTTGAAGAAAAAAATCTGCCAATAATTAGACAAAATATGTGAAATATATGAACGGTAAATTTTGAACATTTGACAAAATTGTTTGAAAATTTAATATAACCCTATGCATACACTTCACTATTAATACTGAAAAATTTCAAAAATCATGACAAAGAATTTTTTTTATAAGCATTCAAGTAAATACGATTAATAGTATGATTTTTACGTAATAAACTGCTTTACATCAATTTTTTATTTTAATATTTATTTGAAGAAATTGGTCAATTTCAAAACAATATATTTTTATTCTGAAGCTTTACTCAGAATCGTTTAATTAAAGGAATAATCTACCATTTCTTTAAAATTCAATACACATCCCCATTAAGTCACTCGATGAATGACCCATGGGGCGAAGTACGTAATTTTTTACAATTTTTTTTTGATACTACTTTAATTTACAGGACTTTTTTAATTACTAATAGATACTATGATATATTTAGATTAATTAAAAACACACTTCAGCTGTTTAATTATATTAAAATCTGAGCTTTAGTAATACTAATAACTATAAGAATAATGCAATCGTTAAACAAAATCTTTATTTTTACAGTTTAACTTCCATGTAAATCTAATGGGAAAAAAAATTCTAGAAAAATTTGTTAATAATATTATATTATTTTTTGATTTAATTCTTTGATTTAACAGGATATTAGAAAATTGGCAAATATATTTATGTAAATAATAATAAATATGCATTTTATTTTATTTTTTCAACTTCATCATAATAAAACTTTGTTTGTTTTGTTTAGAAGATTATTTAATTTTACTTCCAAATTTCATTGAAATAAAACATCAGAATAGTGTATGTTTGGGCAATGTCTTTTTTTGTTCAACATCTTTATCAAGATCATACATATTTTAAATTTGTTGTGAGTCAATTAATAGTTATATAAGTATTGAAAAAATGAGAAAAAAATTGAGCATATCAATATTTTTCAAAGATGATTGAACTTCACAAAATTGTTATAGTTATTTTTAAAACAATATTTGATAGTAATATTAGATTTTGACTTAATTGTTTTGTTAAGTATCTAAAACAAAAAAAACATTAAATGATTAATTTGGATCCAGAATACATTTTAGAGATGATTGAGAATATAAAGATTATAAAGTTACAATGCAATAGTACTAAAAGAAATAATATTGATGTTTTGGAATAGTAAATTTATGAAATAATTACCCGTGGTATGATGAGCTACAGCTTTGGCCAACATAGTTTTCCCACACCCAGGTGGCCCATACATTAAAACACCTCGTGGTGGGTCAATACCAATTTGCTTATACAGTTCAAAATGTGTTAAGGGCAATTCAACAGCTTCTCGAATTTCTTGTTTTTGCATATCCATACCTCCAATATCAGCGTACTGGATATCAGGCTTTTCATCTAAGATAATTACAAGTTTTAATTAGTAGTAATAGCACAGTTGATAAAATAACTTACCAGCCTGTAGCATTGATATAGAAGAATCTGCCTCTGGAGGTAATACATCAACAAGTGCATTGCTATGTTTGTGTAGTGCAACACTAGCGGATGGTTTGAGTAATTCACGGTCGATTGTAGACAATATGCGTACATAATAGTTCGATCCAGTAGTACTTCCAACAATACCAGTATTTTGATCAACTGCTTCTAAGAATTGACCAATCACAAGTGGTACACTTTGAATACGTTTTACTTCTTCTTGAGCATGTAAGTATTCTTTTTTTAAATTACGTTGCTCATCTTTAATATACTCTTCTTGGACAGTCAAAAATTCCAAATACCTTTGTAAACGCTAGATTTTCAAACAATATAAGATTAATCTTTAATTTGTATAATTATAACCATATGATTTACCTTGTATCTAGAATAATGGTCCAAACTATCCAAACATGCCTCCACATTATTCAAATTAGGAAGTGTTGGTTTAGCATCTTGACTATCATCCTAAAAAATATAGTTATTTTAAAAATAAGTCTAATTTCTAAAATATTTAAAAAATACAATTATTGGAGATTAAAGTAGTTGATAATTATTAATTTTCACATGTATGTTAGCTACTCTGTTGTTTATATATTCATACATATGTAAAAGAACTAAGACAAATATTGACATATTTTCAAAAGAGTTTAAGAAAAAGTTCAATGAAGTTTTAACGCAAGGATATTTTGTAAATACATAAGTGAATCAAACAGATATTTTTATTAGTCATAAACAAGCCTGATAAAATATCTATAATATCTATCTATAATAAATACATTTGATTGTTCAAGTTGTCCAGTAAAATAGTGATTACACAAAATCTTCTCAATTATTAGATTCAAACAAATATAAATAGGTAAGGTTTTAAATATGGATATTCATAATATTCATAAAAAATAACAATTAAAAAATAATTAACTATTAATAAATCTACCTATAGTTTTAAAAGCAGGTGGAGTATTATGTTTATAAATAAGAGTATATACAACTTATATATATATAGTGTAACAATACATGATGAATTTATGAAAAAAAAAAAAAAAAAAAAAAAAAAAAAAAAATAGTTACATTTTTTGGAATGACATATGAATGCATTTTCAATCTAAGCAATTTATAATAATAAATTGAGTATGTTTAACAAAATTAAATATCAGATAGTATAGCTCATGAAGTCATGAGTATTAAACATTGACGAATTCATGTCGTTAAAGTTGTTAATTATTGGTAGTATTCAAGGTACTTATGAATTTCAAATTGGTATCAAAAAAAAAAAAAAAAAAATTAGTAGGTGAATAATTTATAAATTTATGAAAATTGGCTAAAATATTAAGATGCCGCTATTTTTATTGATGTATTCTCACCACATAACATAATAGATGCAAGTTAAACAAATTGCAATTGATTATCGAATTATCTTGCATTACCCAAATAATAACAATTTTGACATAATTATAACCGAAAAACATTGATTACAAAACTAAAGAGAATTAAATAATATAAAAGAAGAAATTGAAAATCAAGGATATTCATAAATATTAAGTTGAAATTATATAGGTACGACAGGAAAACCAAAAATGTTATACAAAATAAATACCCTTTCTGGTAAGACGATGCCGATTTCTTCCATGGTAGATTGATGTGCGTGTAATTATATAAGAAATTTTATTTAACTTTTTAAAAATAGTGGAATTAGTGAATGAAAATTTTCAAAACTGATTATGTTGCAGCGAGTGAAAGACGATGGCTTCCTTATTTTGTTTTGACATTATCAAAATGATTAATCAGAATTTCAATGATAATTGAAACATAACCTAAAAATATTTTTTGTATTGTTCTGTGGTGATATCACGGTCACGGTCCTAACCAATACGTATTTCATCAACCGTGGTTAGTCTCACATTTCCTTGGCATTGTGATAACGCGACCGCGGTAAGTATGCACAACGGTCCAATGCGGTTAGGTTAATTATTACGTCACGGAGGCAAATTTAAAATTGCCGCCGTGCCGTTCAATTCAAAACGATCGATGCGATGCGCTCACTCGTTCGATAAACACGATGACGATCAGCACAGTGGAAATTTTTACTGTCGCCACTGTCGTTTAGACGTAGGTATTCAGTGTTACGATACGCATTAGTTATTATTTTCCCGAACTTACTATTAATCACAGTTGGACACTAAGTAAGTAAATGATATTATTATTAGATTTAAAAAAAAAAAAAAAAAAAACGTATCTTCGCATTGATATTAATAAATACTAAAATATCGATTTAATTAGTCGAAATTTTCAAACACACAAAAGTTAAAATATCAAATTATTTAAATAAAAGTAAGAAAATATAGCTTGATAAATCTATCAAAATCGAAAATTTTATAAATAAACTATTTTCATGCATTATTCACTATGATAATAAAAATTTGAAATAATTTTGGCCACAATAGTTTTAACATCTAGGATGATATAAAAATAAATAAATTACAAAAACTGTTGGAAAATTAGTTTTAGTCTATATAATATGGTATATACTGTAAACAATACAAAAACCTTTATCGTTTAAATTAAAATGTATGAAAGTGCGTAAAAAATAATTCTTACAACGACTATGTTTTTAATTGCTCTACATCGTTTCCTTATCTTTAATTTAACTTTGTCGACTTACAATTACCCCTGTTGCTAAATACCCGGTTCATTTAATTATACGGACGTAGGTACAAGCCTCTTAAATTTACAATTTTTTTTTTTAATGTTTTATAAATAAGTTTGAGATAAATTTATGGAATGATCGTTTCTGTAAGTGGATCAAGTATAAGTTATTTACCAATTTGTAATTTTTATTTTTTTGAAATAAAAAAAAAAAATTGAAAAGCTAATATCATTTTAATATTTAAAATTTAAAAACCAATAATAACTTGAATATTTGAAAAATAATTCTGATTTGTGTGTTAACCATAAGCGTAGTCTTTCACTACAGATTATGCCACAGGCCACAGCATGTCCTAAATTTTGAAAAAGTATTCTAAGTATTCAAAACTAATTTTTTTTTGCTTTAATATATTGAAAAAAAAAACAGAACTTTCAAGATTTGTGAATTATAATTAAACTTTTATTTAGTTAATTACTTTAAATCATTTATATGTTTTATGACATTATTAGTTATTTTGTTGATTTGAGTGGAAAATAAGGGGAAAAGTTGTCTATAACTTAATACAATATAAATGCATAGAATTTTCGTAACAAAAAGACTTCGCTACGCTTTTAACGTACGCTAATAAGAGTTGTGACAAACGACCGGTTTTTGTTCATTTACTTTTTGCACAGTTAGTATGAAAACGTTAATTATAAATATATGTTTTTCGTATATAGATATTTCAAATGTTTTGAACTATTAAATGCTGAATTTCACTAGCAAATTCAAATAATTAAATAAACTGAACAATAGTCATAAAAGTTTTGTTACTATTAAGTACTAATATAAGTAATTATCTGTTTTTTTCAAAATTATCATTACATAAACCTTCATTAATTATTATAATTGAATATTAAACATATGACATCAATGACAAACAATTATGTTATCAAATATAGTTTTTTAATCTCAGAACCATTAAATTAATTTATATACATATATATAAATATACATATGTATTAATATACATATATATATATATATATATTTGTTTTAAGTAACTTTATTTACTACGTATATTTATAAATATATTTTAATTTTTAAGTAATAATTATTATTAAGATATGTTTGATGACTAATGTTGTGTTGATTTTAAGTGGTTAGTAGTTTCAAAAATAAAATTTAATTAAAGAAATTAGATTTAATTTTTTAATATTTCTTTGATTATATAATTACCATAGTTATGTACATAGTATATTGTACTTAAATTAGTGACGCAAATAAAATTTTTAAACAATATTACTATCTAGTATAAAATTTGTATTGCATTCAATTACCTCCTTATATTTTATGTAAATTGACAGAAATTATATCTAATATTAAAAGACGGAGACAGACAAATTATTTTCGTGAGGTTGAATGATATTTTTTTTGGGTGATTCAATTTTAGTTTCATGAAAAACTATGATAAGTTAGTGTTTTGAGTGGGAAAAATGTAACCTTTAAACTTTAATTAAAATTAGGACAGTGGATTTAGTCCTTGCCCTAAACCTTTGTCCTAGTACCATAAGACTAATGAAGAGACTACCCCTGAAAGTTTATATTGTGTTAACAATGCTTAACTACAATTTTTTGATTACTCAAAATTATGGTATCACTGGATACCTTTGTTATCCTCTTTATTATAAATTATTAATTGGTACTTACTGATAAAACAAAAACAAAAATTTTTTTGAAACTGATATTTGAGTTACTTTTTTTTTACTAGAAACCAATATCTACTTATTGTTACAGCCAGTAGTGACCGCAAGAATGGCTTCCCTTATTCTTGTCACTTTAGAAACTAATCAATTTATGTCAAACTTTTCATTAAAATTAATCAACATCAATTTAATCGTGAATTTTTTTCAATAACATCCCCATTGTTATTTATTTTTCTGTGTTCGCTGGTTTTTTAAATGTATACTAACTTTACTAACTTAGCTATACAGAGGTGTAAAATTTACACTCTCAATTATTCAAAACTTAAATTGAGAAAAACTTAAAAATTTTACTCTTAAACAGTATTTGTATTTATTTTATAAATTATTAATTGACTGTAAACATTTAAATTATGAAATGGTTAATCTACAATATCACACTATTTTAAAAATAAATTACGAAATTATAGTTAGTACCTATTGTATGAAGTAGCTTCCTATATGAACTTTGACTTTACTTAGGTGCCTACCTTTAAAATTGGATTTACGAAAAATGAAAGGAAGGGAAATTGAATAACTACAATGCAAAATTCCATTACTGACTACAAATTAAAAATTTTAATATTTAAAATTATTATGCAAATAATAAATTGTATCGAGAATGTGTGAATGTATTTTGTATGAATTAGAATCTTCGATTCACACCGGTAGTCTTTTCAAATTCACGTATATATAATTTGAAAGAAATAACGCATTGAAGAATAAAGCGACCAGGAAAAAAATTACTTACTATTTTTATTTCGTCAAATGTTAAATCAAAATTGTCTTTCAATCTGAGGTTGATTAAAGTACTTTCAGGTGGTATAATGTGAAATTTGTTTCAGAAGTTTTTCATAAACATAAAAATACATAAATCATTACATAATGTTTAGCTGATTGCTTAACTAGATACACGATCTATGTATAAATACATTTTATTACAGTTATTTGATTTAAGTTGTATAAATGACATTCGTTATTAACTCAAGTAAGATTCACGATCATACGATCAGATTTCACGTATCAAAAGTACTACTCAATCAAAATTATCACTTTTTTTTTTATCTAAATTTAGAACAAATTGAGCTTGTATTTGCTTGCATAGTTTTAAATGAAAATTGCGGATGTTATATGTGGTGTTATAGAGAGACATCTCTAAGAGATATAGACCTAAAAAATAAATAAATAATAAGAAAATAAGGATGCCATACCAAAATTGAGCATATGATCAGCATGATTTTGGTCGTTCCATTTGGAGATTTGCAAGTTATTTATTCATCTACAAAAATGATTTTATGGTTTTGCATTTCTCGCATTATCACCTTACATGGAAATTTCATAATACCTAAAAATATTATTATGCCAAAATGTACAAAATGTGATTTAGTGTAAAAAATTAAAAATATATTTCTAGCACTTTTTTTCACTAATATTCACTATTTGAAAATTTTTGGATCATATCCAAACCATCAATAATATCACGAAATTTCTCACCAAAATAAAAATTTTACCCAATTGTTCACTGGAAAAATTTCATGGCACTAGTTACAGATAAACGAATTGTTTACATTATTCATTAGAAATTATTAGACCAAAAAATGTATTTGTATACAAACTAATTTACATGTAACTTATAATTAATAACTACGTGACGTTTTAAACTAAATAAATTCTAGAACAACTTGAGTAGAATAAATTTACAACTTAAAAAGATCATAATATTATAGTCACTTGGAAAACTTGCGAATTTAAAAAATGGACTTGTAATTATTTATTTATCATAAACTTTTGACCCTGATTTTTAAGTCCTCGGTCTTAATGAGGGGTTCACATGAAGTTAAACTAACTTTGGTATTTATGGAAAAAGATAAGACAGACAAATTCTAAAAGTAAACTTACAGATATTTTTAAATACACTTGCAAATCATTTGCGTATCTATAAAAAATTATAAAATATAAATTGGGATAGTATAATGAAAAATAGGCACGTAATATAAAAGTATTTTACCTACAATTGAAAAGCATTATTTCACGATATCCAGTGGTATTGACGAGATATTCATAATCGATATAACTTAACGTGGATGAACAATAGACGTGGAAATCTCGCTGTTGGTCATGCTAATTTATACTGATTACATATAAAAATGTGGAGTGGCATTCGTATTTACTTTACATATTTTTAAGATCAAAGGTATTTGAACACGTCTTCTTGACACCACTTAATGGCATTTGCAATTTTCACGTAATTCATGACAGTTTTAGAAAGAAACATAGCTATTATTGTTGATGAATATTTGGGGAATTATTGTGCCACTTCCTATTATGATATTTATCTGAAGTATACTAAATACTATGTAGACTATACCAAGAGTTACATGGAGATTTTCAGAGTGCAATTTAATTATATTTTGTAGGTATATATCATGTTAATGTGTAAGTTAGAATTTTTTTTTATGTGCATTTATAAAACTAATAGAACTACATTTTTCTTGAAAAAATTACTATTTTACTATTTATAAGTTTAAGTTTTAAGATTTTGTAAAAATTGTTTCAACTGCTTATTTGATATAAAACATAACTTGATTTTCTAATATTCGAATATTTGTATTTAGGATAATGGATGATTCGTTATTCAAATGGTCTAATTATTCTCAACACTACTTTGCTTTTTATAATCACACCTATGTTGACAGCATATTATTTAAAACTTCAAACTAAGCATATTATTTAAAACGTTAAACTACTTATTTAAAATTTTTGGTTTTTTTTCAAATTTTACATATGTAATTAAATTCAGTACAATTTTCCAGATACTGATTTTCGCGTAGTGATATTCACTTAATTTTAGGTTTTGAAATATTTTATGTAAAATATATATTTAAAAAAATAAACTGTATCTTAAATTTTTGTTTTTAAGTATTTATGTGAAGAAGAGATCTTTTACTTTATTTTGGACATGGTCCCCTTTTAAGCTACGAAATATTATTATACAGATCTCTTTAAATAAAAACAGTTTAGTATTGGTTAGAAAGTAATTGATATGAATGAAATTAAAATATTGTATTGATTATTTTTGTGTAAAATAAAATCAGCTTGAACTTTTGAATAACTATATATGGATAAGACAATTATTCTATTTGTATAATTTAGTGAACATAATCAAATAAATAGTAGTCGTGTGATTATGTATCATTATATCAATAAATAAGTAAATGGTCGAATATTTAAAAATATTAAATATTTAAAATACGCATTAAAACTTATTTATTATTTAACATTATATTACGATGCCATGAGTCTTCTGTCGTTACTAAGTGTAAATTACACACACTAGGTCAGTACATGTATGCTTACATTCTTCAATAGTTACTAATTCTTCGGTATATTATTTTAAGTATCGATGCACTCTTTTCCATAATAATTGGGAGTCCATTCTCAGTTCTTTTTTTAATATGTACGATTTACCTTTAGGTAGAATTAGGGAGAGCTAGGAAATTCAGACCCCCAAATATTTGTCTAGTCTTTTCAAGCAATATAATTACAAATTACAAAGTGAAGGTCATTTATTTGTATAGCCTCCCTCCCAAAATAAAACTATAGTTGCGCCTATTTGTGTATTTATAAATAAATATTCCCTATTTATGGTTTTACAATTATGTTTATTTTTTTCTGGAAACACTTTTTGGCACACTTAGCTTTGTCCAAAAGTTTCATAAAGCTACTATATAGATCGGAAATCGAAAACAAATGGTACTCTTAGGGTTCACTGTTCTTCCCTCTCAATAGTTTTTCCAGTCATGAGGAAAAACTGACGAAAAACTGAGTAAAAACGGTAAAATTTGACGTAAACGATAGCCTGTTTCATTATATCGACTTTAATTATTTAGTCATAACTCGGAAAGTGATGTTGCTAGAAACTTGAAAATACTTTGTTTTTTTTAAGTTGATCCTTAATAAATTTTTTAATTTTTGTCAAAAAGTTTCGAAAATTTAATATAAACATACTCATACATTTAATTAATGATATTCAAAAATCTCCAAAATCGTTAATCAGGATTTTTTTCAATCGTTTACCTAAATAACTGTACAATCTTTATGGATCTGACTGTTTTAATGTCAATTTTCATCTTGAAAATATTTATTAAAGAATATTCATTCGTTCAATCAAAATGAAACGTTTGGTACAGATAGAACAACACGTTTTAAATATTTTGGTAAAAAAAATATCTCATTTGACAAATAATAAAACTTTAAACAAATTTGAAAAAAATACTAATTGACTATTATGCTGAAAATTTAAAATTTAATTTATACAATATATTTTGTTACTGAAGCTTTGCTCAGAATCGTTAACTAAAGAAGTGATCTGTCATTTCATTAAAATTAAAAACATTCATCCCCATTAACTTGTCTGAGGATCAGAGAATACCCCAAGGTGCAGAGATCGTAATTTTTTTAAATATCTATTATTTGTGCATTTAAAAAAACTGTTCAGAATTTAAAATAATTTTTTAAAATTTACATTTTATTAATTTTCTTATTCTTTTACTTATTAGTGTGGAAAATGAATTATTGTTAGATAATAATGAATACAATTAAAATTAAATATTTAGTTCAATGTTAGTTTTAAGTAAATTTAATTGTAACTCATGTAGTATCACTATTTTTGTAATAATGGTAGTGGGATACGTATATGTAAGGCTTATGAACATCGTGTACACGTAGTTTTTAAATATTCCTTTAAAGTTGTAACCTCTATTGAATATTATATAATAAAAAAAAATAATAATAAGTTTACTAATGGAACAGGTAAATGTTAGAACTACCTATCGAATAGTGTATATATTACCAATAGATTATCTAAAATGGCATGAGAATACTTTAAAATCACATAGGTATATGCGGTTTTATACGATTTCTAACTCTCCAAACAATAAGTTTTATGTTTTATTTTAAGTTTTTAAATTTGATGAAATAATAATGAAAATAAATAAGCTATTTGATAAGTAATTTTTTAGTTTTAAACATGTATTGAAATTGCTCATTTAGCTAATTCTTATAAAATATATGAAATAAAAAATATGTGTTGAATCTTTTAGTAAAAACCGTATTTATTAGATTTAAAATCGAAAATCAGGATTTAAAATATTATTTAAATCAATATAAGCCCAAAAGAATTATTATTTTTATCCATACATCCAATTTTTTAATTTAATTTTTAACAACACGATGCTACAAACCTATAGGTTGTAGTCAATTGTTTGTAAATCAGTATTTTGTTTTTAAGATTTGATACGTCTTTGAGCCATTTGACATTCGGGAATTAGCATTAAAAGAATTTAAAATAAATATGTTGAGCTTATGCAATAATTAATATGTTTATGTTTATATTTATAATAATAAACTGATATAATTTGTCAATAAAAATTAACTTTATCTAGTAAGCATGTAAAACGGTTATTTTATGAAGTATATCTGTGTTATATTTTAACTTAAAATAACTTGTCTGTTAAGATTTTAGTTAAATACTTGTGTA
The DNA here is from genome assembly GCA_027580255.1 of Therioaphis trifolii. NCBI lineage: Eukaryota > Metazoa > Arthropoda > Insecta > Hemiptera > Aphididae > Therioaphis > Therioaphis trifolii. The sequence continues at coordinate 14,602,036 of CM050406.1, read as the reverse complement.
TTTTTAACTTAATAATAATCACTGTTAGTATTAATGTGCAATTAATATGTATGATTTTTAATAATTTCAATAATAAAAAGACAATAGTAGACATACGTGAGTTTTAAGACTGCAATATATTTTGTGAATTAGACCAATTTTAATTATAAAATATTTTCACGTATTTAATCATATTTCCGATAAAAATAGTGATTCTGGGGATAGGGCATTGATAATAAATGTAATTTCAAAGACAATATTTTAATTGAATCTTATGATTAAATTTTTATGAACTGATATGAAATAGGTGATAATTGAAGAATTTTTTTCTGGGAGAAAAACGTGACCAAATAAATTAAAATTAATAAAACTCATTAGTTATAAACATTTAAAAAAATGATAAAAATATAAAATATACCTATATATGTATATAATTTAAAATTTAAATCATTATATTTATGTCACGTTCTCAATTAATTCAAAATATGTATTCATTTCAGAACTTTTAAAATGGAACCATGGAAAGAAGTATGCATATATGTATCTGTATATGCTACACTTCGAGAGTTTCGACTTATGGATCCTTTTCTTACTGATTATCTAACACATCTTCCAGAAAACTACTCCATTGAAACAGTAAGTATATAATAGTATTTTAATTATGGATTAATTAATGTAATCTAAGTGAAATGCTATAAATTATTGCTGATGTTAATACAAAATGCTTAAAACAAACAGATGATACATAGTGGGTATATGATTATTTTAAATTAATATGTTTAAAAATATTATTTTTTATGCAATTGCTGTATTATGATATTTAATTTGATTGATAATAATTGTGAGTTAAACATAATATGGTGATGCCCTTGTATTATTGTAGAATATATCTACTGACCATTATAAATTGTGTTGGATAAATAAAATTACTGTCATCATAATATATTATGATAAGTAAAAAAATAAAACACATTAAAAAGTAAATTTTGTTGCTTAAGTTTTTATTACTGAGCCAATGATTGAATAGAGAAATAAGTGTCTGAAAATTCGTTAACAAATTTTTACTACATAAAAATATTCGTATTTTAAATTGTACGTAAAAAAAAAAAAAATACTCATTTTTCAGAATATATTAAATCGCATAAAATATCGTATGATATTCTTTATATAATTACTTTAAGTGATTGAACTTATTTGCGGCTTACAATTTACTGTTTGTATAATATATTGAGAGTATGCCTGAATTTTTGCACTATGATTATTGATTGTTACTTCTGATACACTCTAAAGTTATGCAAATTTATATGTTTTTAATGCCAATGATAAAATAAGTAAACTTACACAATATGGTCATCTAATTAATTTTGTTTAAAACTTATATCACATAAAAATTAAATTAATTAAATTTTTAGGAATAATTTCCACTATTTACTTACCAACTTTTTAATTTTAAATCCAAAATGAATTTTATTTTACGGAAAAATTCATTACGAATCTATGTTTAAAATGTTGTAGGGATAGATTCATTAAATTATTTTTATGCGCGTTTAAAATCAAAATTATATTTATTTAATACGTGAGCTGTGAACCATTCAGGCTACTGTTACTAAAAATTGCTAGATTTGTATTCATAATTACTTTATGACGTTCACAATGTTCCTTATTTTACAGTTAAAAATCATAAATATATATTATATAAAAGTCTTCTATTATTTAAATTTGTATAAACATAAGTATATTTAATTTTTATTTATATTAATAATTTTTTCAAATTATTTAATTCATATGGTTTATTTTGTAATTATTCTTAAACCAATATTGCTGAAGATTTGAATATTTTATCATTAACCCATTATATAGTTTTTGAATTTTCTGGAAGCTTGACCAGAAATAAAATGAAATGATCTATTATGCTTAGTAAATTAAAGATCGAATCGTTTAAATTAAAATAATGTCATTTTAAACCTAGGTACCAACCGTAATTTACTAATTACTAATCAGATTTAATATTCTGAAAGAAATATTAGTTTTAGAATATAGTTTTTTTGCCACTTTTTTTGTCTTTTCAAAACTTATTCGCGAAATACGTGAAATATATTAAAATAATTTTTATAAATTATAAATTGTTTTCTCTATATACTTCTAATAAGTAATAATTTTTCTCAATTATAAAAAGATTTTCGTATTAATTCGGTTATAAATTAAAAATAATGTAGCTAAAGGTTGAAATTTTAATCGCATTATATCAACAACATAATATGTAAAATCTTGAGAAACATTTTGGACTTAATACAGAACTATGTAAATACCTCGTTTTTAACGTTTTTATCTAAAACAAATTAAATTTTTATTTTATTCATTTATTTATTTAATTTTGGTTTCATACAATGAAATACTGGGCCTCCCTGAGAAGACTCGTATGGGGGCATAGGAGTTCTAAATGTATAAATTATATATTTGGACAGTATAATACAAGCTATAAATGTAGATATTACAATTAACAAATATAAATTTAAACAAAATTTTTTTTTTTTAATTAAAAATTTATATAAGTAATGAACATAAATATATATAGATACATATACATACGCACTTACATACATATACATAATTTATAAACCATATCAAACTTGATAAAAAATTATAACCTTACTCATATACTTTACTAATGGTACTGAAAAATCTCAGAATTTATTTTATACATTAACAGTTAATTTGTTGACGGAATCGATTATGGTTACATCTAATTACAATTTAAAATGAGTGTAAAAAATAATTCATAGATTAATTTTTATGAAATTTGAGATATAGATAAAAATATATATTTTGAATCTTATGGTAAAATTTGTTAATGATATAAATTTCTCAAATCTACAAAATTGTTGTAATTATGAAATGATTAATCGTTTCTTTAAAATTAAAATTTTATAATTCATCATCAATAATTCTTATCTGGGCTGTCCTGATGACCCACGGTACAAATGTCTCGTTTTTATTATTTTTACTATGTAATATGTAATGCGAAATATAAATATACATTTAAATTTTAAATAATTCATATTTTTATTTTGGATTAAAAGTACTCATGTACCAATGATTGTTGTTATATTTAATAAATAATGTGTATATTACTGTACATATTATTTGTTTCTCATAATAGGTTAGTTTTATGAAAATGAAATTATCAACTATTTTAAGTTGTTTGTTATATTGATCATATTTCAACTTTCAAAATAAATAGAGATATTCTGTATAACAAGGAGAATGAAATCGACGAGATTTTTGTTAGAAGTACATTTATAGTTGATACTTAATAGCAACTATTTTAAAAGTAATAATTAACTTTTTTTAAAAGTATGTATTACTCAAATATAGATTGGAAGAGAAGTATATCCAGTGGGTAGCTACGTAAATGTGCTGTTCGTAGTTATCATATTCCTCGTTACTGATTATTTACGATATAAGCCAATAATGATTTTAAGTGGATTATCCAGTATTATTTCCTACAGTTTATTATTAGGATCTCCAAGCTTGATTGCTTTAAAAGTATGAATTTTATTATTTGTGATACTTTCACTATTGAAAAATATGTATGTAATGTTATGCATATATTTGTGTATGTATATACTTAGGCCAGTCAAATATTTCAAATGTTTTTCAAAGCAGCTGAAGTTGCATATTTGACATATATGTTTGCTAGTATCAAAGACAAAAATCAATATCAAATTGCTACTAGTAGAGTAAGAACTTCAGTAATGATTGGAAAATTTAGTTGTGGTATATTAGCGGAAGTTCTTAAATCCTATAGTTCTGTAAGCTACACGTTGATACTCTACTTGAGTATACTTGGTAAGTATGAATTTTTTTACCTTAAATTTTAGTTTTAATTTTTGTCAATTTATAATAGAAATAATTTGATTTCATATTATATTTGTTATATTTTGTAATTAATACTTTTATTTGAAATAATTGTTTTATTTCTTGTCATTTTTCAAAGTGACAAATATCGCGATTTATAATCTTATGGTTAGTAAAATTAAAAATAGGGTAGATATTAAAATTTATTTACTCAGAATACTGAGTATAAATGACTGGTGTAAGGTTCAAATTGAATATTGGAATTAATTTTTTTCTAAATAATTTATTGAAAATATAGGGTATACCGGTAATATAGAGAATACTTATTTTATTTTTATGAATACCGAATCTATTGAATATCAACATAAAAAATCAATAATATAACTAAGATTATGCTATTGGGGAAAATGCGGTTTCAGTATCGACTACCGATATTTTTTTAAACCATTTTTATTTTTAGATTAGAAACACATATTTATGTTCTGAACAAATTTGAAATCGGATTACAAACTTGAAAAAAGTTGTAAGGATGTAAAAATATTGTTTGAAATTCATTTAATTTAGTGTCATTGAAAGTTATATTTAACTGGAATGTGTAGTTAACCAATAGCAATATTGTATTGAGTTTTCACTGTATAAATTTTTTGGAGAAACTAAAATTAAAAATTATTAAAATATTCGATTTAGAAAACAATTAGTGATTTATATTTTAAACATAAATATATGTAGTTGTTTAAACCAATTAATGCTTATATTGTAATAATATAATCATTGATTTCAATAATATCTATTATTATTTATCATAGAATTTATATTCATTATACATGATATTTATAAATTTTAACAACTCTAATTAGAAACTATTATAGTAGAACAATGAATACATTTTATGAGATATATTGAAATTTATACCAACTTGGAATAATTTGGTGTGATTTGGTTTAGGTATGGCTTTAACAACTATTTGGTCTTTTATAATGCCATCAGTTAAATTTAGTTTATATTTTTACAAAGAAAAACCTGTTGTACATGAGATAGTAATTGACAATCGAGAAATTGTTCGTACAAAAATTATTGATTCAATAAACGTAGACCTAGGTATGGCAAACATAAAAGTATGTAAATAAATTATAATTTAATTTAATATTTTTGTCTTATTTTTACCTGTAAAATTTATTTACTGTAGAAAAATTATATAAAAATGAAATGTACAGAAGTTGTTCAAAAACTATGGACTGATTTTAAAGTGGCTTATGAAGATCCTAACGTATTTAAATGGTCGGTTTGGTGGTCGTTATCACTTTGCGGTTATGTATTGGTAAATATTTTTCGTTTCTAATATTTCATAAATAATAAATATTGAGGTAAAATGTATAACAATAATCATACCATTTAAACAATTTGTCTTTAGGTATCACAATATATTCAACTTCTATGGCAAGAAATAATAATACAGCACGATAAAGGCTCTACATTGAGAAATGGAGCTGTTGAATCTCTAGCTACACTATTCAGTAAGTTTGAATTTTTTTATTTTTTCAACTTACACGGAACTATTTATTACATTAGAAATTATTTTATTAAATTGAATAAAAATAATTGCTTTAAGATTTGTATTATGTGTTTAGTATGGGAATTTGGAATGTTTTAAAGTATACCGAATACTTGTGATTTTGTATTATGAAACAACATTTCTAAATGTTCATAATTTTAGTATTCACAAAATATAATATTTTATTTAAAATCATAGTAGATATGTTAAATTTAAAGTGTTAGTATAAAAATAAGTTAATTTCTATAATTGAAATATGTATTAAATAAAGATAACTTAATGTTTTATTATCATAATTTAAAAACAAATAAAAGAAGCAATTTAGTATAGATTTAAAACACATACTGATTTAAATGATGTTGTTAAATGTTTATGATTTAAATATTGATTAATTATCAATATATTAGATATTATGTTAGATTTCATTCTGATATAGGTGGTCATTATCAGTTATCACTGTATAAACGTTTAAGTATATCTATATTGATTATCCTAACCAACTGATTTTTAACCTACTGATTTCTCCTAACCGTTTTCAATTGGTCATCAAAAATAAGTTTTTACTGTACTTGTCTGTATATATATATTATATATCATAGGTCTTTCTTCATTTTTAACATATTTTCAGTTGAAATAATTAAATATAACATTGATGAATTGGAAATGCCATTATGAGAAATTATCTTTTGAGAACAAAACATATACGTATAATTACTATACAAAAGTTGTAAATTGTGTGAATAAGGAATAAATTTTCCATATTCGTAGAAACAATTTTCAAAAATACGTATTTCCACGTATCATACCATATTTTAAGAGAGGTATACGCATTACCGAAGGAACAGAGAAGTTGTTAAGCATCGTATATCCGCGTATACGTTCCACTGCATCACTGAGTGAAGGATGGGTGAATCTATAGAACCAGCTATACGTGTATTTAGAAATGTTTTATTAGATTTTGTTTTTTGACTATCTGTTAGTTTATTAAGACTCAACAGCTGGTTTATAGGAAAGTAGCAATACATAGAGTAGTAGACGTGGAGCAGAAAATTAGTAAACGTAAGAATTTTAATTGCACTCACTCTTTTATTTGACGACTAACATAATTCAATAAGTCCTATAACACTGATCCATACTTTAAAATAAGTGCCACTATGGCAATTTGAAATTATTTTGAAGAAGCATACAATTTATAACCATTCGATGTTCTCTATAAAAAAAAACCCTAGCAGTTAAAGGCCTCAACTAAATATCTTGAATACGTAATTTGGGATTCAGTAAAAAATGTTAAAACCTAGATCATAAACGAATTTGCTAATATTAGAGATTGTAGTGCAATTAATTTCATAGAGTTATTGTAATTAGAAATAGATATAAAATTAATGTTGATATGTTTAGTTCAAGGCTAAGACATTTGCCGATCTAGGTTTGTTTGTAAAATATTCTCACAATAAATATTAGATTGAGTGTTCATACATTTCACAATATCAGTGAACCTGGAATACAGAAGTGCACTATTGACTAACAGTAAAAAAGAAGGTGTGATAAGATTGTACCTTGAGACTTTGAGAAACACCAGATGGAGTTTTGAAAATTTGTGATTTAACTCTGTGTAATTGTACCTACTGTCTATTTGGCAGGTAAGAGCTAAAACAGAAGAGTAGAGGTTCATCAAAACTACAGTCAGCAATATCCTTGACAAGAACAGTGTGATCCACTACTCAGGCAAATTCCTTTAGGAAATCAGTGTATATAATATTTACTTATTTTAAATTATGAAAACTATTTATTTTGTATTCGGCAAAAACGATGTAACCAGTTGCTGGGAGTTGACCAGGCTGAAAGCAAATATGGTAGTCAACTAAGATATTGTTGACAAATGTTTAATCGACTTTATTGCAAGTGATTCGAATAATTTTGACTCATGGGAGGTGATTGCAATCTCACTAAAATTTTTAATCAATTTTGAGCTATTACTTTTGAGCTAACCAGGTTTTAAAATGGGTGTAGTGGAGCAAAGTTTGGAGAGTTATGGATAAACATCCTCATCCAAAGACTTCCAGAAAAATAAAAAGCAAGTACAAACAATTTTTGTAAATAAATTTACAAAGCTTAGTTTTCAAAATAACCTATATATCCAGATTTTTAAAGTAATTTTTTGTATTTTCTAAGTTCAAAATTAATTATTCAAAGTGTATACATAACAAACACCATACAAGTCTATACTTAGTGTAAACTAGACTAGGAAAGTGTAATATACTTTTACGAATTAATATTTTTTGAAAATTATTACTAGAAGTTTCATATCAATACATTTATTTGTTGTAATTATTCTACTTTGTTTTGTACTTACTATTTATTTTTATACTTATTAATTCATAACTTCACAAAGTATTCATTAATTTAGTATATTGACTGACCGATTGGTGATAACTATATGGTATAGGTCAAAAAAGAATATTTCTTTAACATTCCTTACATGAATATTGAATACCAAACTAAATGATCCAAAAACAGAATTTCCTATATATTATACTTTCATACATACGAAAAACAAAAAAATAAAAATATTTTACTGAAGAACATGAACTTGAATGTGTATTTTCTATCACCATTATATAGGTTCTGGCGTACCATAATATTATTTATTTATTTTATTAATTTTTTGTTTAATGTCTCACTGTTGCCATTTTGGTAATATTGATTATCATATGGCATACACTTCTACATATTTTTTTATTTCGTCGTGAATTTTAATAAGTTAAAGTTTGTGGGTTATATTGTCGAAAGTAAATGTTTTTAAAATTATTTTTATTATATTTTCCTTAAGCATAAAAATAAAATAGTTGAGGTACAGTAACTAAAAACAATCTAATGTATACATAAATAAATATACATTTTGATGTATTTAAAAAAAGAGGATTTGCAATAATTTGTTACAGGCAGTACGGATTATATGGTTTTTTATTCGACTTATCTTTATGAATATGTTTGGTCAACTCAGTGTTTAAATATGTATTTATCATAAAGTGCGCCACTGCTCAAAGACGTTGGCATTGTTAATAACGCACATTAATGAAATTTAAGCGATAAGCAATAACTATTTTATAATATAACACTATCAGACATGTCTTACTCAACGATTTTATAAACGTGATTGAGTCTATGTAATACTAATTCAATTAATCGGTACACATTTAAAATTTTTAGAGTAAAATGATTATGATTGGAGATTTATTAAATTATACATATATATATATATATATATATATATATATATATATATATAATATATAAGCATATTACAAATTTAATGTTGACAATCGTGTGTGATCAATAATTCTTTTTTCGATATATTACTTTGCATTCAAGGAACGTAGAAAACGAAAAAGCCTTCTCAAGGAACCAAAGTGTACTATCTGATCTGAAGCATAGTCATATATATATATATATAATTACAAATCGAATATATAATTCAATATATTTCTTCATTTTTATTGTTTAGGATCGATTAAATAATCAAATTGTTAATAATTTATTACATGTAATATTTAAATATTCAACTTCACTACTGGAGAACATCCACATCAATTATCTTAATCCTCCTTTGCGGGCTGTCCAGCTTTAGTGTAATTTTGTTCATATAAACTTAAAATGAGTTTTCATTCAATTTTTCTAAATATTTTAATATATATTCTTAAATTAATATTATGGCCGGAAGCGTGAATTAAAATGAGCATGGATTTCCACTTTTTAGTTAGGGTGATTATTTTACTCATTGTGCGTTTTGAAATAAGTCCCGTTTTGTTATTAGTTAAGTTTTGTAGTCTGTGAGTTTAAAAATTAAATTTAACAGAGTTTTTAAATTAATTTTCAATATTTTTGTTCATGGTAAACTAAACATTAAAATATGTGTAATTACTAATTTGATATAATTAGTGTGATGGTCTGATAAACATAATCTGACGAAACTGAAATATGCATCATTTAATGGATTGATAAACCTTTGTTTATTTTCTTTGTTGATGTATTACTTAGTCACATAGAAAATTAAAGTGACTTCACAAAAGATAATTATTTTGTATAGAAATAAACTCATTGATTTTTATTTATACATTTTTCAAATTTATTTAATTGGAGATACTTTAAGAATAATAATCAATTTTAGTAGTTATGTAAATAAAGATTAAGATTAAACAAAAATATAAATAAGTAAACCAAGGCAACAGAAAGATATATGAAATGGTTTGTGTGATGGAGTGCTGATGAATAAATAAGATAACTGATAAAGTAAATAGGATGATTGATACTGAGTTGAAAAAGAAGATGAAGGAAGTTAAAACTATTATAGAAGTTGAGATATGTAAACAGGAAAGAGTCTGTTGCTATATTAAAGATTTTTTGGACGTAAGAGTTAAAGAAAAAATTAGATTTGAAATGCTTTAATGATGATAAAATTGTCCTCTATGTTGGAGGATATTGTTGAAAAAAATATTGTAAGTTAAAGATATAGAAAAAAATAATACGTACTTAATACCACGATTACACTTAGCTTTTTGGACAAGATACAAAAATCTGTCATTTTGATCATCGAATAAAACAATGGTGGTAAGAAGATTGTCCTTTGCTACATCGATTCTCTGTTAAGATAATAATGATGGGTTTATTGCATTTAAAAAATAGGATATATCATTTTTTTAGAAAATTATTTGAGCAAAGCTTTAACGTAATATAGGTACAGGTAAAATAAATGCAAAATTAGTGTTACAGTAGTTTTATCATATTATTAATATTCAAAATAGAGTAACACGTATATCATGAAAGTTTCTTTATTTAGAGAAATCTAAAATAATTAGTAAAGTTCATATTTTTTAACTAAACGTAAAAGGTAGTTTTGGAAGTTAAATGTTGAAAATAAAGTGGAAATCAAAATTAATTTTGTCAATACAACGTGAAGGTTTTTTTTTTAGTACATTTTAGTAGTTAAAAAACATTTATTAACTGGTTTTTAATTTTGTGGCGTTGTATGTGTCAAATGCATTAGGATCGCACACGCAACCACTCTGTACGAGTACTGAACCGTGATCGTAATACAAATTCTAAAAACTTAAACTTTTACTGAAACCTAGAGTTTCGCATCACATAACGTTTTCCAATCGCTAAAATTAACCAAAAGAATATCTTCATAATATATATTTTTTTAAATATTGGTTCCCATTAGACTATAAAAAGTTAACTCAGAAGACGACTTAAGGATAGTTAAAAAATTGACTTATCATTTTACATTTCTCTGGACAAAACATTTTATATCATATACATTTTACGCTATTTTGAGATATTTATACGATAAAATGGATGGAATACAATTGCTGAATCATCTTGTACATTCGGATATCATATCAACCATATATGTTTACCGTTTTTACTGTTTTAAATAGGTAGGTTTTTAAAAAAAATTCTTGTAAATTTAATATTATGAAACCAGTAAACATTAGCACGAATTAAAATACATCACCCATACATGTTTACCGTTTTTACTGTTTTTGATAGGTAGGTTTTAAAAAAAATTCTTGTAAATTTCGAATTATTAAACCAGTAAACATTTTCACGAATCGGAGATTGAAAAAATATTTTTTCGTCCGTATTCCTAGTTTTAAAACCAATTATTTGAAATTTGAAATTAATGTGAAAATAGCCGATTCCGTCAAAATTCCAATTAAAAAAAAAAAAAAAAAAATTCAACGTTTTTGTATTTAATACGGGAAAAATCAATATTTTTCAAAACTTTTGTCAAGTTAATATGCTTTTGATGTAGAATTTTCAAGTTTCTTGTTGCACTAGTTTTAGAGTTGTGACTATATAAGTCACGATTATTTTATGAAAATTAAGTTTTATGGCACATTTTACCGTTTAAAACATTTGTTTTTCCTATACATTGGAAAAATAACATTTATTAAGTACACAGAAGCTGGCTATGTATGAGGCCAATAGGCTAATTTATTTAACTTGAGGCTATAATAGAAGCGTTCTTTAAAAAAAAAAATGTGATGCAATTAAACTGAACGTTTAATATAGGAAGATTTTAGTGTAGTGGGTTAGCTTAGGGGTTTCCAACCGGCCCAGCCCTCAATATATGATTATTTCATGACTAAAAGCTGCTGCTTGAAATAAACAAGGTACCTACCAATTAATTATTTATTTGTGTATTTTTCTAATAAATTTCAATTATAAAAACATTTCTAATGATTTCCACTTTGAAAGTAAATCTGTAAACCATATATGTGTGTTTTACCGCCTAAAACTTGTTTGTTTTTAATTTATTTTATTGAATTAAATATGAGTAAATAATTTATAAAATAAATTAAAATAAATATTATACCATACTTTATTATATATTTTTGTTTTCATTAAAATAAATAATTTAAATCAATAAATAAGATAACAGTTTTGCTTTTGAAAACTATGAAGAAAACATTTGAAAAAAATTTGTATATTTTTAAAATTTATTGTATCAAAAGCTTTTTCTATTTCTATTGAAGTAACAGCCAAGCGAAAACGATAACGTTATAACTCATAATTTATTATAGTATTTCAATATTACGTTCAAACAAAATCAGCATATCTAAATGCTATCAATTTTTCGTCAAATAGTGATGGCTATAATCAAATTTAAATTTTCTGAAGAATTGCAACATTTCTTTCACAAACTATTTGGGTAAATGTTTAAGTAACTACCACCCTACACGAAGTGTATAAACACATAACTCATTATAATTACGTGTATGAGTTACTAATGACTAAAAAAATCGAATGCATATGAAATACATGATTTAAACTTCAGCTTTTTAGCTGGCCACTGGACATTTTATTTCTGTTTCTATTTCGTTTTTGTATGTATGTGTAATTTTTTACCTAAGTGATTTTATGAATGAAAATGTATAAAAGAAGTAATTAATAACTCAAAAAGTGTAGGTTTAATTTATATATCAATGTATTAAACAATCTTAAAAAAAAAAAAAACTACTGCTAAACCGTGAAGGTTAGTGCTCACTTTTCATAGGAACTTCCGTTCATCAATTATTAAAAACTAACTAACTTTGATCCTATTACAATTAATATTCTAGGATAAATAATGTAATATTAATATATTTAACGTAGTATTTACTAGTTTTATGTTATTATCTAATAGTTGATTAAACTACTTCTTCATAAATATTCTTAAAATATTTTTAGGCGCTGTTGCAGCTTATGCTATTGGAAGTTTAGATAACGACTGGGACAAGAACGGAGAACTAATAATGGCAGTGGTATCTATAGGACTAGGAGTCATGATATCCGCTCTTGCATATGCTAAATCTTTAATGGTTTCGTACATTTACTATGTAGTATTCTATAGTACATTTCAGACTATGTTGACAATATCAAGGTAAAATCAAAAATTATTCATTTTTAATTCTGTAAGTGAATACTACTTTTATGATTATTCTGTTAAATTAAGTATAACAGAGCTAAAAACATAAATTTACGAATGATATTAGGGAGATAAGCTAATAAATACAATAAATATATGTGTATTTGTAGTTTGAATACTAACAAATTGTAAGTCACTGGATTAATGGCCCAGTTAATAATAAATAATAGATTATTTAAATTAGATTTTGGACACACGCAACATAATTTTAAGTTGAAATAAAAAAAAAAATAAAAATAAAAAAAATACGCTTAAAAATATGTTTCATCTTATTATATTCTTTAGTCTTTACGTATATTAAATTATACTTTATTTACAAAGTTGTTTAATCACACAATAGAAAACCAACGTTATTCTAATTTTTAAAAAAGAATTGAAATGAAAACGTAAATTATTAATGAATATACAAATTCTAATTTATTTTATAGGTTATTATTTCAGCCAAAATTAAAAATGTTAATAATAATTATTATTTTGTACCAATGAGAACTTGCTATCCTAATGTAGTTTTTGAATAGTTCTATTTAACAAATTATACATATCTAACAAATTCTGCTTTTTATGATAGTATGGTTAATGGTGTTATATGCAATTATTAATTGTATAATAATATATAATCAATTTATAACTACCGATGTAATTTAGTAATAATTAGTTATCAGTTCATTCCAACTAGTTTTGTGTGGTTGGTTTATGATCTATGACAAATTTTGAGAACATTTTTCGTTTCTAATGAATTCAAGTATAAATAGAAGTATAATTATTAAAGAGTTTAATGGTATAACATTTTAAAGTTACCTTTCAATTGTATTAATATTAAAAAATTGTATTATTTAATGAAATGTATAGTTAATAAACTTAATTCTATATAAATTAACTTATATTTCATTTTAAAGCATACTTTCAACAGTATAACTATAAATAAAAATCGACAGATTTATACTTTGTTACATTTTTTAAATTTCGATGTTGTTTTCAGTAAATTTGAGAGTGATATGAGAATAATTGTACAAAATAATTAAACTCATCAAAAAATCAGTTTGAGAAAAATAAATTTTTGTTGATTACTTATGAGTTTATGATTATATAATCAACTAAAAAATGCATATTTATTTAGTTATTCATATCCGTTGCAATAACCTGTTATACAAAAAGTGATATATGTATTGACTAATTGATTTTTGGGATATCATGATGAAAAACTTACGTAGACAAAATATGAACGAAATTATTGAAGATACTAATACACATATAAATCAACATTATTATCTATTTCGAAAAAATCATTTTTAAATCAGCTCAAATGAGAATTTAATGGAAAATTATAAAGTTCACAAAAAAAAAACTCGTTTTAAAAAATGTGGCAGAATTGATAAATCATATTTGACATTATAATCAATAGATGTTTATTATCAATAGTCATCGGAATGAATACTTTATCGCGAAATCGATAGGTATGTATACCCAATTAATTTTGGAAAACTTGAAATCTTAGCAAAAGCGGATTTGCGTTGCAATGATTATCATGTTATAATTAAAACAATACATTCACCTCTTAATTTTGGGGTGAAAAGGTAATATGATACTAATCTAACACATTAAGTAATAATATATACATTTATTTTTGACATGATTATCAAACAAAAAGAATTTAGAATTTCTGAAATTATCTCAATATAATTTATTTTCACATTGAAACGCAATTATTACAAACAAATTAATATTTAGGTTATTATTGGTAAAAGTTAATCAATTGTCGCTTTGCTTTTCGAACAAGATATTGATTGTGGGTGAGATATACCATACGATATGAGATATAACATTTTTATGATTAGCTCATCTGTCACATGGTAGTATTTAAAATTTCCTAATGATAGTTCGAAATAGGTTTGACCTATAAAAGTATTTAATTAAACTTTTAAATCACATTTACAATCCAGAAACGTGATAATCGACGTAAAAAAAACATAAGTACCCAACGTACAAATTGAAATATTACATATTTTCATGTAGGTACATCTATATACAATTATTTTCTTTTGATTGTGTGTTTGTTAGTCTTAAACGTTCACTAGTTAAAATGTAAATAATTTTTAATTTATAGATAAATATTAATACAGGTACTTACCATTTTTAATGTAAAATATAATAATATATTACCTATCCCCGTGTGGCTAATTGAAACCTTGAATTTCAATTCAAAAGTAATATTTATTTACAAAATATAACTTAAATTTTAATCGTAGTTCATATAGTGATTGAATCGATTATTTATAAAAAGGGTTTAGTTCAAAAAGAAAAACTTTCGGGAAAATAAAAATAACAATTTTCCTCATATCATTATTCATAAATTATCTTAATGTTTAATTATCATGATAAAGTATCTATTATTCGCATCTAATTCTTTTCAAAAGTAAATAATATTTCTTTTTTAGCCACAGAACATACAGTTATCGAATTGGGGGGAGGATAAAGGGGGATGGAGCTCTCCTTTTTATTTTTTATAGCGTACCCGTTTTTATATTTTTAAATTGCTATAAAAATCAACTATGTCAATTATTATTGAAAAACTTACAAAACGTTTATTTACTATTATTTATGTTATATGCCATCAATTCGAATAAATGTAATTTATTGTAAATTGATTGATTGTAAACCTTGCAATATATTCATTGATGATATAAATCAAAAGAAAATTATTTTAATATAGGTATAAATATGTCTAAGTAATTTATATTAACTCGAGATAAAAATTAAAAACTATGTTATCGGATTTATTCAGTTTATCTTTTTAAAACTTGAGCCTTAGGTAAATATGCGGAAAATCTATTTGTCAAAGAAATTTTTTACCAAAAAATAATTCTAAATTTTATAATGTTTTTCTTGAATAGTATTACTAATTTATGTGTAATTTATTGTTTTTGTCAAAATTTGAACTTAAAACGCGTATAAAAAAAATCCTGTTATAACCTTTTTTAGGGCTTCTAGCTTAGCACATGAATAAGACGCTATAAAATTTGTAGGTTTTTTTATCAAAACTGTATTAGATAAAGACTTTTAAAAAACAAGATATTTTCAATCATTTAAAAGTTCTATGTATAGCCCGAAAAAAGTAAAGTCTTTTCAAAAATGTTGGCAAGTCTGCACAAGGGTTATTTTGATATTTGGTGAAAATGTCAATTGTCTAGGACCATTATTTTCGGATTGATGGCCAAATTTAAAAAATAGATTTTATAAAAATCTCGTTAACAGCAAATTTTACCAGTTTGACTCAATTTTTAGTTAAAAATTAGTTTTTTAATACACTTGGAAGAACTATTGAAAAAAGAGAAAAATTACCTCTAAAGTATCAACAAGGTACAATTTAGTATCTTTAGAGTTGCTAGATGAAATTTTTGGACAATTATTTCAACCCAAAAAAGTGATTAAACACATAAAAAAGAATAAAACACATAATTATTAAACAAAATCATTCTTCATTTCCCTTGGAATCTAAAATGGAATTTACGGATTTATTAATATTTTTATGATTTGTTTTTAATGAGTATATTTTAAACAAAAAAAAAAAAAAGTTCGTGGAATATGCTTAAATTTCCATATTCTTCAACTACTTTGGTATCCTTAAAATTTGCGTTTATGTGCACTAAAAACCTTTTTCTGTGAATTTTTCGTGAAACAATTCGTCAAAATTTTTTTACATTTAACGAACCACATACTCTTTAATACAAAGGAGAAAATGTATACAATACCGGATTCCACTTATTAGTCATGTTTATTTGTTGAGGTAGGTTTTTGGAAAGTGTGAGAGGCGAAGCCCCCCACGGATAATGTTAAGTTTAAATCATTGTAAAGGAAGCTGATTTGTTTTAATTCTTGGAGTCCTCCTTCATTTATTTTTCCAATTCAAGCACCGAGAACAAGAAAGTTTTAAACTTATTATGTTTCATAAATAAATGATTGGGTTATTGTATATTAAAATATCATTGAAAATTAATAAGTGTACAATATAAGTATAATTAATTCGTAGCAAATTTTCTATTTTTAATGTTACTATATTTTCCTTTTTAGCGTAGAAGTGGCAAAATTCTTGAAACGGGATTGTTATGCGTTGGTATTTGGTTTCAATAAATGTATTACAAACATTTTAATTACTATACTAACTGTGGTCATCGTTAGGGATTCATTTTTTTCAATCGGAATCCAAGAAAAGGTAACCCATATTTTTAATTTATGAATCAATAACTTCATTTTTTGGCAGTAGATATTATTTTATAGTGATCTTAATAAGTTGAGGGATTGGAGAGAGGCCTTCCTTAACAGAATTTTTTTTTTATTTCAAAAATATTATGAAAATATTGATATTTTATATTATTAAATTACATTTATTATTACAAAGTTGTTAAGATATATTATCATTATTTTTTTTTAGTTTTGAAAATTAATAATTTAATCTGAAGATCAGTTCAATTGTTACAATTTTATAAAAAATAATACCTATCCCTATTTTTCGTTAACTTTAGTTACGATTTTTCACGGGTCTTTTTAATTATCTATTATAGGTACATCTTAATATTTTTCATTTTTTATATCTAGCGTTATTATTAAATTCTATGAAAAAATCTATTCTATAGATAAAATAGTTATTAAATAGATATTGTTTTACACTACCTAATATTTTTGGGCATTTTATAAGGAAAAAATTAACAGCTTTCATCAAGTACGTAAACATATTTTAATGAGCAAAATGACCTTCTTTTAGAAATGTTTTTCGAATTTACAGATATAATCCAAAATTTTACAATTATAAATTTATTCGTTTCGAACAGACTATTAATATAACTTGAGTAACATGATAATCTGTTTTCAGTTTTTCATCTACGGTTTGTACTTCGTGTTCCTGGGATGTTTATTTCTCATAATGTACTTCATGTCATTTTGGAGATTATGAAAAAAAAATATCGTAAGATATTATCAGCTAAAGAAAATTTGATCATTTGAATGAAATATTTTCTTATACTAGATGTATACATAGTAAGTTATATTATTAATTCATACATAGGTATAAATTCATTTTTATTTATTTTACAGGTAAAATTGTACAGGTTATAATTTATTGCGTCAAGTTTAAAATTCTCATTTAGTTAATATATATTGCTAAACATTATTGAAGTCATTAATTGATATATGAGATATTATTTCAAAACGTAACAACTTAATGGAAAAAATTACTTAAGTTAATAGTAAAAAAAAGTTCTAGGATGACTTTTGATAATACCTTCATAACAAACGTTAATAATAATGTAACATGATGACATTTTTTCTTCAAAATATTTTGTAAAATAAAATTGTTTTTTATACTTAATTTTAAACTTTATATAGTTATTCTTTAAGTATAAACACCTGGAGTTCAATTAAATTAAATGTATACACTTTTTAAAGCTATTCAGATAAATCTGATCAATATTTTCAGTTATATTTTTATATAAATTAATTTATGAGGAACATAAAATAAATTTATAAGTATAATTATTTAGTACCTATAATTAGTTTATAATTTTTTTTTATGTTTAATGTACATACTGTTTAACGTATAGTAAAAGTAATTATTAGATTATGTAATATATCATAGGAAGTTGTATATATACGGTTCTTGGATATCCCTAATGAACTGATCTAAGGTAGGTGTATTAATACTGATATAATATCTCTTTCTTCAAATTTCAAAACCATTACAGAAACTACATAGTTTTATATAATAAAAAAAAAAAAAACAATTATTTGCACTGACAATTCCAACACTTTGTAATCAAAATTAATTAAAAAAAGTAATTTTAAAATCATTAAAATTTTAAGAAAATATTAAATATTAAAATGTGGTCTTTGTAATAAAACATTTTTTGGACAAATATTGTACTGCCAAAAAAAAAAAAAAAATTATAAACTAGTAAAATACATTTAAAATTAATTAATTTAAGAATTTATTTTAATTAATTATATATTATTTCTATGTATCTAACTGAATTTAAAGAGATAATAAACATTCCTAGTTTTGAAAATTTAAGTATTTAAAAGATTTGAATTTTTGACTTTTTCATATTTAATTCTTTTATGGTTAGAAACATACAATATAATATAATTCTTTATTGACTGATTATTAAAGATTATGATAGTTTAACTATTTTAATTTAACTTATGTGTATAAATGTGTGTTTCGTAATAAATATTGTGTTATTCATATGATTGATTTTATAATATTATTTTTAAAAGAACCTTTGTTTTTTTTTATGTGTAACATACAATTTGTGTTGTAAATTAAAACTTATAAAATGTTTATGCTTTCATGTGATACTAATAATATATACATATTGTAAAAATTAATATTTATTTATCTCTACCTAATTCAATTATTATTCAATTTGGATTACATTTTATTTAATATTTATGTATTGTACCTTATATAAATATTACATTTATTCATAATAAATCGTAAATGATTATTGAATTCATTAACATTTATTCATGTGAACAGACATTATTTATTTGAATGTCTTTGTTGACGCTCTGATCTTAACACTTATATTCTGACGTCTTAAATTAATACACAAATATTTAACTTTAGTTTTTAGGTACTTGGTATGGTATTATTATCGAACGTGATACGGTAAAAACGTTGACGTGCACCCATTGGTCGTTTTTTAGTTGGGTTGCTTAATAAGTTTCTTGACACCGAATAACGAATACCTCGCGTACACGTATTCATTGAATGATCATATTAGATCGTTAAATTTATCAATAAATTTAATAATTGGATGATAGCCGTCTGGAAAAATTGATTTCTTCCAAGGTAAAAAAATTTAATACAAGTGATAAAAAAACCTTATTAAATAAGACACGTTATTTATAAAATTAGATAAAACAAAAAAAAATTTTCTCCTTTGATATCTCTTCCCATAAGACATTTTTAATGACGCATGAATACTTTCTTATTCGTGTAAAGTGATCCAAGGAACACGAATTACACCGTGATTTAACCTATTTTTAATCTTATAGTATTATAAGTACGCGGTAATGCTATTGATTCCTATTTGAATGATTCTGCATTTAACGACAGTTCGATTTCTTACGAACTATTTATTATAATTGTGATTAGAAACAAACGACTTTTTTTTTTTTTTTTTTTTTGAAAACGTTTTCCACATTTAATTACTAACAACTGCTAACGACACTAACGCGACACAATAATTTCAAGGTTTCATGGTTTAATTATTTATTTAAACTAACATAATTGCGCTTAGTACTTAATCGGATAGTCGTTAACTGCGCCAAGTCATGTTCATCAAAAAATTATACATGCAATTGGACGAGTCGTTTAGTGCATGTGTTCGGTCTCATTGATAATTTCACTTGATCGATTAATGCTAATGCGACTCGAGTAAGATGATCGATCAACACAATTTTGGTTGACACAGTTACTGTGTTCACTGTCGGCTCCGACTCGTGACCCTCCCCCCCCATTCTGTAACTGACATACGTGCTTTTGTTTTCTTTACACCGTTGCCTGTACCTAACTCTCACGCACGAGGGAAACTCGAGATTTGTCGCTTAGCGTTTTTCTCCGACATTTTATAGCCGTTCTCCCATATACGCCGGTAGCGTCTTTATACTTATATTATACAAATAGCCTCCATACGTTCCAGCCGTATTGCCCGAGGTCGTTCAGAGACTGTGTTATTTTACAGTGAAAATCCGCTGTTGGAAGTACCTCTACTGTTGCATATTTTATGATTACTCGAGTTATAAATAAATACGCGTTTCAAAGGTCGTCTTCTCGACGCGCGTTATGACAGTGTTCCGAAAAATACGACGTGATGGTTATTAACGGACACCACGGCCGTGCGATATTGAGCGATTGCCGTCAAAATACTGCGGCGGTTAGTGGTTACTCGCATACGTTAAGTCATCGTCGTGTGTCTGGTCCAATATCTAAAAACTAATGTTCATATTTTTGATTAGACGCGTGTTTGAGCTCGGAATAACGACAACGACCACATTATTATAAATGCGTGTGCCAAAGTCTACTTCACGTTCTAATTTTCTTTACACGCCAAAAAGAAAACGACCAAAGTTTCGTAGTACGTACGAGAAATATTCTCACCGTAGACACGGCACCGGAAACGTTTACCAGGAGATGTACGAAATATTTTATCAAACCCGTGCCCACCGAGTATTGTTCGGTCGTAGACATCGCGCTGTCTCGACTCGGGTAGATGTTATTATAGTTAGTTGTCAAATGATGAAACACGGTGGTTAGAAATGATAATAGTGCTTGTGACATTGGGGTGGTGTATTATTGAGGCGTTGACGTGCAGTGACAACGACAACTCGCATAGAATTTATTGAAAACAACACACCGGTATATTTTATGTTGATAATAATATTAATAGAAAAGACGACGGCATCTGAGGGCGTCTGTACGTGTTATCAAAGAGGAAACGTCACTGTTCGAGTGTTCTCATATTGTTATATTTTAGTGTTGCGTTTTGGTTCGATGAATTTATGCGTTATACACGTTTAATAAACAGATTATTATATTATTTCATTAAACAAATTGCCCGTATTTCGTAATACGGAAGGAATGGATCGTAATTATCTTAAATCTATCTATATACACATCGTATACGACATCTGAACTTATATCTCAATCCAATACGTATTGGGCCTCTTAAAGTTTTCGAATAAAATAATCCAATTTATTAAAAAAATTTTAATTATTTTGGCCAACGTACGTGGACGGCTGTTAGAACAATTTTTGATTAAATTTCATTAGATTCTTATGGATTTGCCCGAACTGTTTTTTTTTTTTTTTTTTTTTATACCTACTTGACTATCGATCAGATACTGAAATATTTTATGTGCTCTGAAATCAATCTAATTAATTTCATTACATTTTTGATTTAATGCGAAATTGAAGCAAAACGTAAAATTAATATTTTTTCTCACATGTTTTTAACTACGTTTTCAATTATTGAATTTAATCAAACAAAGGTGGAATCTATACTCGTTTACCCAGTAAAATTATTTGACCAAATCGTATTGTAAATAGCGTAGTATCATTTTGTTTTATATCGATGCGTTGCGAGTTAGTAACTTACTTATTTCTCTTCAAACATGACACTCACAAAATATGTTAACGGTTTTGTTGGTGCCTGTTTTCTTTTTTCAGATATTTCAAACTTTATTCGGTGATTTAACAGCTTCGTTTTTGTTCGTTATGTTTATTTTAAAGTTGGTATAATCCAATAAAAATATTATTCAAAACCATTAGATACATTGCTCTTAGGTCAGATCACACTTAGAATTTGGATTACATCTCTAAATTATGTAGTTTGTCTTTTAAAATTTTCAACACACATGTTTAAAATCATCAGCTATAATGTTTTAAATATCTATAGTGACTAGTATACTTCGATCATGAACTTAATTGGCTTTGATACATGTGACATCGGCCGTAAATTAGCTGACTTAATGTTTACGTATGACCTTATTAATTATTATAATATAGATTTCTAGAGTTATTATTTCAAGTTTAGTTGTATGTTCCAGTTTATTTTACTAAATCATCATTAGTTTTTGTTCCTAAATGTATAACAAAATTAGCACCTGGATTTTTTCCTCCGGGACCTTGTTTTTAGCAAACTATGTGTGTACCTATTAATGCAGATTTTTTTTTATGTCTCGTGTTCAAGAATGGTGTTGTGTCATTCCAATGTTCTAATTTATAGTTTTATGTTTTTTACTTTTTATTTATGACAGTAGCAATACTTATTTATTTTTTATCATTAGATAATTTGTAATTTTATATTTTCACACGTTTTTGTTCTTTAATTAATTTTAACTAATTTTCATTATTTTTAATGTAATTGTTAATATCACGTGGCAATTCGCCTGTTTACGAAATATAAATGAATAAATAAATAAATAATGCCTATGCCTATAGTACTCATGCATGTACATTGTACACATTGAAATTTGTTTACTTTTGTCAATTAATGACTTATGTATTCAATATTTATATCATATTATTGTGACCATTGGTCATAATATTTGCATGGATTGATATATGGCTGATACGCATTGTTTTTATTTTTGAAGGTTGCTTGACTTTACTAGTAAAATATTGGGGTGGAAAAATATTATAAAAAATAATGTATAACATCTACTGTAGTATATCGTATCCTAACAAAATATATTGTTATACCACCAGGTAACATCGTCTGTTTAGTTAACATAATATATGCATACAATATATTATATACCGTTTGATCGTACGTAAATACTGACAGTCCACACGTTACACTTCTTTATGTGCATTTTAAATGATAATTTATTTACTTGTCAATAACTCGACTATTCTTTATGAACGTTTTATACCGATGGAATAAGTTTAATTAAATTAATTTAAAAACGTCACTCATAACGCATGCTGCTTATTTGTTTTACCGAAATTTTGATTGGTGTGTTTAATTTTTGATTAATATTTACATAGAACTAGCTGTGATGTTTTTTTTATCATATAGATATTTGTTTATGAGTCAATAAAAAAGCAAATGATAAAAAGCATTTTTTTTTTTAGTTATAATAATGTTTTGTTTAAAACAAAAGCATTTTTTCACGGAGAAGTGTTTTATAAATTATTAATTTCATACAATCAAAGAGTTAACTGAAACGGTATCACATTATTTAAAAAAAAAATACCATTCTCATCCTAGAGATCAAGACTACTTTTTTAGAAGCATTACTATTCAGTACGTACATAATCATATATTTTCAAACAAATATAAAAGTAATACATTTTATATGATGTTATGTGTAAGCGTGTATGTATACAGTGTATAGACACTGCACATAAGTTCTGTAAAATTCCATACGTAAGTGGCACTTAGAACAGTAATTTAGCTAAGTGGAAAAAAAATCAAAATGAGGTTTTCCTAAACTAATTTTGTAAAATAAGAAGTTTGAAAAATATTGTGTCATGTGATTTTGATCATCTCGTTTTATGGAACGACATCGTTATCAAGAAGAAAAAAGGTTCATTTAATATGTGCAAGTATATATTATTATTATGGTAAATGATTCAACGAATTAAAGTGAAGACAATGTGGTTACCAAAAATGTTTGAAGATTACATCACCATCATAACGGAAATTTACTTTAATTTTTCTCTTAGTTTTATGCTCTAACATATTTTATTATTTGAAATTATCATACTTTCATATGTTTACATAACTATAGTAGCGTCACCAAGAAAAACAAGAAGATAGGCCGAAACGAAACATAACATACCCTTAATATACATCCCTCTTTAACCATAATATAATAGTTTTTTTAATAAACTAAAAAAAAGAAAGAAAATAAGTTTTAAATTTGAAACAATTTTCTACTTCACTTTATATCATACACGTTATCATAAACCTCACTATCTACAGTAATAAACAATGACACAAAATAGCAAATATTTTATTGAATAATATGAAAACAAAAACAAAAACACATTAAAAAAAAATCGACGATTAATATTTAATAATAAATAAGTCATAATGAAAATATTATGTTTTCCCCAACGAGATTTGATACACTAAAGAAAATGTAATACATTCTTAAATGTTAGTTTTTAATACTTTGTTTTGTCTGCTATTTTCCGAAAGCATTATAAATTTAAGTTTTGTGTAGGTATTTATAATGATAGCAGTGGCAATACAAAATGTTTATTTAACAATCGTGATAAATATTGTTAGATCAAAATGTATCAAATCATTATACTATATGACTTGAAATTAAAATAGGGGTTTCATGATAATTTATGTGGATTTAAAACTTTATATTAACTTATATTTTAGTCAAAAGTGTTTCTAATGGTTTTTCCTGAGATGTATTTTTGTTTTTCTAGTTGTATTTTATTACTAGTCTTAAGTTACGCCGAGTGCACCAAAAGTTTTGAGTACCCATGAGTACTACTCATTGAGTAGCCTATTAAAGTTTTTAAGAACCCTTTAATTTTCTTATGATTTCACATTCTCCTTACTTCTTAATCCTTGTTTAGTTAATACCATTTCACTCAAATTATCTACATAACATTTTTCTTTAATATTTCATATGGTATATATTTCATAATTTTACCATTCGAATAATTTTTATTTTTCCCCAAATTTATAATCATTGTTACTTTTCAGTTTCTCTCTTGTTATACTCTGGTATATTAAATATAATGAAATTCGAATAAATAAATGAACGTGTCATTACGAGTCACCTATTTTCTCTAGTGAAGTTAGATCTTAATTTACACATACTTACATATGATAAATAATCGTCATTCTACCTAATGTAAAAATCATAACGAATTAATAATGTTTGCATATTTCTAATTTATGCATTTTCTTCGATAAACCGATCTTCTGTGCATGTGGAATTCGTTAGATTTCGTTGTATTATTTTATAACTTCATTATAATAAATTGAATATCTCACTTTTAAATTGATTCTGCATTATACCTACATATATTTTTTCCTCTGTACAAGTCTGCAGTGGTACGTCTATACGGTACTGTTTCTTTTTTTTCTTTTTATTTTAAAGTCGGAATTAAGAGAAATCGTTTTCTCTTCGACGTCATTTGAAGATAGTATATTTATCAGTACATGAAAAATGAAAGGTTACAAGACAAAATGCTGCTTCAGTTGTTTTTTTTCTATTAAACTTTAACTTATCCACTCCGTGTCAAGAACCCCGACATTACATGGTTGTACCGAAATTCTATGCAATAGGTAATCCCTCTTTATTTTTTGCATTGCAAGCTATTTATTTTCATATCGAGCTTTTTTAATTATATCGACATATAATAAAAGCATGAAATTCAATTTTTTGTATTCATGCACACATTATATAGCATAACGTGTGTAAATTTTAAATGAAAACAATGTGTTTTAATTGAAGAATAATATTAAAAAACTAATATCAATAAGAAATTAAAAAAGTTCGTTTAGATTTAATTGATGTATTTTCCGTCATACTATCACGAAGTAAGCTAATGTCATGTTTTTCGTCATTAAATTTCGTGTACATAATGCTGATAAGACTTTACAATATATTACTATTATTTTTTAATTATTTTTTGTTCTTTCTTGATGTCTAATTACAAAAAACAAAAAAAAAAAAAAAACAAAATAAACGCATTAACCCTACAAAAAACAAAACAGCTAAGAACCCCATTGAAATCATTCAGCCAGCCCATGATATTGTTTCCACCCGGACGAATATTTACGTGTGTTCTTTTTTACGTGTGTAAAACTCTATTGAATTTCATCTTTCTATAGTCGACGTAGGTTTAAAGTTATATATACATATATTAAAAGTCTTTTTTCCGTGACCGGTTACTATAATTAGCCATACCCGGAATATTACAATGCGAGTTTTGTACATGCATTTAATGTTGTGTTAATTAATAGCCGTTTGTTTTCGTGTACCTAACGTGCTTTGTGAAACGTAAACAGACATTTAAATTAACGTTCCGTTTCATCAATTCGCGCGGACGACGACGCAAACGGCGCACACGGAAAATTGATTATTTTTATTTTCATTTTTTTTATTTCCACTAAACTGCAGTTAAACTCGTACAAATCCACCGAATAATTTCCTCTCGCGTATTCACTGACAAAGTCGTTGTGTTCCCGTTAAAAGCATTTTACGAGTGATAATAAATTTACCTAAAAACAAATTGGCATACTCACGCCCACTGAAAATCATTTCGGCGAATTTTACCATTTTCACTTCTTGTTTAACTGGCTGCATGCATATATCGGTACAGTCAGCGTAGTGACCGACGTATTAATATATATTTAGTATAATTCAAAGGTGTTATCGAAGACGGATATTGCGTTTTACATTTTTTAACTTTCAAATTTTTTCACGAAGTGTTCAAATGATTCTTTTTTGTTTTAAGTCATTCGTTTTCAAAGTATGCAATTTATCACAGACCTTTATCAATACGGAATAACGACTTGGATTTAAGAAAAACAAACACAAATATCACGTCTTGGTTTTTTATTAGTGAAATAAAAGCGCATCCGTAGCTGGTTTTAGTTACAATGACGGAAACTCGACACTTTTTAAATTACAATCTCACACGAACAATTAAATTGAAATTTCGAATATTACTGTCTCGTTCAATACCTGTCAGTACACGACATGAGTTTAACATGTGTCATATAATACATTAAAGTGGTATCAAGCTTGTACGCATGGATTTAAAGAGGACAAAAATCATACAGAGCTCTAGGATTTCATGTTTTCCATTATAGAAACACACATTTTATAATAATGCAAGAATAATATTGTTCTGAATTTTTCACAATACGTTGTATTTTGGTACAATTATTACAGAGACGCGAGATTGGATGTGCAAGTTACTATAATATAGTTACATTATAATATTTATATATATATATATATATATATATATATATATATATATATATATATATATATACTCGTATACCGGCTCTACGAATTAATAGATGCACATAACCAGTGATGTAAAAATACCGTATTTTATAATTACTGTTGTTTTAAATATTTATGCAATTCTTCCTTTTTCTATGGAGAAATTTTCACCAGTTTATTTTACAAATCAGTTAATGTTTAGCTAAACGAAACGCATTATAAGCATAAGCTTCTTTGCAAAATAAAAATTTTCGTTTTTCAGTCTTTTCATCGAAATATTTAATGAAATAATTATCAACAAAAGCTTTTTGTTTTGGAAGGACGACTCATACTAAAAACTAAGTTAGCAATAAACTAAAAACAAATAAATAATTTTAATATTAAATTAAATTATTACTTAATATGTACTTCTTAGAAAATATTTATTATCATTTATCATGATTTAGAAGTCACAGTCAAAGATGTCGTACAGACCATCAATTATATATTCAGAAACAATAGGTGTGATTAAATTGACGGAATAAAACTTCATTCTCATGTGAAAGTTTAATATTTGCTGTACAATTAAGTATGTGCCATATTGTGGTTGCTGGTTATACTCACAATTTTAAATATATCTCAAACCACGATTTATCTATATCGTGTGACAAACCGTGGTTATATTATAATAAACTCTAGTAAACGCTTATTATCAAATCCATATAGAATAGAATTAACAATAACCTATTTTCTGAACTAACTGATTCCATTCAATATTGCAAAACAATTTACAACTTAAATGTCGGATGGATGAATTTTTTTTTTTTACGATTATACCTATTTGTATTTTATTATTTTGTACATGTCGTATTATAAAACGTGTATTATACAATAAAATACAATTTATATTATACAATTTACATCACTGCATATAACCATGCTGTCGGCAAACATATACTGTAGCGAAAACGTTTATGCTTACCAATTCGACGCGAAACATGAAAAAGTATAAAGCGATTTCTTGTGTGTAAGATTTTCGATTCGCTTAACTTGGCACGAAGCTGTGGCAACGGTGAAATTTGCCTTTTTTTAAACAGAACACAACGGTACAATGATATTTGGAAAAAAAATTCTGATCTAAACTCAGTTGATGACAAAACGGCCAGGACGTGGTTTGGAACAAGTACCTGCACTGTGTATTTTTTTCCTATCGCGATTTCTAGAAATCTACTGTTCAATTTCAAGCGCCGCAGCCCGTGTGTGTCGGTTTTCGGCTGAAGAAATTCACACGACGTTCTTCGAGATTATCCGTCAGAAAAATTATAGCGCAAAAAAATGAAAATTAAAAAAAAAAAAAGAAAATAGAAGGTCGCGGCCGCTACTGCCGTTACATAGTTGTACAAGTTAATAGTTTGAGGTCCGCAACGTCATGCACGATCAAAAGCCACCACCAGATATTAACTCACCGATTAACGTGCAGCTAACGCCCCACTCGCGGGGAAAATATTTTTCACGGCACGACGCGCTCCAGTACTTACACGACTTGTCAGTCAAAAGAGTTTTAATGTCGTTTAGCAACCCGCTTAAATAATCACGACAGAATATAATATTATAAATCATAATAATTATGATAATACGCATTCAAAAATGTTGGATAAACCTAAGTATTTCAATTAATTTTTATTTAATTTTTGATGTAATTTCGAAATAGATCACATTTTTGGGGATTCGGGTGAGTTTCAATTTTGAATTTTCTAACCAATTCTTATTGATTTTTATATTACCATCATATTTTAGATTCTGAGTGAAACAATGAATGTATTGGTTTTACAGTTTTTTTTTCATGAGTATTATATTATAAAATAATAACTTTTTAGGGCAGTTATAATGATCCAAAAGTTTCATCTAGTATTTTTATAGATCCAAAATTTAATATTATTTGTGCTTCAAACAGGTAATTTTTCTTTGTCCACGATAGGTTTTTCAAGTGTAAGGAACAAATTACCTAAAAATGGAATAAAAACGGTAAAATTTGTTGCATACAAGATTTTCATATGATCCATTTTTTATATTTTCTAGTCATAAATTCAAAATAATTGAGCTAGATACTTGAAATTTTCACCAAATATTAAAATGACCCTAATACAGACTTGAAAAAAGTATTGAAACATTTTACCATTTCCGGGATATATATCGAACTTTTAAACTATTGAAAATATTGCATTTTTGGAAGTTTTTATCAAACAAAATTTTAAATATTTGAAATGAAAAACTTCTAAATGTTATATCATCTAAAAATTTCAAAAATCTTTAGTCAATAATTTTTTTTTTATGTGATTTTAGTTCAAACTTAGACGAATTTGAAGAAATTGAAGAAAAATGACTACACGTACATTAGTATTATTTTTCAATAAAACCCTTATGAAATTTAGAATTGTTAATCCAGTAAACACTTTTTTTAACCAATAGATTTGCTACGTGTATTTCTATCAGTGGTTTGAGTTTCAAAGAGATCAACTCAATTTTTTTTTTTTTTACACGCGTTTAAAGTTAGATTACGGCTTAAATAGCTTTGAAGTAAAATGTCAGATTTGTTTTTATTTTTGTATCATAGACTTTGTTATTTTTATTTAAAAGATCTGAAATTTTTATGCAAGCTTTTTTATAAGTAATCTTAAATAAATTTACATTTTTATTGTAATCGGATGCATCAATTTCTATTTGTACAATCTAGAAATTACTAAATATAGTGAAATGTAACATTTTCACGAATATTATTCATTCAAAATAACTTAACTAGTTGACACTAAAATAAATTATTACTTGAGTTTCGCTCAGAACCGTTTTCCGAAAACAATGATTTATCATTATTAATTTATTAATGATTTCAAATATAAATAAAACTATACTAAACGTATCGTTCAGTTATCCTAAAAGTAGCTCAGCTTAAGTAATTTTAATCCATCACTATCGTCTCGTCCAAGATGCGAAGAATACTCATGGTGCATTCCCGGTTTTTTTTTTATTTTTGTTTTTTTGCGATGTTCATTTTTAAGCGTGAACAAAAAAGTTCGCGATGCGAGTTTGAATTTTCGTCGGAACGCATTTTGTCATGATGTTTTCCGAATGATAGACAAGTCGATTTTAAATCACAAATTTTCGCGTTAAGATATTTTACATGGATCTTGGTTTTGGACACGTGCCTAACCGGGCCGAAATCGGAGCACGCGTTCGTCGATGATGAACGGATTTCATCGTGCGGCGACCAAGTGCACTGTTTTCCGACCGATCGAGCGCGAAAATCTCATTCCGGTGATGTGCGGCGTCTGAATAAATGAGTAACAAAAAAAAAAAAAACAAAAAAAAATCAAAAACAAAAAAAAAACAATATCAATTATTACGACAACGGTAAAAACAACACGCCACGTGCCGGGAGGAAACTCGGACGTCGTTATAATTTTTTTGTTGTTTATCTTTTAAATTTTCGACCTGTTTTCCGTACTACCGCAATAAATAGTCGTTTGCGTCGTACAACACCGCTGCAGGTAAGTACACACACACACACACACACACACACACACACACACACACACACACACACACACACACACACACACACACACACACACACACACACACACACACAAGTCTCTGTGATATTATAATATGCGGCGCGTACACGTACGACCAGCTCTCGGCGGGTGGCGGTGGCGCGCATGTCTGTAGTACTTGGTTATGCCGTGCGTGTGCTCGGCACGGGCATTTGAAAATCAGTGGCCGTTAGGGTGTTTTGATGCGAAGGCGTGCGCAGCGTTTCGGCGCACACAGTATACGCGACGAACCCTCTGGGAAATTTCAGATAGAAGTTCGCGATAAACGTCTCTCGGCGGTGCGTTTTATATCTGGACGTGTTTCCTCGGTTGATTAATTACGTTATTCCCGTGTGGCGTTTATGCACTATTATCGTTGTATTGTTGTTATAGTTGTTGTTGTTGTTATTATTGTTACGTACGGCGATATAGGTGGCCGCGGATAATTTCCATCGAGTGTGCTGTAGTAAACGGCCGATATCTCCGCGATCGGTGAGTATAAAATATCGTTATTCGGCCCGTTCCTCTTGTTTTTCACGTCACCATATCAACTGTCTTGTCGATGGATCGTCACTCCCATCGACTACCCGCCCGTATTGTATAATATACACATCATGACATGAGCGTTGTGCGGTCGACTTGGAATTTGAGCACTAGACCGAAGACATCGAATACAATTGTTTTCGAATGAAAATCACGAAAAATATCTTTATACGTTAAAAAGGAACAAAAAGTGCAGACATCTTATGAGTTGGGTATATATAATATGCTCCACGTTGTTTTGTACATTGCTGTTGAAAGTTTAACGTAAAAATTCATTTTCACTCTCGTTTTATCTGCGTGGAAAAAAAACGTTTTTTGTTCCTTATGTTTGCGTGTATAACGTTTTAATTTCTATATAAAATAGAGCTAGTATCTGATAAATCGTTATGGTGTTTAGTTAAATTTTAAAATTTATACTGCGAGAACTGTTCGAGTTTAAAATAACTCTGTGGTGCATCTTTTATTACCCCAGGGAAATGAAAACAATTAAAATGTTTGAGTTCTTTACTTATTGGGACATTGATTTATACATATAAATAAATACATAATATAAAATATATCTATGTGTATGATATAGAACGTGAATTTGTGGAAAATCACACCCACTATTCAGGTTTTCGACTTCTATAGTTAAATGTGATTCGGACCATGGAGCATGCACGGAAAGGTATTTAAAATTAACGAAAGTTGCAGTGCATGAAGTTAAAAATGTATGCGGTATTAGACATTAAAATACCCAAACCATCAGTATGAATATTATAGGCAACTGTTTAACTTCTCACATTATTATTGCGTTAATATGTTATGACAATCTAATTTTCAAGATTGGGAAATTTATTATTGAATAAAGTCAAAGTAAATTAAATTTCTACCCGTACCTACCTATAGGTATTATTATAAAAATAATCAAATTATTGTTTACTGAATTTAGACTACCCGAATAAATTTATAACAAAAACATTATTTAAAACGAACAATATTTGTCACTGTTTATAACGTTATGAAGTTGTTATATCATATAAAATTTATAATGGTAATACAACTTTCAGTTGAAGTTATTTCCTATCAGATTTAAAACTGGAAAAACTTGTTTTTTTTCAAAAATATTTGAACGAGAATATAAATGACTGCCGTTCCGTAAAAAAATGTCATGGCTGAATAACGCCAAAAGGACATGAAAGTGTTTTTGTTTAAATATAAAAACACTTTTTCCAAAACTTTTTTGGTATTAAAATAATAAGAAAAAAATAGTAAATAGAACAGTATGATGAAAATTATCAAAACATGGGATCTAATAAAATTCTGTCGGGGAATTAAATTTTAAACAAATGATGCATACTAACAATAAATTATACAACATAGGTATAGGGTGTCCCAAGAGGGTTTACTAATTTAAAGTGATGGGTTGGAAAGAGTTTGCATTACTCTCTCAACGCTTTTTAATTGTAAATCCTTGAGTGACACCTCGAATGTATACACACACACACATTTACATACACACGCACATCTTATACATTACGTACCATGTATAGTATGCAGTGTATACCAACCGATATAATGTAGAGTACTAGCTATTCCTTTAAACACATTATTTTTCTACACTTGAATACTTATTTAATTTGTCTTTACATCGATTTAATGTTTACATTTTTATTTATAATACAGTCTTTGGGAGAATTTTATCAGGTAGTCTATTATTATTATTTCCTTTCATCACGTTTTAGTGAATCAGAGAGGGGATAAATTTGTTTGAGAAGCTTAAAAACTTTATGTTTATTTATTTGATTACAATAACTTTCCGGTCGTAGTTACAAGTATTTCATGAATTTTTGTGACAGTTTTGCAGAGTTTGGAGAAGAATTTCGTATTTGCACGAGTTACACGTGTCTTAAATCGAGACATTGTATTACTAATTAAATCGCAAAACGGAAATCACATTTTAATAAAACCCATACCGTAGAAAAATAATACAAACATTTTGTTTTCTTTAAAATCAACTTTTTTTCAGACCAACGAATTAGTTTTACTAATTTGCAAGATATAATATTTTTATACATTATACTTTATTTATTCGGCATCACTTGTTGTAAAATAAAACCATGATAATTTATTAATTCTTGATAACTCGACACTAGATAACTTATAATTTGCAATGATTAAAAAAAGAAGTAAAAAAAAATCTTGTAACATTTTTATGCTCTCTGAATTCTAGTTACATCAAAATTATTTGCACATTAATTTTTTTCTTCTTTGTATTTCAAAATATATACCGTGAAGTTATTAGTGGGGAAAATTCAACAGATTGAAAAAACAATGATTTTACTAGTTAATAAAACTATGCACAAAGAATTTCGATTCAATATATTTGACATCTAAATTGATTATTAGTCGAGAGAAGTACAAGATATATATTTTTATCCAAAAATTATAAAAATCTAACATCTTTTAAATATTAATGATTTTATTTAAATTATAAAATAATTCATTTGTCAAAAATAAAACAGTAATAAATATAAATTTACAATAATTTTGATACATTATTATAGCTAGTTAAATGGATTTTCAAGGTGTAAAGATTTACAGATTCAAAGAACTCGTTTTGCTTCAATCACCGCGGCATAAAATTTAGTATGTTTGCACAGTGTGTTATTGTATAAAGTTGTAAAGCAGAGATAAATCAAATCATAAAACAATTATTAGTGGTTGACCGAAAAATTTTTAAGATACAAAACCACCATGTCGTGTCGTAGATCAGGTTAGTTGCACTGTATTTTCAACAGCGTTTTCGAAGAATACAGGGAGAATAAAAAAAAATTAACTTCTATGTTAAGTACCGTCTGTGTTTTATATTCGTAGAACAACGGCCTTTTGACTGCGCTCGGTGTTAAAGTCAGACAAATTGTAATGTGTCCGAAGAAAAGCAGACAAAATAAGAAGTATGAGAATCATTGTGAAACTATTTTTTTTTCATCTTACGCTCCACCATGAATACCGTGCGTTATGATAATATAATGTGTATAATAAATAATATAATCGGAAAAAACAACACACAGCAGAGACGTAAATATCAGCTGATATAATAATTATATATTGCGCACGACACTTTAAAGATATTAATTTCCACCCGTCGGGTTTTCCGCAGAGCGCCGTAATAATTGAAGAAAACAAATATAATATTACATTATTTCGCTATACATCAAGAGCTGTGCTGAAAAAGAAACCGTTCCAAGCCACCCGTTCTCATCGTCCGGCGCCGCGCCATGAGAGTCTACAGGCCTTTGCGGACCTCCGCACCGTATCTGTATAACATAAAAACGGGTGGTGTGAAAATAAAAGAAGAAAAATGACGACGGTGAAAACGATACATAATAACGATAACAACAATAAAAATAAAAAATCCTCCACTGTTTGTGTCGATATGTAATATTTTTATAGACTATCTAGTCTATTGCCGTTTTGTGTACTACGTGATCGTACATTTTGGTCAGGTCTATCAATGATTCTTTGAAAACGTGTCGTACGAATAAAGGCTATACTCAGCCGAGTATTAGTTGAGAAGATAATAATAATATAATTTTTTTTTTTTTTATGAATTAGCGAAATAATCATGTACGTTCGTATTTTTTATTCAAATAATCGTTTTTTTTATTCGTTTATGAAATCTACTTAATATTTTTTGTGCATCATCTTCATAATTATTTCACGTAAAATCGCTACATTTAATACGATTTCAAATTGCAGGCTACACAAATAATGTTATTATTATTGCCGTAGAGAACACGGTACTCAGATAGAACGCGATTTTTTTCAGTGGAACGAATATTGGGTGGTAACCCTATCAGTAATCATTTTAAAATATTTATACACATGACTACTACTCCCGGTTCGATCTATGACCGTATCAGTGACGAAATTAAAAATATAAATTATAAGCGGGGGGGTTCAAGAAGAATTATTTACCTATAGCTTGCGTGTAAGAGAACCACACAAATGTTTGCTTAGAAATGTGTGTCTTGATGATTTTATAATATTCGTGTTTTATTTTAGTCCAATATAATTGACAGTAAAATTAAACAATTTAATGAAAAATAACGAATGAACGAAGGGTTCACGTGAACAGTCGTCTGAAATTCAATGCCTAATTCATAAAACGATGTAGGTTTCTGAAGGTGAGATTCAGACACCCCTTCCCCCGCCCTAATGAACGGCTCCCCCGTAAATCGCCCTCAGATTTTACGGCGGACACACGATGGTTTTGAGATCACGCCGCCGTCGTTGATCGCTCGCTCGCACCCGTACGTCACGTACTCACTCGTTAACCGGCGCGATCGACCGCACGCGCGCCCGAGTGTTTCACACGCGATAAATTTGGGCGGTTTAAACCGTCGCGGTGGCCGAGCGGACTACCGTTTTCCGTCACGACGCGCCGGCCCGTCGTCGTACGGTCGTACGGTGTCAGCGCGGAAGTCAACACTTTGTAAATCACACGAGCACGTCTCGGACGGCGGTCGACTATTTCACCCGGAATCGCGGCAATTGTGCTCCCTTTATTTTTCCTCTGCGTCTTTCTCCGCGCTGTTGCGGCGGGGTCACGCGACGCGCGATACGCACCGCCGGGTTTTTGGAGTACGCGTCGAGCGGCTCTTGAGCGGACGCGCGCGCTCGCACCGCCGACCGTCGTCGTACCAGCTTCACATCACGGTCCGTGTTGTATCGTACAAAAAAAAAATCGCCTCACGCACTAAGTCGTTCACGTTGAAACCCATTGAATACACTACTGTGGCACGGGGGACGAGGGTTAGTTTTTTTTTTTTTTTATATATATTCGAAGTGTTTTCCGTTCGGAAAAAGAGAGAAAAATAACGCTCGAGGCAGTTTAATTGGATTTGTTTGGGCAATTCAACGACGCACTATTGTAATATTGCTACAGTTGAATAATTTGGTTTGACGGCCTCTCTGATTGTGTATAGTAAATTAATGTTATAATGTCGCCAAATTGAACAAACAACGCGCATAAAAACAGAATAGAGGTACTCTCAAGACTTTGGAAATCCGAAGAGACCCATAAAGGACAAACCATCATGATAAATTGTAATTTAGGTATTTTGGAATATTTCCGTCAGTACATAAATACCTATTGTATTTTCATTTTGTGTCAGATGTTAACACTTTTCTAACCTCACGATTATAAACCAAAAAAATTCACCTGACGGAAATGCGAAACAGGAAAATAAAACATTTTAAGTCGGGAACTGATTCCTTTTTTTTTAGGTTAGTTTCATTTCAAATAAGTTTCAAAAGTTTTATATTGCGCAAGCATAGAACAACCGGGAATAACAAAGTTAAAAATTGTACCAACATTTAATTAATTGGTCTACGCAAAAAGCCAAAGTAACTTTTTACAACGTTTACCTTGGGACTTGTATGTACATAAAGATGTATTAAGTTTTTTCCCTATGAATTACACTTTTCGTATAAGGAATACGGTTGGTTTTTATGATTAAGGTACCTCATAATATACTTAATACTTATATTAATCACGTAAATCTCGAGATATACGTGTCTGTCACCAATACAATAATACGTTCACTGTGATGTGTAATTTTAATCGACCGTTGATTATATTTACATTGTAATATGTTGGATACAGCATCAGAATTGGAAATAGCGCTCGAATTGCTGGCCATCGTAGATCGACGTACCTAATGCAATTTAATCGTATTAATATAATATACGCATGGGCATAAATATATGTATATGTATATGGCGTCGGCTCTTGCGAATTTACCATCACCATATCCCGTATTTACGTAACAATTATACGCGTCACAAGTCACAAACGACACAGCTGCATCAATATTAAAATCAAAACGTTATACGAATTTATGTTGTAGAGCTTCTCGGAATAGGCCGAATAAATGTGTCATGACTGTTACGCTGCCATGGACTTCCGGGGCAGAAGAGAAGTGAGTAGACTGTATAGTATTTGCGTGCACGTGCACGTGTTGTGTGTGTGTGTGTGTGTGTGTGTGTGTGTGTGTGTGTGTGTGTGTGTGTGTGTGTGTGTACAAAGGATGTTTATGCAGGATGAAAACTCGGGAAACACTAGTAGCGTGAGTGCATGTCGTTGATATCGTTGTATACGTATGAAGTATGAACACATGCGTGGCATTTGAACCGGTAAAATCATTATCGAATCTATCGATAGCCGGGAGAGGGAGAGGTTAGAACCCGACTGTACATTATCATCGAAATGTGAACGAAACGTTCTGTTTAAATGTCGTTTCGATGAATCAAAATGACACGATGGAAAAACCGAACGCCTAATAAGTGGTTTTTTATCCGATGGGCAAGAATAGTGATTCCACGGGCGTTAAGTGGTAGACGTTTAATGCACGACTTGTATTCATAGTTTCTATCACGTGATAAAATGGCCCGCGTGCGTGAATACAAACACATAGGTACCTGTAAAATTATTCGCTTCCATCACGACGTACAGCGAACCGTCGTCGGATTTTCAGTTCAACGTCTGCACATCTCTATAACACCCTAATAATTATTGTGTGATCTATCGATTATAGTTTTTTTGTCATTTTTTTAACTTTGGTTAAATATACGCACCGTCGGATAATAAAGTATCTCTATCCCGTTTATCTCCTCAGCCAATTGGAATATATACGTGTATATGAATATATATATATATATATATATATATATATATATATATATATATATATATATATGAATACATTTATAAAAAACAAAGTTTTAGCACTCGATCATTACGTTTCAGATATTATCTTAAAACCTATGGGGACCTGTGACCCGATTTCCATAATTTCTGTACCTACTCGATTCATGGATATTTTTTCTTTGTCGTTATATCAATATTATCTTCATTAATTTGTGGTTCACCCGATCTTTGATGTTTACCCGTCTGTTGCCGAGTTACAATATCATATTATACCAGCGACACTCAACCTTTATGTGCATGCGATCCAAGATATTTATCAAAATCTTCATGCAACCTTTAACCACTATAAAGTTTAACTTACACACCCTTATATTTTTCAATTATTTCTACTTAAAGCAATTATTATTTTCAACTCATTTTTATGTTTTTATGTAATACATTCATATTTATCTAGACATAATTAACTCGTCGAAATATTTGAGTTTCTTTTATTTTAAAATTTTCCTCGTTTTATTAAAAAATAATTGTAGCGTTCATACTTAACAACTTCAAACTATTTTCAAAAGAAACGAAAATAGGCGACAGTGATACATATTTGCAAGGTTATTTTAAAAGAAAACTATTTTATATATTTTTAATTTCTTCACATCCCATTCAAAATTATTTCGAGTGATGCTACAAGTTACAACTAAACTTGGTTGTACTCGTATTTTCAATTTCATCCGAATTAAAAGGACTGGCGTCTTATTTTGATTTTCACGATCAATCGGTTTCATAGTAGATTTACTTGATAAAGCACCCCCGGGCTTGGTCGCGATTTCAGTTAAAAAGTTAAATTACTGCTAGAAGTCTGCGTTTATTGGGCCAGGTATAAATGTGAAAAAATCGTTTCTCTCTGCAACAGAATCGATTGAAAACTCATATTATACCGTTTCGCGCACGTCTCTCGGTGTAGAAAGTAACGATTGCGTTTGAAATCTTTTCCGTAATTCTTTTTTCTGTCATGTCCTCGTTGCCTCACCGGGCCGCGTCGTAACCAAATATTAAGAATAAATTACCAAATGCGATTTCCAACTTCCAGTGTACTCGTCGTGCGTTTTACGCAATTCGATTCGACACGTGTA
The DNA here is from genome assembly GCA_027580255.1 of Therioaphis trifolii. NCBI lineage: Eukaryota > Metazoa > Arthropoda > Insecta > Hemiptera > Aphididae > Therioaphis > Therioaphis trifolii. Next base: position 14,562,753 of record CM050406.1, on the reverse strand, counting down.
TACGTGTTTGTCGTTAGTGGCGGACAACAATTACATAAGGCAATCATTATTATTATTATTATTATTATTACTTTTAGTCGTGGTATGCGTGTATACGCGTTGGAGCCCTCTCCTCGAATTGTTTACGAGTAATTTTGTAAGGCTTATCTTTATACGCATAATGACACGTTTTGAGTGTAAACGACCAGTCCAGTCAGAGGTTCATGCACGACCATTTGCGAAATTAGGGAGCGTGAAGGAAAATAATTTTACACCCTTAGGTTCAAAATTAAAGTCCTCAAAAACGTAACCATATTTATTTATTTTCACATAGGCATTTAATTTCGATAATATATTTTCCTATTGATGTTTTTTTTAGATCATTATTTCAGCATCCATGTTTTGAAGTGTTTTATTTTAGATTTGTATTTACTTATTACGTTAAATAATGTTGTAATACATATTTTTAATGACAATACGATTGGAGAAGTTGGGTTGCATGTTGTGTTACTTTTTACTTGTATTTGTACTATAAGAAAATGCCAATGAAACCTGAAGAAATGTATGGAATTCTTTAATTATTTTATAAGAGTTTAAAAAAAAAATTAGATCGAGAATTTCTCCGAGAGGTAGGAAGTCTGAGTTTTTCAGTTTGGTTATTTCAGCCTTCCCAAAAAATTAAGGTCTAGTTGTGCCGAGGCGCACGACCTTTCGAGTCAATAACGAATGAATCACGTTTGTATTCTAACTACTGGTAATCGTCGATCGTAAAGGAAAGCTCTTGATTGTTGTTCGCGTAACTCGGCGTCCGTTAAAATCGGGGGTGACTATTAGCGAGATCGACGAGCGTGAAAGGTCAACTTCAACACGCAGTACCACCCGCGACCGTCCGGGCCGATTACGTATTGGTCACGTACGTAATACGTGTATATACGACGCGATCATGGATCGTCAATGAAGACGTTTAGCCGTCGCCTGACGGACGGACGTCACGCGACACGACACATGACAGTAAAAAAATATAACTGTGAGCGCCGCGTGTCCGACGGGTGAACTGCGGCCAGGTCACGAGGAAAAACACGCGCGCGCAGTGTGGTAGCGGCGCTGTATTGGTTAGTGTACCTGAACCGGGAAAACTTGTTGTGTTCACGAATGACCGGCAAAGGTTTTAAGTTTTTTTTTCATTTCTCGTCAGGACCCTGAAATCCGTGTATACGCGTACAAATTCGGTTATGTGTACACGAGTGTACAAATATTAAGAAGTCGTTGTGAGCACCGACTAGAATGTATTATATATTATGTATATAATACTTTTTTTTTTTTTACATAAAACGGTCTCGTTTTTCAACCCTCTGCTTTCATCTTACCAAGTCATGGGGATCACCGTGAAAAGGGTTTATCCCGGAAATTTGTGCCAGGCGCTAATCCGCAGACATTAATTTAGTCGTTTGTATAGAAATAATACACTCTTCGTCGGTTCAATTCATAATACAATTTATATCCTTCTGTAGTACTTCAATGTAAGACTGATTGGAAAAACAAATTATAATTTATAATTTTTTCGTTCAATCTACTGTTGTATATTTGAAACTATATCAAAATAAAAATCAAGTATTATATTTCATTCATATTTTGATAATTTTGAAATTTTGTTGACATCAAATTATTGAATGTGACGTAGACATCATGATTTAAATAGCATAAAAAAAAAAAATCGAAAAATACAAATAAAAATTGTTCACGCTTTTCATGCTAAAAGTTAATATTTAACTTCTTTGTTTTCTATGAAAACAAACGAAAAGGTGTAAAAGTTTTATTCGCTCTTTTTGTTATCACATCGTGTCGTACGTGTTTAAAATTAAAAAACCTTTTCGATTCGTGATTCTCTAAACTAGTCTGGTTATTACATGATCAAAAGTGTTTTTTCGTTAAACTCCAGTGTAACTATTGTACACTATTTTGAGTGATTTAGAGAGAAAAATCATACATTTTCAGTGGTAATATTTTAATATAGGCATATTATGAAGTATGAGTATAGAAAAAAAAGTACTTGGCTCATTAGTGTTCACGCTTCTCTGTGTCAGTTTTTGCAAAGTAAAGTGTATAGGTTAAGTATCAATTATTGATGTACGAAATTATTCGAGACGTGAAAAATCGGAAAATATTGCACACATTTATTTTACGATCAATATTTAGCAATAATTGGCATATTTGACTAATCAAATTAACCGTATGTCATTTTACTCACATTACACTTTTGGCTTAAAAAAGTATACTTCGAATGTGTCATTCAGTGTTAACGCGAGACCTGTCATTCTTATTTGATACTTTCATGGACCGCGCTCATGTACTTTAGTATCTACATGTACAGGGGATTGAGGCCAGAGAACACGTTTTTATTTTCATCAGTATATTTTAATGTTTACAAATTAATATTCAAGTTTTGGTTTGTGGAAAAAAACTAAGTAATAGAAATTAAAAAGAAAATAATGATGATTTTTAAGTAGCTGCATGTTATAACTTTAAACATTTTTGATTTATAAAAACTCATATTTTTATATACGCTATAAATGTTTACTATAATATTGCCTGTCTATGGCCAGTAAAATGTTTCATTTTTCATACGATTTAAAAAGTTAAATAGTTGATTGGTGCTTATTTGGTTTTATTGTGTTATCTATATTGGACAAATATATACTTACAAATAATACTTACACAAGCGATAAATACTCAAAAAAAAGTTTAATTTTCGTAAAATTCAAACTTAAATGAGTGTACAAAAATGAGTTGATAATACATTTTGTGCTTTTAAATTAATTGATTAAATACGATGTAAAATTCAATTAAAAATATATAGTATTTATGAGAAATATTTTTTCTATTTTCCACCTTAATCACATTAATCGGCAACTTTGGTTGTTCATAAAGAGTCAGGATGGCAGCTATTAAAACTTTGGCAATTGGACCGCACGATTACTTTTAAAGACAAATGAAAGGTCAGTTGGAGTTTGAGCCAATTTTCCGTATAATATATATACATACAAGTGCCAAAACACAAGAAGGACTAATATCGAGATAATTACAAGTTTTCTAAATTGATTTGATGTCAATATTGTTAAAATTAATTGTAAATTTTCAGAAATTCGAAATTTAAAAAACATAATTGAAATCAAGTTTTTGAAAAATACGTCAATAAAAGTATAAAGAGCTAAATTTTCATCAATTTCTATATTATACATTACATTTTTGACAAACACGATATAGATGTCTTAATCGTATTTATTAACTATGTCATTTATAAATGTAACTACTTATAATGTTTTACATTTTACTCTTAAGTGATTTGAATTATTTATCAAAAAAGTAGAAGAGACACAAAATTTGGGCTAAGTTATAATATTTTGTGTTATCAGGTACACAAAATTAAATCAATGATTATAATAGCAATAATAATAAAAATATTGTAAAGAATGTAAACGAGGTTTGAAGACACGCCCAACTTAATAACGCGATTTGACCATAAATAATAATATAATATTATAATAACGGAGAAACGTATTTGAATATTTGTGAAAAATAACACACACATTTGGATAATAGTTCTGAAAATTACTGTCTCCTTGTACTTAGATAAGTAAATGGTTAATATGATTTTCTTAAGAATATAATCACATATTTAATAAGTCATTATAGGTTTAATCATTGGTGTTGGATAATATCACATCACATATTTGCTTTGTTAAGAAAACTAGAACGCAGCATATGATATTATGAACGAATGTAGGCCATGTTTTAAATCATTCAATCAAAATTAATTAATTTACGCGTAAATAAACGCAATATACTCAATACTATTATTATTATTATATTCTTAATTATTGATACATATAAAATCAACTTGGTAAAAAGTTTTGAATTTAGTTTATTAAAATTATATAAAATAAATAATTCTATGATTGTTTAAAATGAAAATGATAAAAATATCAAATATATGTATGCAATATAAAGATAAAACTAAAAAGTTAGTGTGTTTACAGTTCAAGTTATAATTTTAAACGAATGAATAAAATACCTATCTCATATAATTAATTTTATCAATTTGATTTTATTATTTTCAACGTTTCGCACCAAAAATTATCGTTTCTTATCACATGTATGTATTCATCTTAAAAAATATGAACTATTCGCTCAAATAATAAAAAATACATCCATGCCTTCATGTAAAACCCATAAAACGATGTAGAAACGAGACAGATTGTTTAAAATAATCTTAATCAATCTGATTATGCCACTCATGAGCTGTTACCTTTTACTAGTCTATATGAAATTCAAATCATAATTCAAAATTACCAAACAAAAAATCTCCGGAGTATGATTTCATAACAAATAAAATTATTAAAATCTCCCAACAAAAGCAGTCACGTTCATAATTAAGTTGTTAATCTCATTACTCGAACTAGGTTACTTTTCAGATAAGTGGAAAAAAATAACTACCACCATGATAAAAAAAATCTAATAAAAGATAATGTCAATCATCAAACTATTGACCAATTTAAATCGTCTACTATTTCAAACACAAATTGAAAAAATAATCTATATTAGACTTACAAATCGTATACTTCATCGATTGATGCTATCTCTTATCATTCATTAAGTTATAGGTAGTGTACTATTGCACTGATGGTAGGTATATTGTTTATTACACATATTAAAACATCCTTACGAACGCTTATTAATGTAATTAAATCATTTTTTTGTTTTCAATGAAAATTTACTGTTATTATAAATACTTCGTCTTCAGAAAGCAAAAATACTCAAGTAGGTGAACCAAAAAGCTCTAAAGTAGGTTCTCTATTTTATTATATGCATATTTTTTATCTTCACACAGATATAAATACTGAACTCGCATTATATGTCGATATTAGTGCAGTATATATACATTTTAAAAATTAAGTAATTATCACAAATAATGTTCCAAACATATCCTACAATCATGTTGTACACAATACTGTAAATTATTATTATACAGCAGTATATACAGTATATATTGTACAGTAGTATAATTTACTTTTCGACTTTTACTAACTCTCCATACTCTTTCGAATTGGTGGATAATGAAATCTTTTGGTCTTCGAAAATTAAATATCCCGGTGTAACACTAGATCGTACATTAACATGGAGTTTTCATATATCAAAAAAGTTCCAATAAGGATACCAAAGATTGAAACTTCATATCAAAAAAACTCCAATATGGATACCAAAAGCTAACACTTCTCCATCCTTTATTAAATCATAAGACTTTTTTCAGTCAGAAATATTAATTATTGTTGAAAAAATAAGTTTTTTGTCCATTCATATTATATGCTGATCCAGTATGAAACAATACTGTGTAAAAAAGCACGTTTAATAAAATTTAAGTTCTTCAATCAAAAATGTTATGAATTATGTCTTAAATGTCCAATCTTAAGTCAAATGTTTTAAACGCGTTCGTCCATATGACAAACTGCATGAAAAATAATAATAAAAATATAACACTATTAAATTTGAATGAAAAAAACTTATTGTTTCTTTGATTGGTGATCAAATAATTGAAGTACGTTTGATATTTATCTAAATATTATAAGAGTATTTGAATTTTAAATTCAGTATACTATTTTATTTAACATTAAGTAATATTAAATACAATTTTATTATTAGCGTCAAATAAAATTTTAAATTTGTTTGAGCAACTTAATAAATTAGTATGGAATATTAATATTATTTGTACATAATACGAGATGTTTGATTTTGATATTTATGTATTGCGTATTTAATTTTTGCAAAGTATTATAGCTAAGGACTTTATACTTTATATTTTTCAAACATATTTTTTGAGTATAGCATAAAAACACTTTTTATAATTTACAAAGTTTTATATCATTCATGGGAAATGATTTCAAGTGTTGATAAGACTATCATAAATAAATTATTCTTTTATTTGACTATATTTGACTATATGAAATATGCATATTATGTATGTTATAGATACGAGTATAATGATTTACGATTTATTGAGTAAAATAGAATATTTTAACAAACGATTTTAGATAAAATATCCAATTTTTTCAATAAACTTAAGTTTGATGTATATAAAAATGTAATAGACAACAAAAAAGTATTGAAACCATAACACAGTTCATTAGGAGTATTCAAAAAAATAATGCACTGCTAAGCAATGAACATATATATCATTATTTATTGTTAACATGTAAAAAAATATGATTACAATACTATTTTTAGCTGTCTGTATAATGTCTAGTAATTAAAAAACATGTGTACGCAATGTTTTTTTGTTACCTCGTGTGTCTTTTTAAAAGTTATTTAAGGGTCACACGTTAAAAAATGTTTTGTATCAAAAAAAAAAAAAAAAAATGTATAGCGAACGTTATCGTCCTTATACATAGTTACTGATGTGATTTAAATTTAAATGAACCGTAATAATTATGGATAACGTGTATTTCTCACACCTCATCTTTTACTGTCACGATCAATTCAGCAAACAGTAAATATGGTGACAATTTGATCTTTGAGACGAATTTCCCTGTCATACTCCGTGACAGTCACCTGACCTATACGCGGGTGACTGGCGATGGCGAGACACAATCGGAGCGCCGTTTTGACTTTCTTGTGACGCGATGTAATTGGACGTCGTTTACTATCATTGTAAAGCGACTAATAGTTTCGTCTGTACGTATATACGGTGTAGCGGAATAATGTGTATATTGTTTTTATGTCCGTAAAAAGTTCGGTCGTTTTACATCGATCACAGCGGTCGGAACTAGAGCGTTGCCAGGACGATCGCGTTTCTTACACAGAACGCACCTATATAGTATCATCATTGTGTATCGACGACGGACGGGACCGTTTACAAGGTATATAAGCACTTATACATTATTTATAATCTCTGATAATTGTGCGATTCAATGTTTTCCTAATGGTTTTAAACGCCAGTCATTCTGTTGCGCGACGGATTCGTTTATTATCTTGTAATACTATCGTTTACGCGGCCTCCGTTGTACGATATAATTGATTAGGTAACGTAATAGTTACTGTTGTGCCTTTATAGTCTGTAGACGTATAATAATAACAACGGGCTGTGGTGCAGGACTATTTGTTATTTCACGACATTTCCAGGGCGTCGAAATCACTGCAGTACCTACTACCTACCTATACGACTGATCACACCGAGAACAGATCGGACAAATGAACGGTCTAATAGGAATAATAATAATTATATAAATAATAATAATAATAATTATTATTATTATCATCATTATTATTGAGGTCACCAGTGTGTGATATCACTATCAGCTCTGTACAACACCTAATACGGTGCGTCGTAGTTGTACCCGCGTGATGCGTACGGGGACAACGTTATGTACGCGCGCGTCGCGTCGTGCGTTCTCAGGACGTGGGTAATGAACTACACATGGTAATTGCTTAATAACGAACCCGGCGACAAGACTTGTGCCGCGGACTGATGCAACGCACATTTCAGTAATTACTATGGATATAACGCAATTAATTTCTAATGAAGTTTTCCTTTTTAATACTTAATTAACGTCTACGGAAATAGCATCGGGCTGGTTTCCAAGTATACTCGTTTCTAAAATTAATGAATTCTAAAATAAAACCCGATATCACGACCACTGCCGAGTGATTTTTTTCGCACCCTTACGCAATGATTGTATACGTAGGTACGCCTGCCCAGATCAGACGTTCAAAACTGACTGACACGTTGCGGTGTACATGACATAACGTACCTATAATAATAATTATAGTCCAGTACCGTAAGGGACATGAGTTTTGATTATTATAATAGTCTTCCGAACGCTGTCTCAATTTATAGACTGTTTTAATTAACCTAACTGTACGGTACACTACGTTAATTAGACCGAAATTGCAGATTAAAGAGCCTACTGGAATCAGTAAGCCTGACGTAACGATCGATTGAAGTATGACTACTCAGCCCATCTCCAGACATAATATATATGATGTTGTGTTCAAAATTGAAATTGTCGTCTCGGATAAAGTCGTCTTTTAGCTTATCAATTAGCAATAGATATGATGTTATTATACATCGCATGTGCCATGACGTGTACCCCGATACGTGTTAGTGTTAGAGAAAGTTTATTGTGATTTACAGGACGATAGGATCTGTACGTTTCATCATATTGTTCTACACCGAATGCGGCGTAGTTAGTTAATCCCCATTAACGAGCTCGCTGCAGATTAATATAATATTTTCAACGTTATAATATAATATTATACCACAAATCAAATATGATGCCAACACTGCACAGTGCACACACATAATGCGCGCCACGAGTTAACACCATTCACCGCGACCACCAACGCCGCTATTTAGTGGATTAAATTATATCGTGATAAAGTGCGCATTGTGTGTGTTTTTTACTTTTGTATTCAATAATCATTTTTCGTTCAATTTATCATGCTGACGAGTTCATTTTGGATTCCGAGCAGATCCGGGAGAGCTATTAATTTTACGGTTGTGTGCGTGTATTTTTTCACAGATTTTCTCTCCAAAAAGCATGTACTTTCAGGATCAATTAAGTGTCCGAAAGTATATTTTCATACAACAGGTGTTCTCCAGTGATTAAAAATTGAACATAGGTTACATTATAAAATCTTATGGGTTTTTGAGAAAACCATGAAAAATGGTTAAAACATGTTTTATTTTTCAAAAGAATCAACTTATAGAATGCATAGTGACCATTGTAAATTGTACATTTCCTCATCTTTAGATTAATCAAAACTAGAATTAGTTACATTGATGAGAATAGTAGTAACGACATGATGTTAATCAAATAACAATAACATCAGCCCTAATTTCTGTGAAAGCCTTCATATAAATAATAATGATTATGTTAAAAATACGAGTGGTAACTTCTATACGCCATGGTTTTGAACAAAATGGTACGTTCCAATTACGATTATTCGCATAGATTCAGATTAATCGTATTATTGCGTTTAGGTTAAAAGCCGCATATTTAGTATTTTATCTCGAATTTCACTATAGGCACTTTCTGTTTGGCGCCGGAGTGAGCAGACGAGACGGACGAGCATAGCCGGATTAGGTACTTTGGGGACCGTAAGCAAATTATTTAGATGGGCCCAATTAATGACTAAATAAATTTAAGTAACATCAATAAAATATAAAAAACATTATTGTTTTCTATTATATATAGTATTTATACAAATTTAGTGGGAGTGAATACTACAAATAAGACAATATATTTCATTATTTTATAAATGTTGAATTGAAAACTTTTAATCTAACAAATAAATTTTTAAATTAAAAGTTTAAAAAAATTAATATAGTTTTGGATACATAAGATGTGTGTCCTTTCCCTCGATTTCCGTGCACAGCGATATATTTCGGGCTAAAAATGCGTCAAATTTTGAAAGAAGCTCCAATATTCCAAGATAATTTACATTATGATTGATTAGAGGGTTTGGTAATACGCTGCCGGATCAGTTAGTCATATATTTTTTTTATACCGGACATTTTACGGGCCGAATTTTTTCTAGGGCCGTAAGCAATGCTTATTTTGCTTGTAGGTAAATCCGGCCCTGCGGACGAGCGTCACCAAACCTATACTCCACCTGTACGACGTTATAGTTTTTATGTTGTTATCCCGTATTCCCGTTCGTACGTATTTTGTTTGCGCGCCGACTGTTAACGCACGTGCAATATCCATTACTTTCCGCGCCGGTTTCGTGATTTCGTGACGCCAACAAGCCGCGTACCGTTTGTCACTCAATCAATCGCACGTGTCCGACGCGTCTGTGGCGTGATATTTACAGTTTTTCCGCCTGAGCACACGCCGTGCGACATGATCGTGTGTTTTACAGTACGTATTAAAAACAGGCATGTTGTCGTGTACGTGCGACCTGATCTTTCCGTGTCTAGGAGTCCACGATTAGGAATCACTGGACAATTCCGGCATTTCGCGCGATGAAAACTAAACACGCGGAATTCCCTCGTCCCACGAGCTCCGCGCGATTTTCTACGGTGGCGCGGCGTGCAGAGACGTAGTCAAGAAGGGAATCCATAGGGTCCGGACCACCTCCACCCCTTCGAAATACGATCGACGATATTTTTTTTGCACTTGTATACCTTATAATTAATTCTATGTTACTGACAAAATCACCGAATGATACGGTTAGCACGCACACCAAACCGCATAATAATTGCGTACGGATAAGAAATAACACATTTCAACTTGACCCGCCCTCTCCAAATAAAAACCCGGCCACGTCCCTGGATGGCGGCGCACGTATTATAACTATATCTTGAGATTCGTTTTTGTTTCGGTGAATTTCATTGTTAACGTACGGCCGGGTCCGCTCGATGACGGCCTCCGTCGGCGCCGGCGTTATCGCGAAACGCATAACGAAATATTTCGTGTGGCACGTCGATTTCGCGATACACGCAGTGACGTAGCCCCTCCGCCACCAGTGCTATCGTAGTGTCGTTGTCGTCGTCGTCGTCGCCGCCGCGTCGTGTTCGAAACGTGACAAAAGTGAATATTGTAATGATATATGACCATTGTCGTCGTCTGCCGCACAAACGGCCTCCCTCGGAAAATGAGGGACGACGACGGCGACGACGACGATAACGATAACGTTTACCGGACGGACCGTCTGTCGACAAAGAAACCGCACCGCATCGTCCGCAGATCGGCAGTAGATCCCGACACAGGCGGCACCGGCCGAACGTCTCCGACCTACTTTTCCCGTCGCCGTCGGCGGACGGAAGTTGCGGGCGCGCCCGTCGCATGGGCGTCTCTAGTCTCAAACACGACGTGGCGGAGGTAGGGTCAGTAGCCCGTCATATTTTCACGTTGCCGTCGATGGCGCGTGAAGATCGCAGTCGACGTTGTAGGCAGTGGTGGTTATAATTGACTTTTAAGGGGGGGAGGGGGGCGAAAATAAAAAAAAAATCGTAGGGTCAATAATGTTGGATAGAATAATGTTGGCACCTATAAGAACAAAAATATACTAAGCGCACAGACATCTTAACAAATTGCAGTACGATAAAAATTAAAAATAGGTATATGTTTTTTCCTTTTTGTGTAAGATTGTACCATGATTTATAGGTACTAAATAAATAAATTTACAAAAAAAGGCCCAAGGGGGGATCCACCTATCCCCCCCTTATAACCACCACTGGTTGTAGGTGATCGGATTCGATACGGACGTTTTTATAAATCCAAAGTGGTCGCGTGATCTGCAACATATTATGAGCGCCGAGAGATTTGCTCGTGTCGCATACACCGCACCAAAGATCAGTTGACGTTGATCGATTTTTTTTTTATTGTAATCCCGTTGTTGACGAACGGATCCCACAAAAGTGTTGTTCGCGTCCGTAGGTTTTTCATGTTAATATTATCTTTTATCAATTAACTGTTGAACATTTATCGAAGGCGAGGCTGATCGGTGAAATTTTGAATTCGGTTCTCGTGAATAGTTTCCACGGTTTTAAAGTTTATGGAACGCATACGATTTGTGTTTTGGACTGTTCGATTTGTTAGGAAATAATTAAAACAGACCCGGCCGTCAGCAACCTTCGGAGGTGAATAATATTATATCACTTTGTAAATTAATAAAAAACAAAAGGAATCAAAAACTTGACAGTTGAAAGGGCGTACGAGACGTATTTGTATGGTACCTGTTCGGCATACAATGTTGTTTATATGCACGTGTTATTGTATAACTCGGCCCCTAAAAACAAAATGACCGCTTCCGTGTTCCTCTAACGTATTAACGATTTTTACTTTACCGTATTGACGTAGTTATGCTGTCGTTTGAATCCGATTTGAAATCGTCCAGGAAAATATTATGCTCGCTTAAAGTACGCGCTACGCATCACACAACGCGTATTATACCGTTTACTAAAAATAGGTTAACGCACGGAATATGTCGTGAAATGTGTAAAACGAAATCGAAAGACACGACGAGAATCTTTCGATACGCGCTTAAACACTTGTGGCCGCCGCAGTCAGTAAATACCGTACTCGACGAATGATATGAATTCGTACATAATAATATTATATGCGAGCCATAATAATTACGGTGAATGATATTTTGCTGGTGTCCCCGAGGAGGAAGAGGCGGTGTCGTCTGGCATTCGCAGTGTTTTTTTCTCCTTTTTTTATTTTTTTTATTTTTTATTTTATTTATTCACCGCATACGGTCTGGTCGGCTCGTGTCTGGCGCGACGGGTGGACGACTCACGGCGTAGTGCTGTGTAAACCCTCTCTCGCGTCCCCGTCCCGCCGTACGGCGCAGCGCACATACATTACGACACTGTGTGTACGGAGAGTACGTTCGGTGCGTTATCGTGTGTGCTATGCTCGCGTATCCGGTGAACTGCACCGGCAGCCGTTGCACGGTATTTGTTTTTATCATGACGTTTACATTATTTTAGTATACAAACACCGCCGATGCGTTTTGGTATTTATTTTGTTTTTGTTTTTTTGTTTTTATTTTATTTTTTCCCCTACCGTCCGCGCTACCGAAACAGTAAGGGTGTTTTCAAACGGTTTGTTTTCCGCGCTGAACGCACAACAGTCTTGTATTACATCATTGTTGTAATGTGGCAGAGCCAGTGCGAATATTTTACTACGCGGAATGAGTGAGAAACCCTCTGCGCGATTTTTACATTTCAACTTAAATATAAAACACACACCCACACACACACACACACACACACACACACACACACACACATACACACACACACACACACACACACACACACACACACACACACACACACACACATACACACACACACACACACACACACACACAGCATACATACATGCGCTCATTTATACGCATATATACCGGGTGATTCTTTTATTGTTCTACTCTTATTTTCTCCGTCCATTTTGGAAATGAAAAAAAAATGTTTTAGAAAATTAGGATATTGCAACCCTACAGTTTTACAAACATCGAATTTTCTGATATTTTGTCGTTTAACCAATTGTTTAGTTTTCTTAGATAGTAACTGCTGTCATAAAAGAACATTTGTTTGGAATTTTTTAGTGTTTAACCGATATTATAGGAGTATGAGTATTTTAAGTCTAGAACGGTAGATTAGTGGCAGTACATTAAGACGGGTTACTCTGTTTCTCCACCCCGAAATTCAAAACTAAAAGTATTAACATGTTCGGTGTTAGTTTTATGTCTTTTGTAACATAAAGCATTTAGTATTGTAGCGTTGCATATAATGGTTGTCGTTTTAAAAATACCAAAATCTTAAAGAATCACGTCAATAAAAAAAAAATAATATAACATGTTTTTTCGCAGATCAATTGAATTCTAAAAATGAAAAATACCAAAACAGATATACAGAAAACGAGTGTGAAACGATGTAAAAATCATCCGGTACTCGTCGACGATAACACACACACACATATATATATATATATATATATTATATAATAAATATTCGTATGGAAAAAACGTAGAATTCGCATTCGCGGAAACCGCGCATCGTCGTTACGGATTCACAATGCACGGGGGCAAAGCGGACGTATGTGCAACGTTATTTTTACAACGCGTCAATCACGAGGGTTTTCCATTTCTTCTCGCACACACACTCTCTCTCTCTCTCTCTCTCTCTCACTCTCTCTCTTTCTGGCCAGTATAATATACGTCGCGTATAATTTATTATTATTTCTCCGTCGCCAACGCCGCCACGACGTGATCTCTTATAATAATACATATTACTTATCCGTAACACACGCGCTGGCGTGCGTACAAGTTGTATACATGCCGCCGCCGCCACGTCGTTCCGCGGCGAGCGGTGCACGCGATTCGCGTGGAATTTACGCAACGAAAAGAAAAACGGGCCTCCGAGTCTAATTGATCGCCGAAACGTCTCGCGCGTCGCGTACGCCCGCGACGCGGTTTCGTTTTTCCGCGCGGTTCGACGTCGTTTCCACCGGCGCGCCACGTCGTGTTTACCCGCCGTGGACCACATGTCATTATACCGTTACGATCGACAATGTATTATAACTATATACTGCACTGTCCGTCGTAGTGCTGAGCATGTAATCCGGATCAATCCGATTCCGGATTGGTTATCCGGATCCATCCGGATTGCAATAAATTCCTTAATCCGTTTAAACCGGATTTAGGTAATCCGGATACATTCGGATCGGCAATCCGGATCCAACCGGATCGACAATTCGGATTGATAATCCGGTTTAATAATCCGGATCGACAATTTGGATCGATAATCATATTTTTCATGAAACCATTATTTTTCGAAAATTGAGTAAAGTATGTATGATACTATAATACCTTTATATTTTAAATAATTAAAATTTCGAATCTCTGATCAAGATTGGTGAGTTAAAACCGAAATCCGGAACGATGGATTAAAACCGAAATCCGGATAAAACGGATTGAATCCAAATCCGGATTGCATAATTCTAATCCGGATTACGGATTCGTCAATGAGCTGCTCAGCCCTAGTCCGTCGAACGCGCAAATGAATAATAATCATATTATTACTACACCGCTCCCGATATCCGATGAATATTATTATTATTATTAAACACATACGTAGTCCATGAAGTGCGAGTAAACTATATCGTATTAATATTATTATTATTACTATTACTATTACTGTTCAAATTATTTCATAGTATTATAATATACCGCTTTGATATGATGATTGAATATCGTAAATAATTACGTTTGAAAATATTATTGAACGATCCGCAGTGTAAAAATTAAGCAATTAAAAATTATATACGTTGTATCAATAAAGGTTATCTGACGGGTGTACTCGTAATTTTATTTATTTATTATTATTTTTTTTTTCTCAAGAGAGACGGATTTATCTCATCAATTAATTTTTCTCCGCTTTCGACAACATCGATTTGTATACTCAAATGCCGATGCGTATCCACATCATGTATAATATTATTTCAACGCAAAATGAAGTTTTATCGTGGTAAAATATAATATTTTCTTCTCGGATTCTTAGACGCACAGCGTTCGTCGGCTGAAAAAGATTGCCAAACGATCCACTCGACATTCTTTAGACCACGGATACCGGACCCAGTGACGTTTCCGCACGTCTTTCTCGATCTAGTTGTCCGATCCTGTCGCCGGACGTTTGCGAATGGCGCTTCTCCGAGAGCTCGGCTGTGTTGTTGCGCGTTGACGTGTTTTGATCTCGATTCTCCGCCGGTTCTTGATCACCAGTACCTTGGGTATTATAAACCTCATTTCCACCGGCCTCGTTGTACGATTCGTTTAGGATCGATCGTCGAGACTTTTACACGGCTTTTGGTCACGTCGTACATTTCGGTTCGTCGATATAACCGCGTTATTATATTATTACGTTGCCGTAAAACTTGAACACGGTGTCGGCGATTGAAAACTTCTGCTCGACTGCCGGCGGGCGTCGACGACACGTAGGTATTTAACTGTGAATTACTGCGGACAAATTTAATGTGCGCCCGGAAAGGCAAACAAAATAATTCACAGACCGTTGAAATAACACGGTGAACCAATACGGGTTCATTGATTACAAGACGGCGATCAGTTTAATTGGTTTTTGAAACATTCATAGCTGCATGCATGTACCTGTCATGTGTATAGAAAACACGAGTAACTTCGACGAAAAGATTCTTTTCGGAATAATTCGAGTACTAAACACAATGCGAAAAACCCCTATCGGAAAATAAATTTTGTTTTAGGTTTCAGTTCTTTATATACCTACTGGCAGATTTTTCATGTGTGTTTAAATGTTTTAGAAGTTGTTTAATTATCACGGTGATTCAAATCCCGTTTTTGTCTTGTTATTAAATGTAAAACTATATATTACTATCACAAAAAATGTATGTACCCATGTTCCCCCTGATTCCTGACTATATTAATTTTTTATATCACTACATGAAATTACGCATACATCACATAAAATTATAAATACAATAAACGAAATAATACATTTTCAATATAACTTATGTATTTTATGTAAGGGTAAATACTAAAATACATGAAATTCTTTGTAAAAAAGCTTAATAAATAATAAATATTATAATTACTACTCACATACATTTTCTAATGGGAGAGGAGGCAAAAATAATTCAAAATTAAATGACATTTTTTTTTTTTTTTATAAAGATAACTCTCTCTAACTTAAATATATTATTAATTATAGTGCTATATTAATTACCTAGGTTTCATCATACATTTAAAATTTCCAAAAATATTATCATCAAAAGTAGGTATTCAATTATATTTACAACATTATTATTTATTCTTTATCGTCAAATGCAAATTGTAGTCTATGTGGATATTCTCTACTAAATTGTGTTAGTGCCTTATCAATTAATAATTATATTTCAACACATAATATGCGTATTGACTGACAGGTGTCAACTATGTTGGGACTGTTAAGTGTTGGGGGTACCGAATACCTACACTAAATTAGTTCGATTGTATCTCGTAAATTGAAAAGTTTAGATAAAATGACCTATCGAGCGGCATCTAATATAATTATGTAATGACCAGCGATTTTTTGCTAAAGTGAAAACATCATATCAAACTACAATATGACAAGATTTTGAAAGAAATTATTTTAAAATCTGTTAATGCGGCCATGGTAGAAAATGTTTTGGGAAACTGAATAAAAAACCTAGTGAGGGTAACTGTCACCTCTTGCCCGCTCAAGATGTCCATGAATACTGTTATTTATTATCAATCATCAGTGTGACTGTGTGTATTAATTTTTCTTCTAAAATGCTTGACTAATTTTCATTTTCATTATTCTATCTTCATTCTTCACAACAATTGGCCATTAAATGACTATATTTAAGTTAAAATACTTAATTTTTAATAACTACCCCTAATACGCATTACACACACAAACACACATCAATATACATGTACAGAATTTTTAGTAGTTTCACCTCAATTATTTTAAATGGGTGTATAACTACCATTTTTATTAACACATTAGGGTCGTAATAAATTTGTACTACAATAATGATAATGAACTCTTTTCATTTTACTTCTTGAAAATAAATTTCATGTGAATTCAACTTGAATGGAATTGTGTGTATTTTAATTTCACATTACTTTCATTGTTCTGAATATGAATGTCTTAAAGCCGGAAATTTATGCCTCAGCTTTAATGCGTTTATTTTTAATAATATGTGTGTATAATATACAGATAATCAAGGAATTTGTAGAAATACGTAATGAGCTTCATTGAAAATATTAATTATGTCATCAGTTTAATAACTACCAAATCAGATGGTTAAAAAAAAAATTGTTATTATAATTCATTGAGTAGTGCCTTAAATTTTCTCAGGAGTAGGTACATATTTTCATTATTAAGCATAGATTTTCTTCTTGGTAGTGTAGTATTCGTGTTATTTAAATACATGATGCATATAATAATAAAATAATATATAATAATAAGTTTTATATATTGAGAAAATGTACTTCTTAATTACTTGAAATTCATAGTTAATTTACAAGTTGCTTTTAACGTGAAAATTATATTTTAAAATTTAGTTTACTTGATGATACACTTTATAATGAATTTTTATAATACACTGATTTATTTTACTGAATACTATTGGTTAACACCAAATGTATGCTCATAATTAATTAATACTATCGTAATAATTTATACACTTTTATAATATTATTTTATAATCTATACATCCAACAAGTTTTCATAGAATTTCGTTATTTTTATTTAATAGATTATTATTTTCATCAATTTTAAACTGAATTTTATTCGATTGTGTAAAAAATATTTATTTTAATTTTATTTTTATTCAATTATGTAACTTATCAAATTAAAATCATTCTGCCTTAAAGATAATTACACTTTTTCCATCACGAAACTCTTGAAATAAAATTGTAATTTCATTAATGTAAATACCAATATGATTCAAATTCTATGACTCTTTGGGTTTAATATGAGAAATCTAAAGGTTGTTAAATCCCACTGTAAATGTTAAGATTACATTAAAAAAATATACAGTACGTATACATTTGAAATTATTTTCACTACTTTACATAATTATTATTTCAAAAACATAACGTGTTGATTTTGTAATTAAATGTCAAACCAACTTGACATGAGCAATTTTGATTAAGGTTTAAATCTTTATAAACATATTATGTAAAGTTGAGAGAGTATTTCATTAGTTATTGCGTATTATTTATTTTGAAATGTAGATATTTAGTAAACCTTTGGCTTTTGACAATCGCCTCAAAATGTAAAATGTTGGTACATTGCATTTTATGTTTACCTGCTTAGTAAACACTGGTGACTTGTTGAAACGATGTTAACGACAAAAATCCCATTTACCGGAACTCGAGCGTAATTTTGACTGATCTCAACTCAATTTCCTATTGTAATTTATTTTTCCCTTTTTGTTATTCAACCAGCTAAACTTATTGTTCCGGAAAAATGAAAATATTTTTGACTAAAAATTGAACACTATGAACGTCTAATCAAACCCATATTATGCTAAATCTCTTTTAGACAAATCAATAATATGTTTCATAATGCGTCCTTTTGTGCCAACAATGACATCGATATTTTATAGGAAATAAAAATATAATTATTTTTCATGTAATGGTCTTTAAGTTCGTGTTTTGTAAATGTTTTTTTTTAATAAAATCTACACAAAACAATTTAAAACTAATTCGTAAAAGCTCAAATGTTCAAAAATTAAAAAAAATCGTTTAAAATGTAATATTTTATTAAAATATTATACCTAATGTAACGTTATGATTAGTAAAAATCGATGAGTATGTTAGTAAGAATCTACCTAGAGTGTTTTGTACATCTTGAGAATGCAATTTTACATATTTTTTGTATTCCTGTATACTCCATGTAATTCAATATATTAAATACTATTTTATACTCACTACTATCAAACGATAAAAGTTGTCTTTACGAATATGAGTTGAGGTAGTACAGAAATTTACATTTAAGATATTTTTCTAGGTACGTTTCAAAAACAACCCGAAAACAAGCCCTTTAAAGTTGTAATCCGGGTATGAAAGTTTATTGCGTTGTTGTAAAAGTTTTCCTTTCGTCACTTATTTTCTCTTATATTTTGCAATACGCGAACCAGCCCAACTTAACTACTATAGCGGTTTGCCCCGCATTTGTGGTTAACTATAATCCATGTATTAAATTTTCCACATTTATTCACATAATGAAGTGGTTTAAAACACGTGTCTGAGAGAAGATCTTGGCTGTATCTATTCTATTGAATTTATAAATTTCATGTTAAATTTTGTTAAAACCAAAGTACTTGTAAACTATTTGGTGTGTATATATAATTACATGTATATGTGTTTGCGAGTGTAAGTATAAATATTTTTAGTTAACACAGTGTGTTGTGTGCACAATTAATGCAGTAATGTATGTGGGAAAAACCAGTTAAAATGTTAATAATAATATACAAAATTTCTAAACTTCGAATAGCGTTTGTAAACAACTGCAGTGTTCCGCTGCAGTGCATTAAAAAAGTGCTGCAATTACTTTTAAGCGAAAACTGTAAGCATAATAATATTTTAATAATTTATGACGCAAACAATATTAAAATAAGATATAAGGAAATTCTACTGTAAAGCAGGGTGAATATATTTTTTTTTCTTAAACGCTAACGTCCCTTTCTATTGGTTATAATATATTAAACATATCCCGGAAAATATTATTTTCATTCCGTATAAATATAATCAATTTAAATACTTCTCAAAGTGAAATTTGAATAAATGTTATGTACAGTTTAAATATCTTCGTAATTATTATTCAACGGCTACATAAATTACCATAACTTATTCGAATAAAACTGCAATACTTTTTTATTGCGTTCATTATTTCATAGCAAAATTTTAAAATTTGTTATCACGGAAGAATTTCAGTAAAAAAATTTAAAAAAATTCCTCAGCTGTGACTCCGTGAGCCTAATAATTTATATTTAATTGAATATACGTGTTGCATTAGAAGATCACCTTTTATCTACATAAAAAAATATCAGAGGGTTGTATAATTTACTTATTTCATTATTTGGATAAGATATGAATATCAAATATATGATTATTTCTACATAATATCAAAGTGTATGGTTTTCTTAAAATGTATATCAGATAATTTATCTAGCATGCTCACGCAATTTTAAACCTCTTTCTTGCATACAATTTTATTTGATTTTACGTAAAATTAGAAAAATTGTAAAAAGTATAATTTTTTTAAAATTATTTTGTATAATATAAAGTATTATTACACTTTTTCTTACAATAACTAAAACTATATACGTAATTTTCTGATTAAGAACATTTCTTTAAATGTATTATTAGGTATTAAAATTATTGCAAATGAATCAATTATTCAATAGGTATTTACACATAATAATTACAATTTTCGAATAACGGGACGTCGTTTGTGTGGATCACCCATACTTATCCGATATACTATTTTAAAATTTTAAATGTATTTATTTATAACACTCAAAAATATATCAACTCTGCTTCGCTACCCTAAACTTAAATACAATAATGGAAATATTTAAATTAAAATATTCAAATAAAAATATTTCATCTGCGAAAAAAAAAGTTAGTTTTAAGCAGTAGTAGCTATTTAAGAAAATTAAAAACTTTATGAAAAATCGCGTAGATGGGAAATAATTTTTTTCATAAAAGTTTAGTTTCATTTGTGATTTGTATTGTAAGTCTGTATAAAAAAAAAACATATTTTCACTGTATAGAGTTGAAAATAAGATGGCTGTGTTTAAATAATCATCACATCAAATTGTTATAAATATTAATGTTATATTTCGTCATAGTTTTTTTCATGAAAAAAAAGTCAATATATTTTATAATAACCAATATAAAACAGTGGAGAAGTGAGGAGTAAGGTTAACATAGTAAAATGTTACTTAAAAGTAAAAATGCTATAAATCTTATATAATGTAGCCTGTATTAAATTACAACATATTGATTAAGTTATTTAACCATTTACAAACTGTTGTATTTTATCAATGTTTCCACATTGAAGGTATTGATTTACATCACAGAAAATAATACACTGCATAAAAGTTATATTATAATTTTTGTCGAGCAAAATGTTTGCATTTTATGGGTGGGTTTAAGAAATTGGTTTGTACGGTTGTCGATTTCAGCAATCACGCAAACTCAATATGCACACAACTTCAAAAAATATTGAGTAAGTATTTATGATATAATAATTAATATTTTATCATGTCTGTGAAAAAATACCGTAAAAACAATAATTTACGTTTTATAGCCAATGATTTAATTTAAAATGACAGCAAAACAATGGAATATATTTTTCTAGTGTAATAATAGAAAATAATATAATACATAGGATTTTTTTTTCTTGTAAATTGTGCCCAAATGTGTGCAGCTACTGTATGCTAAAACAATATGACGACGACAATAAAGAAGAGGAATAAACAATGTATTGTGTGCGTGTATATATTAATATTTATTTTCACATTGGTACTACCTTTAAGTATAACAATCGCTCAAGTTTGAATGCTTACACGATATGTACATGTATATATATATTATGTACGTAAATACACGAAATGTATACATAATATATCTATAGGTATGTGAAACGTTATACGAGAGTAAATAAACAAGAGTGTGCCTGTGTTTCGCGATACATATTTTACAGTTCTGTCGTTTTGAAAAAATAGGAAATGTGTAAAACGGTATTTCAACTGAAAAGACTTAAAAAAAAAGGAAATAAAATAAAATTATACGCGTATCACGTGAACTCACACACTGTACAATACTAATCGGTAAGTGTACAAGACTGCAATGTCGGTAAAACGAATGCGTACGTACGATAAACGATTTTTAGATTTTTACTACATCGATCGAAATTTGGCACTGCTCACTGTGCGCCATTTACACACCGCCGTACGATACGGTTAGGACTTGGGTATACTGCAGCGAATAAGGTTAGGTTATCGCCAACTTGTGAAGTGATTCCGAAGGCAGAAAAAGTAAATACAAAAAACAACAGATTTAGAGTGCGACTATAGTCGCGTACCTAAGTACATTTTATCGTAGTGTCGTAGTTGGGTAGTAGTCTAGTGTAACGGTGGCACGTTCCCGGGGAGCCATTTAATTTTTTTTTTTTTATAAAAGCTTGCAAACATTTTATGAAGCCAACTTTTCACCACCACATTAGGCCAATGATTAAAAAGTGTTTCTCATATTTTTTTTTACGTATTTTCATTAAAGTACTTTTCTCTTGAAATTAAACACATTTCTGGTTTTTTTTTTTACTTTTATGGCTGTTTTCATTCGGCCTGTTGTATCTCCCAATAAATATGTTTTAATATTTTTAAGTGACGACAATAATAGTAGTTCGTTTGAAGAAGTAGAATTATAAATACGATTTTACGGCTTTAGTAGCTGGCCCACGATGTAGAATGTACGATGCGTTTATTGTAAAATAATAAAATGTCACGTCTTTATAAACAGACGTGTTCATTTCTATGCGTCTACGGATAAGACAAGAAATTTCAAAAGTAATTATAGTTATTTATCATAATATATGTTATGAGTACAAGATAAAAAAAAATGTAAATAATTACTATTCAATTAATATTTTATTTAATATGAATCTGATGTAAAAAAAAAACGTATCTACATTTCCGTAATCTAACAATTAAGTCCAAAGACCAAGGCCGAAAATCAAATATTACAGTTTCGGAAAAAAGGTATTGTATAGACCAGTTGCGCCCAAAACAAAATTGCCATTTCAAGGTAACTATACCAATGGCGCTGCCTCTCATAGTTTTACCTTTAGTTATGAGAATATTTTTATTAAATCTAAATAAATATATTTTATAAATCTCGTATAGTCTTTTAAATTGTGAGCAATATCAGAACTTAGATATAGTAAGATATGAAGATATGAATAAAAATGTTGGCCTGATCGGTATTTGTGATGATTATAGTTAGTAACATTTAAATGAAAAATTCATTCGTCCACCAAAGAATAATGAAAAAAATATTTAAACATACCTGGTATTCATTTGATTTAAATTTCTTTTTATAATATTGCTGTAACTCTTTTTATTTTTAATGATTCAAAGTATAATATCTTACATTACTAGCTAACCTTTTATTATTCACATAACGTCTTGTTTTCCTTGGACAACATCTCATTCTAATTGAAGGTGTCAATAAGTGCAATAACAAGACAGCTTCACTTTTTTTCAAAAACGACTTTAGTATATTTTCTGATAAAGAAAAATTAGGCCGTCATTTCTGCGTAAGAACTAGATTGCTCCGATCATTATTATATCCAATACAATGCAAAAGGAGCTGTCTGGTTATTTATCTTCCGTGCAATAACCTCCGGAGCTGTCTGGTTATTTATATTCCGTGCAATAACTTCCGGAGCTGTCTTGTTTTTGCCATGAACGTTGGTTGCACTGAACATCTCATGATTACCGCCGCGCAATATTATTTCTTATCAACACTAATATCTAAGCTAACGTTTTACATGAGCGTAAATCGTAATCAATAATATGTTATTTTAAAAATGATTTATCATTATTCATTACGTTTATAGTTTTTATTATATTATAATTATTTTTTATATTTATTAAATAATTCGTCAATATGAATACCGAAACAATAAACGATATTCTAAACGAAATTAATTCCGATGAAGTCAACTCATCGGCTTCCGATATCGATGATATACTTGTATTTTTAGATCGCGACTACTTACCAGAACGTTTAATATCTGAAGACGATTTGGATGGTGTATATTGTTTAAATTTAGATGAGGTACATGATCAAACCCGAGAAGGACCCGATATAATTGAAGCTTATTATTATTATTATTATTATTATGTGATTTCAACATTATAATACTGTTATATCTTTTGTTATTAAATATTATTATACATTTTCTAGTTAAAATTAAAACTAAACATATAGTTTAAATTTATTATGTTATTTTCATAAAAAATTATAGCCCTGTTATACAGAAATATTTTTATAAAAGGTCTTAATATAAAAATGTTTACACAAAAATATTTTTATTTATTTTTTATTAGGACATTTTTGTTGAAAAACAATTTTTTTCAACTCATTAACATCTACACTACACAATATGCTCATTTATTTATGTTTTTGGAATATAATATGTGCAATTAATATATTTAAATAATAATAAAAAAAAAAAGTTCATTATTTCAGTGCAAAAAACCAGACAGCTCCATATTTTGAGACTTTAAAACACAATAAAGTACAACTTTAAAATTTAATTTTTTTTTCTTTCTTACCAATTTTTCGATTTCAATGTGATATACAACTTAAAATATTAAAAAAAAAAATATTGGCCACTATGAATTTTAAAATTAAGTTTTATGTGTCTCCTGAAAAGTTTCAGAAAATAGAGATGTCTTGTTATTGCACTGACGCCTTCAATTATTGTTGTTAACATTTTATTTTTTGAATTAATGATAAATCAAACGAGACAAACGGTTATTATTTAGTAACAATTTTAGTGCAATGAGTATTTGGATGTATAACCGTCGAAAAAAATTAAGCACAAATAATCAATCAAACTAGAGTGTCCCAAGTTTAATCGTTATATAAAAATTTAATTTTGAGTACAATTGGTAAACAGCCAAAAAAAACTTCGAAGGAAGTGCGAATGCACTTTTGGCCACCCAAATCGACTTTCGTGTTGTGGTCGTATTAACTATAATAGTCACCTGTGCGCAGAAGAAAGCCGGGGGTGCACAATGACGGAAAACCCGCGTTTGTACAACTCGTATAATATCGAAGAGGCAATATTACTATTATACTTTTGTCATTATTATTATTGGTATTATTGGTCTCATTATTATTGTTATTATTATTATTATTATTATTATTATTATTATTATCATCATCATCATTATTATTATATGAAAACGTCGTCGGTCGTCGTTATACATGGTGGCAGCGGCTGTCAGACAGGCTAAACCGACCGGGCCGAAACTCGCTCGAATCGTAGAATAATTAGCGAACGGAGGAAACCCGTACGACGCCGCTGTACTGCCGGAGGAAATCAAAACAATTAGGCGAACACACTCGTGACACGCACACACACACGCAGACAGGGGTGATCCCGGTACGGAAGTGGTGGTTTCGTCTCGTCGACGGGCGGGGTAGTTGGCTGGAAGAGGGTGAGGGGCAAAGAGGTCGTCTCGCGCGAGTATGTCGCACGTGAAATGATCTTCGCGGGACGTGAACGAATCGCACGGCGCGCGCGCGCATGGTTAGCCGCGTATAATATATCACCCCGGAGCGACGACCCTCGACGCCGCCCCGTCACCCTTGGGCCGCAGAAACCCCGGAACCGGGCGACAAATTAATTTCGCCCAAGGTACAACGATATTATGCACACTTCCGTTACGCTTACGTCGCCACGCCGCGTCGGTCGCGGTATAGACGATAAGCACACGCCGTCGCCGCCGCACGGCCTAATATGATTTACACTCAAATATTTCCGTTTTCTATGCTTACATTTAGACACACACACACACACACACACACACACACACACACACACACACACACACACACACGTGTGTGGGCAAATTCGGAATATTCCGTGTTTTCTCGAAAAGGATCATAGTATAGTCCGACTCGCGAGAAAAGAATATCGACGTTATAAAGTTTTCATCGCATTAAAAATACACGTCCGGGTTTTGCGCTCGTAATGAATTGGATAATATTTGTGCACGAGCAATAAGAAACAACAAAAGTCAAAAAGCCTCGAGTGTGTTATTAAAAATATATATTTCAATGATACTCGACTTGTTGATTCTTACGTCACGCGCATTTATACGATGTGATATTGTTTTAAACTCCCTCTTTTACTCCGGTGTATCGCGAAATAATATACATATTATTATCTCTCGTGGTTTATACGATTCGCATTGTGTTCGTTACCAAAGGGATCACTGTGATGTATAATTGGATAGAGATCGGAAACTTTTTCGATCGGTTAGGTTAGCAGATGAGCAGGGAAACAAATCGAAACAGTGTTATTATTAAAATATCATAATGACTTGAACATGTAGGGCACCGCGGTACGAGTATAGTTTTCATAAAATCGGGTCAAGAGATCGAACTTGACTTGAAGTCTATAGATCGACTCACGTATATACTCAGCATGTACGCGATTTCCGCCGGTGTACGAGACGACACGGTTACGTGCAATTTATGTAAACGAATGAAAATTTAAAAAAGTTAAAAATTGTGCCGCATTCAGCGAAACGAAACGTACGTGGTGAGCAAGTTTTGCCGACTCGACGGCCGTTAATTAAACGAGTGTCGCCAGTGTCTTCCTAACCACCATTACAACCCTGGGGCAACAATATTTGACACGCTCCTCCCCCAAAAAAATTCAAAATCAATTTCACATTTTTAGCATATGCTTAGCCATTCCTAAAATATGTTTATTATTAATTATTATTGTAATCTGATTTACATAAATGGATTTATTTTGTTTCGATGATTTTTTTGAAGTTGTCACCGATTTCGTTATCTTGGCGTATCAACGTTATAGAGAAAGAAATCACTATTTTAACAAAACAATACGAAAATTATAACTTATAACTATATAGTACCTACCTCTATCCTTTGGTGATATTGATATGTGTACATTGTCAACACGGCAGTTTTTCACATTTTTCGCATAATTTACGTACGATTTGACAGGTACTCATCGTCGATATAACAGAGTAAAAGAAGAACTATTGTAATATGAAACACCAAATTTTTATTTATTTTTTTTCATTCGTTTTTATGACGCCCCTAAATGCATTATACTCTAGACGCCCTGGAGCTACTCTTTGGCTCCCTTCTCGGCAAGGCCGCCCGCAGAAAATTTTCTCGGTTGGGGCCAATGAAAAAAAAAAAAAATACCATTACCATAAATTCTTTTTTTTTAAATCCCGTTGTGAAAAATATTTGATTTCAATTAAATATTTATAATAACGGGTTTTTCTCCTTATCAGTGCCAAGACTTTGCTAAATAAATTATGTACATACCCCCTTAATATTATATAATGATCCACATCATATTAAACTAGGAACTAAATTGTAACTTAGAATTATCAGTAAACTATTTAAAGATCAAATAATGTATTATCTGAAGGAGCGGAGGTGTTGTTTCTGGGGACGACTAAAGGTGTCGCAGTAACTTTCGTGGCGTCGAACCGGCCGCGAAATAGGACGCGGACCATTGAGCGATCTCGTCGTAATAACCCACGCGTACCCATCGAATCAATAATAATCATAGGGCGGCCGCTCGCACGGCTAATCGCGTTTCGGCCGTCGGCCACCGCATTTACAACGTTACAAGATGGTCACTCGTCCTTACCGAAACACGGTTGTTTATAGATGTCTCATTGTCATTTCACGATGATTCGCATTCACGTGACGTTGTGCAGTATCGTATAGGACAGGGGTCTCCAAACTACGGGCCGCGGGCTGGATACGGCCCTCGAATAAGTTTTAACCGGCCCACAGCACCCATAGGACGGCAAATTTCAAAAATTGTATTATTCATTTTTCTACCTACGATAAATATAACAAAGAATCTAAAACGCAATTCCCAGTCGACTTCTCTCAAAAAATAATTGTTGAACTTAAAACCCAATTTAAACAACGTTTTTCTGACCTTGACGTAAAATCGGAAGAAATAAATATTTTTCAAAACCCGTTTAGTTGTGATATTGAGAAGTTACCTCCTACCTTTCAAATGGAAATGATTGATTTACAAAGTAATGATACACTGAAAATCAAACATCGCAAAGAGATTTTAGTTAATTTTTATAAATTTCTCCCAGATACACAGTATCCAAATTAAAAAAAAAATTACAATTGAATATATATCTGTATTTGCTACAATTTATTTGTGCGAACAAACTTTTCCAAAATGAAATACATCAAATTAAAATATAGATCGGCCATAACTGACAAACACTTAGAGTCAATTTTGAAAATTGGAACTAGTAATATACAACCTCAACTCGATCAAATATTAGCAGAAAAACATCAATTTCATACTTATCATTAAAAAAAAAATTGTTTCAAAAATTATTGAAATTACAATGTATATATTATCATTTAAATTTATACCAATTAAATTTAAGTATATTGTAGACAATATTTAAAAAAAGATTTAAAGTATACTTATATTTGTATACCTATATTTTCATAAAATCAAAAATTATATGTGTTAATTAACTTTTGGCCCGCTAAGTGTATTTGATATTTTTTGTGGCTCTTGAATAAAAATGTTTGGAGACCCCTAGTATAGGATATGGCAGTGGACAGCAGTGGTGTTGATGTCAGTTTTTAGAGGTATTGCAAAGCATTATAAGCATACCTTCAAAGCAAGTACCCATCCATCTAACCACAATAGGTTGAGCAACTGTCCCTAATATTTTTCCTCTCATCGAAAAATCAAACCTATTGTGTTTCGTAGACTTGCCACACCCAGCCGCCCACCCTTACAGGTTGTGCCACCGCAATACCTAGACATAGGGTTCGGCGCCACTGGTGGTTAGGGTTGAGAACTATTATGTCAGAAACCGTGTTCAATGGGATTTTATCGATTCCGCCGGCTACTGTTTATAATATTAACACATCGATTCCGCCGGATGCAGTTGCCCCTCCCCCTCCTTCTCTGTTTGTAAATGTATAGCATGTGTATGCGAATATATTGTAAATTTGGGTCTCTGTAAATTGCGTCCCATTTCAAATTTTTATGTAAATTGCGGCCCGGGTATATTTTTGTACATATGCCTATCTAACTATTTCTTATTAATATGTAAATTACGTCTAAGCCTTTTTTCCACAAAACCAATATTTTCCTTCTCATTTTTCAGACTTAGGATTATAACTATAACAGACTTAAAACTATGTATACAAATATTATTATCATCAAATTTCAAGAAATACTTACACGTTTGCACAACTGTGCAACACCAACGTTGAATATCATTGTTTAGAAATTTATGAAAACGAAATTTGAAACCATCGACTATTTTCAACGTTTTATTCCTTTTGCTTTTCATAACGTCCATTTTTATTAGATTGAAAAAAATACTGTAAACTGTAGCGCAACCACAGATATATAAAACAACTAGATAGCCGACTCAACGAATAAAATAGAAGTCTAGAATCCATATGCGAACAGGGCAAAATATGATTGATTAATCCATGACATTTTATATTATTCCATGAAATATAATTTTTCTGTGATTGAAACCAAAGATATAATATAAAAATGTTTTTTTTATATATCAGTTATCTTTTTATATGGATTTGAATTGAAACACAATTTTTCGATTATAATTTATAAACTATAAACTATAAAGTGCAATTCAAGTAATTCAACATCATGGTGGTTTCTTGTTCTGTGTCTGGTTGTGTCAATAGGAGACTGAAAGGAAGCAAAGTTCATTTTTTTTCGTAAGTTCCCGGGACGCAATATACAAAGGTATGTTTTAAAAATACTCGGGCCGAAATTTACGTATGTTTTGAAAGTACACGGGCCGCAATTTAGGTATGTTTTAAAAGTATACGGGCCGCAATTCACATAGTATATGACCATGACCGTACTTATAGGGACGCAATTTACCGACTCCGGTAAATTTACCTATAGTACAAATTGTACCTATAAAAAGATAATAATTAGGTATATAATTTAAAATAATATGTATAATATGTACCTAATTAGTAATTATATTTTGCACAGTAATTAAAAGTGCCATCAACAAATATTTTGTCTACTAAAAACAGTAATTTTAAATTCGATTTTGTTGAAAATCCAATGATTTTGTTAACTGAATCAACAAAAAGAATAAAGTTTTCCTCCTGAACAGTTTTAATTGGACGCTCGCTCATAACGTTGATTACTTCTGTAAGATTTGTTAGTAATTTCGGATATGATGATCTACGAGAACGGTATAAGCATTGATAAATATTATTTACATCTGTATTTGTAAACGTTTGTGTAAGTTCTGGATAAGTTAAAATGCCTCTATTAATAATTTTTGAAGGCCTTTCCAACGTGTCTTCCGATTTTCGTTTAAATCCATTTGAAAATGATTTTTTCGATCGTGATGGTTGACATTATGTATACTTTTATCTCTCAAAATGGTTTTTATTGTTTGATCTACATACATTTTGGTAGATCTACATCAATATATTCACATATACGGAATCGATATACGCCCTGTTCAATATCTACGATTTATGACCTACGTGTGTTATGGTCTGTGCGAGTCCGACGTCGAGTGTCCGTTTCTTTGACTTTAAACACTCAACGTGGTCTTGGTCGGCGGCCTCTCGTGACTCGGACGGCCCCAAACCGTCTTCGTGGCCCAACGAGTTTTACCGGGTATCTCGCCGGGCCAATCCGTGGAAACGACGTTCCGTCTAGACTCTAGACCGCCGACGACTAACCGCGACGACGTCAAGTCTGAAAAGTCCTTTTCCTTTGTGGCGCCCGCGGTGTTTTACAAACCAACGGCGGGGCTCCATTAACCAACGACTCCGGTCGCCGTTTTCAGACCGAAAGTTCCAGGCACCTCCCCGCGCCCGACCACCGTGCCGCGGGCGTAATTATTATTAATTGTCGATATAATATAAAGTTTCGGCATAACCGCGTCGTGCTCGATCAATGCACTTTGTTTCCGAAACCCGGCGCCGTGCATAACTGAACGTAATTGATTAGGCAACATATAGCTGATATGTTATATTGTCGTAAATATAACGCAAGCCATTTTTATTGCGATAAAAAGGCCTCGAGGTCGTTGACCGGAACGCGTGGGTGATGAATTCGACTTTAGAGAATGTTTCACGAACCATTGTTTAACATTTTCCAATGGAACAGTGCACGAATGGATTTCTAATGCCTTCAAATTTTCTACATCCGAACTGTATTTTGCTTGTAAAAAAAAAAAAAACCGTCAGTTTCTCCGTTATTTCTTTCATTGTTGTGCGTTTGTGTGCAATCCAAGTGCACCACTTTTATTATTAAATTCATACTTTTATATAGGTTTTTTTTTGTTTGTTTGCGTTAATTGACTTTTTCAATTCGACTGTAATGTGGTCCATTTATTTCGGTTCGATGTATGCGTTAGTTGTATATACACCTACTGTTCGAAATTCCATTTGTTGGTATTAATTTCACGCATTTAACTGATGTGTTTGTCATTGGTGTGCATACAATACCGCGTTACATCCATTGTATTACGGCTTGTTTTGTCGAAAAACCGACTTTTTCATTTTCGACTATTCCATCGTGTGTTCTGGCTTTACTCTACGTCAGTTTAATTCGATATTTATTTTGGTTGAGAGCACTATTGTTGCTTTGAATGTTTGTTAATAAACTCAGTGCATTGGATGATGTACATGTATTTGTAGTTGTATTGATACTCGATATATATATTCGAAGTTTAAGTTGATGTTTTCTTATTGGCTTTCGCTGTGTAAATTCTATTTTGTATGGAAATTTCAAACTTGTTGGTATCATGCAAATATTCGATAACTTTATACCAAGACCTTTATTTTTGCAGCATTAAAAAAAAAAAAAAAAAAATTATAATAATAATATTTTTATTATTGTAATTATTATTCACAGTTTTTCTTACTTCAATTAATTTTTTTTTCGTACAACAATAATTTATATTTATTAATATTTTTGGTGAATGAAAAGTTATTTATTAAATCAAACGCTATTTGTGACATTTCATGTAATTTTATGTATCAAAAGTATAAAATGGGCCCAGGTACTTATGTCGAAAAAATATATATATATATATATATATATTTCTTTTTTTTTCATTTAAATTAAATTCAACGATGAACACGAATATTTAATAAACTGAGGTATCACATTAGGTTTGTAAATTTAAACCATCATCTAACAATTATATGGATACGATTTGGTAAAATATAATAAAAAAAAAAAACACTTAAAACAAAGGAAATTCCAATTTAATATATATTTTTAATTAATGAAAACTTGAATTCACGTACTTATCTAAAAAAAATAATAAAAAATTATTTATCATTATTAATGCATTTCTTTGTTTGAGAATTAGTTCAAAATGTCATTCTTCAAATATTAAAATGTCATTCTTAAAATATTAATTCACTTAGGGATTCCGTTATTTTTGGAAATTTTCACTACTGTATTTCCTGTATTACATTATACGAGGTCAAATATTAAAGTTATGATTTGTAAATGATGAGTTTTCAAATGAGTTGTGATTAGTAAAAAAGTGTGATAGTAAATTCACACTTGACACTAAACATTAAGGTGTTATAATAAAATAATTACATTCGATAAAATAAATACCTATGACTTTTACGCATTCCAATTTAAGTCCAAGTTATTGCAGGTAATACGCCTAACCGTTTCAATATTATTTCAATTGTATCGTACCATTTTGATTCTAATCGACTTTTTGATGTAAAACAAAATCAAATCTGAATATAATTAGTTCATTGAAATATATATTTTAACATCATAATATTGATTATTCGTATCTGACAACAATGTGAATAAATATACATTAACAACGCGGAAAATAATCTATGGTTCTTATTAATTTACTGTTTACCGTTAATTTTGTATTCCATTAATGCATGTTTTAAAACTGTATTTGTATTCGCTGTTTTCTTTTTCATTCATAATAATTACTATATTCAACATCTATGTACAATCTATATACGATACATATAAGTTTGTTTTAAAAAAAGTTTTTATCAAAACGAGTTTTGATTCTTTGACGACACGATTTTATATATTTAAATGTTTAATGGTTGCAAATCGTTTATAGTACATGGCCAACAAATTGGTACATTCATCAAAGTAGCTGGAATGATATATATTTTTGCTATCGACGTAACGCTTGCTCGTAGAAATTATCATATAATGCTCATTAATTATGCCGAAAGCGAGAATCCATTTGTGTAATAGAACGTAACGCATTTTTCGCGAACAGCAAATGGCGAGTAACTGACTCGTCATTCTACACGTTTTCGGTGCGACGAGTATTATATTTTTATTTTATTTCGTATTATCATAATGATTTTTTTTTTCATTTTTCGTCGAGAGATTATACCGGTCGATGGAAAACGTTGCGAATGACTGCGTAATGATGAAACAAACGGGGACGTCAGCACGATGTCGAGCGCACCGGAATTAGTGTCAAAGGGTAGTCGAAGGGAACACACGTTTTTTTTTTTATGAAATAAGCAATATTCATGGATACAATACCCGATGGGTATTCGTAGATTAATTGTTCCCAAGTCAGGGGCACTCGAGCAGACGACTGCAGCAGCGACAATGGTATTCGCGGCGTTATTGCTGACACGCGTGTTTATTTAGTCGCGTACATGTTAACATCGACTGCCGCACAAACGCCGTTGTTCCGTCACAATACTCACGGGCCAACGCGGTATAATTGGTATCAAATATTTGATAATATTTTATAACGCGGAACAACGTGCGTGTGTGTGTGTGTGTGTGTGTGTGTGTGTGTGTGTGTGTGTGTGTGTGTGTGTGTGTGTGTGTGTGTGTGTGTGTGCGCGTATTTGTCTTTTGTGAGATTATTTCCAATAAAGTTGTAGCCTGCAGTGTGTAACGAGGGAAAACGACAACATGCTTCGAGCACATTCGTATTCGCGAAAACTGCGAGACAAACGGTTTTCACTGTTTGCAGAGACACGTTTTAATGGGTTGAGATTTCCTTTGCTACTGCAAGTCGTCCCTTCGGATTTGCTCCGTTTGGATCGATTCTTTTTTTTTTTTTTGTTCACCGAGTGGTGGAGGGTCTTCGGTCGATCTGGTCGTGTTGAATAAAACACGCGGTGCGCCTACCGACCTGTACTACGTCGGTCATCGTCGTTGTCGGGCACATTGGAAATAGTTTGTCAGGAATACGTAACTGAAATGAAATAAATTACTCGCTCGGACGTCTACTCTTCGGTCGTCTACCAATCTAAAAAAAAAAAAAAAAAAAATGTCCCGTTCGACTCTTGACAATTACGCGTTTATAAGATGTATAAAAAAGAAAACAATCAGAGTAATGGATTACATGGGAATTTCACTCATATCAAAAAGAAAAAAAAAGCTCTGTAGGAAAAAGTAAAATAAATAGTTAGTCTCAAACGTTCGTGTGAATCGATTGATTCAGAACGCTCTTGTGGTTACTTTTATATGTGTAGCATTTTATGGAATTGCACCTCTTCCGTCTTCATTATTTCCGTCTAACATATCATTATTCCAACAGAATACAACGGTCACGATGACGAGTTTCCCGGAAATCCATGCTGAGTGTTTAAACATTTTTATACCCAAGTAAAATATGGCTTTTCGTATACCGGTGTTTGGTTTTAATCTGATTTACTGTCATTTTATAAAAAAAACTGTTTCTGAATTTTTATTTATGTCAGTTGAGCAGAAACGAGTTGTGAGATTGTAATTTTATTAAAATCGTTATTGAATGGTCACCATATATTATTCGTCAGATTTAAGAAATTTTAATGTTTCAATATTTCAATTATCAATAAAATATAATATTATTCATTGATAAACCTAATCATTGTTTTTAAAGTTTTCAACTTTCAAAGGTTGTTAATCAAAAAATAATAATAAAAAATTATTCACGTGTTCCTGGAAGTGATATATTTTATATGAATTTATTTTATTTTATTGTAAAACATTTAATTTTCAAAATTACTAATTGTTTTAAATTTTCTTTACTAATAGTTACGATATATTACGATATATATTATGTAAAAACTACTTTAGGATACTAAAATTTCAGTTATGTTTCATTTTATGCATAATGTCTCATAGAACAAAAATATTCAATTAAAGACAGTGTATTTTTATAATAAACTAAAATAAGTAATATAACATTTATACTATCAATTAAGTCAGATAATCAGTTTATCGAGTAATAAATAATGTTAAAAATGTTACAATGGAAAAATAAAAAGGACGTACTTTGCACTATGGGAGTTTTTTTTTGCTCCTCGGACAAGATAATGGTGTTGAATGTATTGAACTCTCAAGAAACGATCAATCATTTCTTTAGTTCAATGATTCTGAGCGAATTTTCAATATAAAAATATACCGGGTACAAATTTTACCGTTTTTAGTGTAGTTGTCTGTAGGTTTTTTTTTTTATTAAAAAATTCAAAACATGTGATTCCATATATATTCAAAGGTTCATAATGATTGAATGATCCGATAATTTTTATACACATTTAAGTTGAAAATGTGTATAAAACCAGTCGATTCCGTAAAAACAATATAGTTATTTACTTAAATGGTTTTAAAGAAATCCTGAGTCGTGATTATTAAAATTATTGTCAAATACATCAAACATTAAATTAGAGATAAACTTTGGAATAAGATATTTTCAAAGTTCTATTTTAGCTCAAAAGTTGTTGATTTTGTTTTTAACACATCGGTGAAGTTTGTAACAATATGACATTAATAAATGGTGAAAATTTCAAGTTTCTAGCAACATTACTTTTGGAGTTGTGACTAAATAACGAAAATCGAATTAATAAAAGTGTCGTTTACGGCAAATTTTACCATTTTTACTCGGTTTTTCGGCAGTTTTTCTTTGTGCTTGGAAAAAATATTGAAAACAGAGAAAAATGACTACTATAAAGTATCAACTAGATAAAATTTCTGATCTGCAGAGTTGCTGGACGAAACTTTTGGACAAAGTTATGTGTTTACATGGAAAAAAATGTAATTAACATCATCGTAAAACCAAAAAATCATTTTCTTCACTCGAAATCTAAAATTAAATATTAATTATTGAAGTGATAATTTGTTAAATAGAAGAACGAAAGAAAATGTTTTACAATATAAGATACTACAGTTATTGAGAAATTCAATTATACCGTCGAACTCGCAATTATAGATGTAGTAAGTACCAGTGTTACGTTCGAAGATATAGTTACTGACACGGGGACGCAGTACATCGGTAGCCGTGCGTATTGTTAAACTACTGGGTAGTAGTAGTTAGTAGAGATTACTGGTAACAAATAATAATAAAAAAAAAAAAAGAGTTGGAAACATGAAAAAAAAACTAACGTACGTTATTGTTAAAACGTCCGGTCGACGATAATTATCGGAACAAGGGTTCGTTGGACGGTGACGCGATGATGGTATAAGGATAAAGTCTACTACAGGAAGGAAAATCGTGGAGAAACCCGATAAGATCCTTTACAGGCTTAATTCCGTTGTCGAGGTTGCGTGCGAGTAAATCAAGAGAGAAAATGTTTTTGTACTATATACATGCCTACGTAATGTTTACGAACTTCGTCGAGTGGTTCACTAAAATGTCGATCAGCAGCTACATTGATCATCAAATCGACTGCCCGACGGTAAAATATAATACTCGCACAGTATTCAAGGAGGATCTGGAACATTCGTAATTGATATGACGTGTGATTTACAGCATGAAATGCGATTCTTAAAACTGTACCCCGTAACCTACACGAATTCATTACGAATTCTCGTGGAGATAATCCACCGTATTTATAATGCGTATAAATATGATATTATAAATTATGATATTATCGTTGTGTAGGTACAGTTAGATAGGCTAAATGTTGAGCTGACATTTTTACACGTTCAAATATCATCATTTTTAACACAACGTAAAGGGAAAGGAAGAGAAGCAGCATAATGGCCGTGGGCTTTGAGAGAGCACAACGGTTAACAATATTATTTATTGTTAAGGACATGACTGAATACGATAAATTGAAACCAATTTACTGTCGAAAATTTAAATACGAAACAGCAAAACTGTTTTATTTTTAATATGAAGCATACGTTATTTTAATTTACCTCTTTGTCGTTTTGAAATACAATTACCTATACCCCATTGCGTTTTTACAGGACATTTCCCACCAACGGTTTTCTATGTTGCACTGTTGATTATTTGAACAAATAACATAATATTTTTCATTATTTAATTATTTATTCATCCATCAGTCATTATGCAATATATTTTGTGTTAAAAACTGATTTAGAACTGACAATTTTTTTTCCATTTTATTTTGTGTTATTGCATGAATGCAAAATTATTCAGAAAAAAATAAAAAAAAATCACTGAACATTTCTTTTTTTTTATTCAACAAAGGTTCCGAAAGAATTATATGATTTAATCAAATAAGATTCATTGTGATAGTTTATATTGAAAGTACGATCGCAGAGACTTGAAATTGAATAACTTTAGGATGCACTAATAATTTGAAAAGGCCTTCATGACATTGATTATTAAATAATAAATAGGTATAATTTTGTTACATTTTGCGGCTTTGACAATTATTAATAATTCTTCAAGAAGCTCTTCATTTTATCAATTCATTATTGCGAACAAGAGAGTATTGCTATGAAAAAAAATGTTAAAACAAAAATTTGCTGGAAAGAGATTAATTAAAAATAAATTATCGTAGCAAGTTGACGGTTGTTAAATCATAGTAAGTAGTTCAATAGCATATAAGTAAAATAAAGAGAGTATGATTAAAAGTCTGATTAATGTATGGTAATTAAATATGACTTTTGTATGATGATTAATAACTTTAATCACAAAAATCTACATTATATTAAGCGAACATTTAAAAAATATTTTAAATATTATCATTCACTAGAATACAATATCATTAAAACGATTTATTATGTGTGTTGTTACGTTATCAGACGCGCAACATTTTTTTTTTCTGAAATGTATTGTGAGTTTTTATAAATTTAGAGTAAAATCGGAATGAAATTTTCGATTGGCTTTACATTTATTTGAGAATATTTGATGCATTTAGAGCAAGAGAATATTTCTTTAAACTTAAAAGGATTTGAGGGGAAAAATATAAAAAACATATTACTGGGAAACTCATTGAACCTCACTTCGCGTAGTATCTAAAATGAATCACCATTACACTTCATACGAAATCTTATTAACTATTTACAAGTTTTCAGGGATACGTTTTTTGAATAATATTGTGCAAACAAAATAACATATAATAAAGATTTTTTTGTTAAATGCATACCAGAATAACGTGACTAGTAATATCAACTTCTTATTATAGATTAAACGGCGTTTAAGTTTATGCTCACATAAATCCAGATCAAATATTGTAGTGTAATGTAATTGGAACACACATATACTTAAATATTTTAAACTTATTTTCAAATTTCTTCTTTTTTCTTTACAGATTTCATAAGTGGTGTAAGTCAATATCATATTGGCTTTAGTTTGATTATTGAAAATGAATAACATTATGGTATTGAACATTGAAATACGCCATCCGAGTTTTATTTTAAAGGTAAGATTTTTTTATTTTAAGAAATTATTTTATGTGTTTTTATCATACATTGTACCTAATTCTGAAGTTGTTTCATGAAGTGCAAAATATAAAATAAATTAATAGTTTTTAAACTGATTACTTGCTTTAATACTAAACTACTGGTATATTGGTGGATCCAGAAATTATTCACAGGATAAGGGGTTAAATCATATTTTCCAATACTAAATTAAGTCATATTCAATAGAATAGTAAATTAATACCTATAAAAAATAGCTCGATGAGGGTATTGACTTTGTTATCCCCACTGGATCCATCACTGTATTGGTATGTAAAATGTTTTATAATCAGATACAACTCAGCAAAATATGTATTTTATTTTATGCTAGATGGTTCATTAAGTCTATTTATATAAGTACAAATGACAAATCTCGAAACAATTTATATAAATATTATTGTTAAAACTTTTGATATTATGAGCTTTTCTGGGTAATGTCGTTCATTTTTAGCGCTTACCAAATTTCATAGATTATGAACGTTTATGTTTATTTTTTAGATTATTAATGCAGTTTTTAACTTTTTTTAATTCATATATTTAAATACTACACACACACACACACACACACACACACACACACACACACACACACACACACACACACACACACACACACACACACACACACACACACACACACATACATACACATTCTCGTATTTATTAAAAATTTAACAAAATATTATTACTAGATGTAATATATTTTGACTTCATAGTTTTGTAAATATACGAGGTATATTTTTAATTTTGAGAGAAATTTAGCTATGACGTAGTAATAACTCGATGAACGAGTGTCAAATTTGTGAGCATTTTGTAATTATCGCAAATTCAATTAAAAGTTATACAAGCTTACAAGATATTACATTGAAATGGCACAGTTAC
The DNA here is from genome assembly GCA_027580255.1 of Therioaphis trifolii. Classification (NCBI taxonomy): domain Eukaryota; kingdom Metazoa; phylum Arthropoda; class Insecta; order Hemiptera; family Aphididae; genus Therioaphis; species Therioaphis trifolii. Next base: position 14,523,359 of record CM050406.1, on the reverse strand, counting down.
AACCATTTTTGTATATTATGCTGTCATTAACCATTGTACGTGTTGTATTTTGAGATGACGGATTTTTCACACACATCACAACCCGAGTGAATACATATAAATTTTCGAATTTGAACGGATGTTATTAATACATCGGTGAAATAAGCAACATTTTTATCAAATGTTTAAAGAACTGTTATATCATTGTTGTTTTCATGTTGCAAACGACAAGTTTTCGATCTGTTTTTATTTTGATGAGAAAAAAAAGCGAGTTCAGATCAACATTTTTTATATGTGATTTTGAAAACGTCACGTTTATTCATTAAACTGTGTGGACAATGAGAACAATGGCTAACGACCGTTATTGCCGCAGTGTATACAAGTGGCTTTTTTGGCTTTTCCAAACGATTTGCCAACGGAAACACAATCCACGGGGTCGGCTCATTGTTTTGTTGCGGTTTGATTTTCGAGCACCTTGAATCTTTATCCACGTCCACCCAGACCTTTCCTTACCCGTGCTTCGGATGTTTTCGAGTTTACGCTAACGGCAGGGGTGTGCTGGCATCGTATTATTATAATGACTGGGCTAGTGTGTTTGCGAATTTAATAGAAAACGACCAAGAGAAAAGCCAGGCGATGCATGAAATGTACAGATAAGCTCCTCTCGCTCATCCATAACCGCTATCCCGAGGCTAAGTGAAATTTCGCCGTTGTTCGATCGTAAGCCCCAAATTTACAACCCCGTTTCGTTCATTACGTCACGATATTTTAAGCCAAATTAATATTGATAACGCTATCAACACAATTGTGTACACGAATAAGAAAATATAATATTTTTTCTATTATATTTTTCTCGGACAATCTTTCTAAAAATTACGCTATAAATATAAAATACGTATCACGTGTTAGTATATATATATTACCTCGGTCAGGCTATTTCCCTATCTATTTTGATACATCAGAATCAATCAATTATTGGCATGTACTAAGCAAATGCATTTAATTCTCTAGTGTTTCGTGTGAACGTTAATAAAATTAATTACGATTTTTCAATCGTATAGTGTTTAGTAAGTTGTGTAATATTTGTAATGAATAAAACAAAAAAAATGAACGGGATATTAATAGCTTTGATTTGTCAGACAATTTTTGTGGAAAACGTTAATTTCAGTTTATTTTTTATATTCTGTGCAAGTGCGAGCAATAAAAATTTAATTTAAAAGTTTGTTTCGAACTGATCGAAACTGAAGTTGTTGTGGAAAATAAGTGCTCGAGTTTTAAACCGAACGTAAAATGTCCTCTAAACAGGTTAAAAAAAAACATGGATGAATATTATTAAAGAAAATATTAATGTTAAAAGGCATATATACGAGAGAAAAAAAAATGTATGAACTAAACGCAATAAAAGAAACAAATCAAAAATAAATAGTATATTTTATTCATGCAAATGAAGCCCATTTGGCGCATGTCAAGGGACAATTTAAAAACTAGAATTTATCTGAATTTAGTAAAATAATTTGAAAAATAAAAAAAAAATCTATTTTTTTTTTACATTACTTGAATTGTGATTTCTTATAATTATAACATCATGACTTAATATATTAATAGAAAAAATGCGATTTATTTGTTCTTCGTTAATTGTCCTCTATAAATATTCGAGTATTTACGAGTATACCTAATTAACATCTAGTTCTTTGTGAGTTCATTATGAATTTGAATTAGTTATCAGTTTAATGATTTGGTTACGGTGAACAAATGTGCAGAAATAACAGTCATACAAATCTGGACAAAAACTACGCACCATGGGCTAATTCGCTTCTTGGACGAGATAATGGTGATTGGTTTAAAGAACTTAAGATGAGCTTCTTTTACGATACATATGACATGATTTTATTTAAATTTGAAATCAATGATAAATCACTGTTTTCGGAAAACGATTCTTAGTGAAAATCAAGTAATAATTTATTTTAGTATCAACAAGTCAAGGTATCGGAAAAATAAAAAACCTTATTATAAACAATTGATGCAATTTTCAAGTACTAAATGTAACGTACTGAAATAATAACGAGGAAAATCAATATCGACTAAAATAGTGTTTGTCAAATGCTCCATTTCACTGTATTTAGACCTTTTTAGCTTGTATAAAAATAATTAACGCATTCGGATTACTATAAAAGTCTAAATATAGCTAAGGCTACTTATAAAGAAGCTTGTGTACTGTTTAAGAATATTTGACTATTGATACTTTTGTTTTGAAATTTTCGTTAACATTTTTGTAAACTTTCAACTTGTAAAGTATAACATTCCATAACTTACTTTTTTTCCTTTATAAATATTATATTTATAAGTTAATAACTTATTTTAACAATGCAACAAACAAATGGTATATTTAAGGTAAATATAAAGACTGACTATGGACCTACTTTTGCGTTTATAAGAAGACACTGAATTAGGCCACCGAATCATTTTTAAATTTATATATATATATATATTTTTTTTTTTGTTACATATATTTAAATATACACAAAGAAAATATTTTAACCTTCTACGTTTCATTCATCTATCTTATAAGAAACGTCTTCGATGAGAGTTACGGAATTTATGTAGATTTTTGATGAGAGTGTTTAAATAAAAACTTAGTTTATAATGGCATTTTGTAAAATTTGATAAGGTCAGCTTAATTATAGTGAAAAATTTTAAATCTTCGAAAAGATTTATATTTATGCTATTGGATGATTAATTGAATTTAGTTAGATTCAACTGGACGGATTATTGACTTTTACATGACAAATTTAGTAAATGATGAAAGTTTAGATTCGAGAAGTGGTCTGACATGGTACACTCTCTAATTTACTGTTTTCCCTTTAAATTTAAGGTCATAGCCCCATTTAGACCATTTGTCTAATGTTAAACCCAAGTACTTGACTTCATTTTCTATAGGTTGTACTTGATTAATACCTAGCGTTATGTATAGATATGGATGGTTTGAAATGGTTTTAATCTTATTTTCGAAACATTGACATAACTACTTTAATTATTTATTTTGATGTCATGTTGCTACAACATATTGAAATAGATATTGCATTTATGCTTTTCAATAAAAGATAAAAAAAAAGTTGAATAGAGTCAAAATTTGTATTTGAACGAGTTTATTCAAGTAATTTGAAGTTGAAATCACGAAATAAAATATAAGGAAATTCTGTGTCATGATTAAGCGTATTAGTTTTTGCTGTAATTTTTTTTTTCAAGCTACCAAACGATCAGACTCGATACGATATTGATTATTTTCAATAATGGATTAAATCATTTGCCATCATTATGTATAACATAATTACTATTTGAACCAGAAAAAATATTTATCGTAAGAAATGCAAAGAAATCTTTTGATTTGTGTAAGTATATTCTCAATTTATGATTTATATTATACACAGGTACTATTATTATTTCAAATAAACGCACAAATTATATAATATTTTATAAATCACTATGTTATTTTTTTAAATACATGCCAATAATGTATAATTATAGTTATGTTTTTTTTTCTTGAATTGATAAATCCTGATATTATAGTCCAAAAATAAATGTTTGCAACCATTAAATAAAGTAATACAAGATTATAATATAAGTAGAAAACATAATAAAAATAATTAAAAATTTGTAACCACTCAAAATGTGTCACCCATGCGGTAGCATAGGTCGCAGGTATTGATTCTGTCACTTAGTATTTGTATAGAATCTACACTGTAAATAGACAGAGATGTTATTGAATTTTATTTTTATTGTTTTCTTTGTGATTTGGTAAATCTAACTATATAGTTTCTAAATTTAGTGATTTTGAAAAAAATTCACCTGCCTATATTTCAAAATAAATTTTTTTTATCAAATAATATGCATTGATAATTGATAATTTTTCAATTAAAATAACATTAATCATTTAATATTTCAATTAACACCGTGATTAGTAATTATTTTTGAATTCGGAAGCTTCTACAGAAACCCATGCATAGTTTAACCCCGTAATTTATGGTTTTCATCTAACGTCGATTATTGAATCTCTGACCAGAATATATTATTGTTTCGTATACATTCATGAACGGAGTACTTGTGATAATGTATTTCCAATTATATGTTTTCAGTAATTATTTTTTATTTTACTAGAAAACTTAAATATTGTTTACTTAAGTTAAAAATAATTCTTATACAACCATATTAAACTGTTGTATAATAGTTGTACACTGCAGTGTACATCCATAAGCCATGGTTTCAGCGGTTGTAATCGGGACTAGGGATGAAATAAAAAAATTAAGATTTTTTTTTTCACTGATTTCTTTGATATTTGCGTGCTGTGGCGTAGAGCACTTCATAACTCTTCAATAAGAGTAGATGAATGTGACGCTCGTGTGCGCTTGAGATCGTGATCGGTTTTACTTTCCCAAGAACCGTTTACCGATCAACAAACAAGGTTTGTCAAATCCAGACAACATATTTCGATTTTCGACCGACCGTAAACAGTCCATTTGTCTTAAATTACTCTCATCGTTAATAATATAACAAACGAAAGCAATGTAATCGGACATGAATTTATCGGATAAACTTGGAGTATCGCGGTAGTTTAAATAAAATCCGCATTCCGAATGCAAATTTAAATGATTCAAATTAATCAGTTCGGTACAACTCAATAAAATTCAAATTTAAATTTAATCCGAGTACAACATATTATTGTTGTGCGATATGGATAACTATATTTATTCCGTCTATAATGTGATTGAAAATTTTAACTTAAAAGGAAAAGACTAACAAAAATTCCGGAAACGTTATTTTTTTATTTTTTTATCTTTTTAATAATGTTTGCGTTGGACCGTTTTTTATTTTATTATTGTTCTGAGAAATGAACAGAAACTTTTACTTCCACATTACTCGTCGGGAGGATAAAAATAATAATGTCGATAAATTTAATAAAATAGTAATCAAGTTTATGTCGTCTTATAGCGGTACACACGCCATAACGGTGAAATCGTATGACAACATGTTGAATGATGTCTATTAACTGTTATAACGAACGAAATACACTAAATACGATAACATATATTATATGAATACCTATTATACTATTCGTCATCCTTGTAGTGTAGTATACATACGCCGTTCGAATTCGTGGCGGTACGTGTATAAACGTAGGTGGTACACACACACACACACACACACACACACACACACACACACACACACACACACACACACACACACACACACACACACACACACACACACACACACACACACTCTCTTTCGCTCTGTCATTTATGGGCTAGTGGCGAAGTTGTCAGAGGGTGGATGTGTTGGAACAGTCAAACAGAGAGAACACGGCAAGTGCATTTGCAATGCTTTCAGGAATTGTCATGAAACGTTAATTCTTTTGTCTGATTGTGTCTTGCGCGGGAACCAATACTGATACGCTCCGATATCAAACAATAAGCCACGTACACGAGTACGCATGTGATGGTTTGTTTCAAGACGTTGTATTTCCCGAACTTCATTCCCACGACGCCCCGTCATGTTATTTGATTGTACGTCAGAATAATGCAGAAGTTGTCAGTGAAATCATCCGCCGAGCAATAACTTCACTGGTCCATTCAGTAACGCAATGTACATAATATATAGGTACACACGTTTGTACAACACGCGTAATCGAGAGTGTAAATTACCTCGCACCCCGTAGGTATTTTAATAGTAATAATCTTAACAATAATGATAATAATAATTATATTGTATAAATCTATGTATCGCGCGAGGCCGAAAACCAACGACTAATGGAATACGACACACCCGTTTGCAGGTTAAGCACTCGTATTAATAACGAGCGACACTTTTAAAACGATATTCGTCGAAAACAGGCTCACGGTGAGATGAGGTGAAACAAAAATAAATAACGTGATAACCTAGGTCATACGGCTGATCGGCGGAGAATATTCATCGGATAATATAACGGAGTATTGCAATAGACCTAAGACCAAAATTATTGTACTTTGCCGGTAAGCAGCGTGGTGAACACGTATCGAAAATACAATGTACCTATATTTTTTAATGCCAACGTTAAGTGTAGTGAAATGTTTGGAAGAAAAAAAACATCGCACAAAGTGTTTCCAATCATTATTATTACTCGAATGCAACAAGTTGAAAGACAGTATTACTATAAATATTTCCAGGATATCGTCGGTAGCTGTTAAGAGCTCGGAAATTCTAGATATTTTAATATGTCTTAACTTATTTTGAACGCTTTTGGACAGTAACAGTTTTAAAATAAAATATTATGTATGTTGTTTATCTATCCAGTATCAATATTTAAATGTATTCATTTGTTTTTGTTTACAACGACAACTGTGTTGATGTAGTTGATTGTAAGAGTTTGGTACGACAAAAACTTTAAATAAATAACGACGAAAATATACGTTGTGTGTGTGTGTGTGTGTGTGTGTGTGTGTGTGTGTGTGTGTGTGTGTGTGTGTGTGTGTGTGTGTGTGTGTGTGTGTGTGTGTGTGTGGTGTGAGATAGTGTGTGTGCATAGAATCTAAACTGTGGATTATTACATTAATAGTTTTGTGAAGTTTAGTTTGAAGTTTTCTTTGGCCAGTTTTTTTGATATTTTAATTTCAAGCTTTTTCGATTTATCAGATCGGTAATTTGGCTTCTATAATGAACTGTATGTTATTAATTATTTATTTTTTTTTTTTATTAATAATCAAACCTCGGCATCTAGGGCCATTGGCTACTACAAGTTTATGGGGTTACATTAGAAGGTAGTTGCTTAATAATATACAGATTATTTTACAGAAGGTTGATTAAATTAGAATTAGTTATAAAAGATATCGTGTTTTGAATGCTGGCTGGCTGAAGGGCTTCGGCGAGAATGGGTGGTACTCCTGCTTTCCGTTTTTCATTCTCGAACTGGCGGCATTCTGTGATAATATGCTTGATTGTGAGCTGTGTGCCGCAGCTTGTACAAAAAGGGGGGTCTTCCCTCTTCATCAGATGTTGATGTGTTAACGATGAGTGTCCGATTCGCATTCTGTTGATTGCCGTTTCTATTTTCCTTGATATGTTCGGTGGGGAGGGCCATGCTAGGGTGGTGTGTTTGATTTCGTTGAGTTTTGTAGAACCTAGTCTCCAAGCCCGAAGCCATATGTTGTTTGTGATTGTTTTAGATAAATATTTGGCGTCGTGTAAAGTGAAGCCATTAAGTTTTATAGCGTCAGGGGATGTTATTGCTTGGCGAGCATTTTCATCGGCTCTCTCGTTTCCCGTGATTTGGCTGTGGCTGGGGATCCATAACAAGATGATGGAGTATCCGGAGTTAGTGAGGTTATGCAGTTGGTTCTGAATTTTTCTGGCGATTTCATTCGGCGTGAAGGGGTTTTCGATGCTCCTTAAAGAACTTAGTGAGTCGCTTAGTATAGCTGCTTTGAGTATGCGTCTTGTTTTGATGAGGTCTAGGGCGTAAGAAATTGCCGTTGTCTCCGCTGTGTATATTGAGCAGAAATTGGGGAGGCTCAACATTGATACGTGGTCTTTAAATACTACTGCAGCACCGACTCCGTTATCTGTTTTGGAGCCGTCGGTATATATTTCAGTGTGGTCGCTGAGATCGGAAATGATTGATTGTAGGTGTTGGTTGAAGATTATGGGTGGGGTATCATTCTTGGCGAGTTCGCTAAGTTCACTGTTGACATAGTTGTTGAATAGCCAGGGGGCCATCAGAGAGATTTCGTTTTTAATAACATCTGAGTGGGGGAAATTGGTGTCTTCTAGGTAGTCCGTGAAATGTTTGGTTACTTTGAGATTGTTTTGGGTACGTCTAATTGCGAGTAACATGGTGTTGTGTACCCTCCTGATATCGAGTGGCGCGACTCCGGCTATGTTGAGGACGCTGGGAATTGGGCTGGAGCGAAAGGCTCCGGTGACTAATTTTAAGCCCGTGTTGTGTACGACGTCTAACATTTTAAGTGCTGATGCCTTAGCTTTTATGAACAGAAAAGAATTGTATTCGAGCTTGGATAAGATGAGTGCTTTATATATTTGTAATAGGCAGGAAGAATGGCTTCCCCATGATTTGTGAGCGAAGCATTTCAACGTATTGATTCTTATGAGCGACTCCTTTCGGACAGCCTTGAGATGTGGTATCCATGTGTTTTTCGAGTCGAACAGTATACCTAATATTTTTATGGACTTTTGGATGGGGATGGGTATATTGTTCATAGTTATAGTGGTGATACCATTATTTCTTTTATTGGTAAAAAAAATGCACTGAGATTTTTCAACCGAAAAGGAGAAGCCTGATACGAGTGTCCAGTCCTGCAGTGCGTTTAGGGTGTCCTGTAAGTATGTTATGGTTGTCTTGGGACTGATGCTTCTACAGAAAATGTTGAAGTCATCAGCGAACAATGTGCATTTTACGGGGGGTGCTATAGCTTGTGGTATGTCATTGATTGCTAAAAGAAATAAAGATACCGAAAGAGTGGACCCTTGGGGTACGCCGTTAAATTGTGTGTATATTTTGGACGGTTTGTCGTTGCACCTAACTTGGAAGGTTCTGTCGGTCAGGAAATTCTTTATGAAATTGAATAATTTGTCGATGGATATGATATTTGACAGGATTTTTAATATTCGAGGACGCCATGCAGTATCGTAAGCTTTGGATATGTCAAGGGCTATGAGGCCCATCACTTGTTTCATTTCGAGAGTAGAATGGATTTCCGTCTGTATGTCATGTAGTGTGTTGCTTGTACTTCTATGTCTTCGAAAGCCGTTCTGACAGGGATCGAGCAAATTGTTTTTTTCAAGAAACCATCTAAGTCTGGAGTCGATGATTTTTTCCAATATCTTAACCATGGTATTGAGAAGTGATATTGGTCTATATGATTTGGTTTCGAATTTGTTTTTGTTTGGTTTAAGTATCGGAATGACTATAGAGTGTTTCCATTTTTTAGGTATTGCTCCGGATGACCATATTTTGTTGAATACCGTGACGATTGAAACCAGGGCGGAAGTGGGTAGGTTATGGATGAAGCAATACGGTATCCCATCTGGTCCTGGAGCGAGACTAGTGCATTTTGATGTAGTTCTGACCATTTCGGCTAGTTGGATTGGAGATTTGAGTTTTTTTTGCTCGTCTAGATTAGGGTTAATGCAGGATGTATAGTGTTGGTTTCTCATGTGAATGTTGTTATTGAGAAACGTTGTATTGTAGTTTTCGTCCGAGCTATTGTGATAGAAGAGTTCACCGAAGAGGTTGGGGATTTCGTCGGGGTCAGTACATAATTCTGTGTCTTTCATGATCTGTATGCTATGGCTCTTGGGGTGACCACGGATCGCCCTTACTCTGCGCCAAATTAATGATGGGTCCGCCTTGGGCCCCAGACCAGAGGTGAACGATTTCCAAGATTTGGCCTTGCCGCTTTTAACAAGGTATCGGGTTTTGGCTCTGAGTTGTTTCAGTTTTATATGGTCAGATGTGCTTCTAGAGATTTGGAATGTTTTAAGTGCTATGTTCTTTTTTTTGATTGAGTCTTTTATTTCGTCGCTCCACCAGGGAACTTGGTTCTTCTTGCGCGAGTTCGTGGATTTTCCAATTGAAATTTCTGCGGCCCTGATAATGGAATCGGAGATAAACGTGATATCATCGTCAATTGAGGTGGTATCCGACTGGGTGTTCTCCAGCATGAACGTGTCGACCAGGTTGGAAAAGAATCCCCAGTCTGGGTTTTTTAACAACCATCTGGGGGTAGAAGATGGTGATAGAGTCTTGGTGGAGAGGAGGGTCATAAGAATCGGTAGATGATCGCTTTCATATATCTCCTGTAGGACTGACCAAGAAATTCTTTGGGCTAACGACGAACTTGAGATAGATAGGTCAATTGCAGAGAAAATGCCGTTTGAAGGGTTGAGCCTAGTTGGTTGGCCGTTGTTGAGAAGTACTATTGAGTCATTGTCCAGAATTTTTTCGATTGATTTGCCTCGGGCGTCCGTTTTTACGGACCCCCAATGGACACTATGACTATTGAAGTCCCCAAATAGAATGAAGGGTTTGGGTAGTTGTGTGATGATGTTTTCAAGGTCGGATGTTTTGAAGGATGTTTGGTTTGGAATGTATATGTTACATATTGTGATTTTTGATTCCAAGGATAACTGGACCGCGATTACTTCGAGGTCTGATTGAATTGGGATCTGTTCGCTGGGATAGTCAGCGTGTATTAGAGAGGCGACGCCTCCGCTGGCCCGGGTACAGTCTGAGCGGTTGGCATAAAAGATTTTGTAGTTTTTAATATTGGGTATTTTATCGGTTTTTAAGTTTGTTTCTTGGAGACCAATGCACATGGGTGAATATTTTTTTATGATTAATTGAATATCGTGACGTTTTTTGTTGAAGCTATTTATATTCCATTGTATTATGTTATTCATTGTAGATGATATATTATAAAAAAGATGATTGGCTATTAATGGATAATTATTGTTGGGAAGAGGGAGGGTCGGTGTGGTCATCTGAAAGAGATGAGAAAAGTGAGTTGGCTAGTCTCGTGAGTCTGTTCTTGATGCTTAGGTTATTAACTTTCGGGCGGACCGTGTCGATAATTTCAATCATTTCCATGGATGATATGTTGAATGTGCTTACGATATTGGAGGGGTTGGGCACGGAAAGTGTATTTTCAATAATGTATTTAAATTGATTGAAGTTGATTTTTAAATTTGGGATATTTTCAAAAGCATTTTTTGCAGGGAATAGCGCTTCGTCAAGTTTTATTATAATCTGCTCGATCGAGTTTGTGCGTTTTGGTTTTTTTGTGGGGGTTGCGGGTTTTTGGCTGATTCTTTTAATTTGGTTTCGAGTTTACCGATAGTGGTCCGTGTCTTTACGATTTCTGTTCGGGTTGGTGTTGGATCCATTGGGGTTTTCGCGATAAACGTACTATCCTGGCAGCTGGAGCTAGATGTTGATGGTGCGGGTCTTTTTTCCTGGGCGGGTGGTTCCTGTGTGACTGGTGGGTTGGTTATTGTTTTCTTGAGGTTTTCATTAGTGCGTGGTATATCCATGGCGATGGGAGTGCTATCTGTGTTTTGAGTTATCTGTTCGTTGGTGTCCATGATATTATTGACCGGAGGTGTGTTTGGGTTGTTGCCGTGGATTGGTGCGGCATTGTATTTTGATGTATTTTTACAGTGGTTTGAAGTGTGGCCCGTTTGTTTGCACGAAAAGCATGTCACAGTGTCATCAGATAAAAATATACGATATTCCGTTTGATCGATTCGTAATAAAATCGAGCTTGGAATTTTATCACTGTGTTCAGGGTGTATATATAGTTGACGTCTGAAGCTACCAATGTGACCGAACTCATCGTTAGAAAAGCCGGCCTTCATGAACGTAATCGGAGATAGCATTTTAATTGAAAGATTGTCAATTTCTTTAGCGATTATGTCGTGTGGGATTATTGGTTGGACATTGGATAGTATTATGCGCTTTGCTGGGTTGATAAGGCGGCGATACGGTATTTCGGTGTTGTTTATTGTTATGTAATGTTGTTTTTCTATGATTTGCTCGACGATGTTCTTGTTTGCGAAGTTTATGCAGAACCTATTGTTCGACACTCGAGACGCGAATTTTATATTGTTTGGTGGCGTAAGTAAGCTGAATGCTTTAATGTATTCTATCTGTGGTACGTCTTGGATTGTGTTGAAAATTATGGCTTGTTCTTTTTTCGGGAAGGAGATATTTGCGGTGGTTTCGGCGAAGGTTTTTTGCGTGTTTGGCTGTGGTGGGTTTAGTGTGGGAAAAGGGGGGTTGATATCCGGGTCGTCCGACATGTCGGATGGATGCGTGAATGCTATGCCTAATTTATTAGGGGAGGCCGTAATTAAAGAGCGTACCTTCTTAATTGCGGTGAAGTTCTCGTAGTTGCTATCGGAATCTAAAAATGCGATACGCGACTGACGGTAACACACGTGTGTATCGGTCGGCTGTGACACACGTACTGTTATTAATTATTATATACCACCTAGAAGTCACATTTCAATAAGACATGACGAGATAAGGCATGATTGTATTATTCGTAAGTTCGGTTGTGCACAGAAGCATATTTCACATAACCACACTAAACTATTTTAAAACATGATGAGCGCCGAGGGGTTTACGACTTGTTACTTAATTGAGCCATGAGTCCCCAATTTGGGTCTTAACAATATACAAAAGTAAATGATGCGAGTACCAAATTTGGGTCTTACGCTATCGGTATATTTAATAAGTGATTGCCAAATATGGGACTCATTTATCGGTATTTTTTCATCGGATTCAAAATCTACAGTGTTGTCACTTCATTTTGGTACGTGTAGCAACGGAATATGTTATTTATTTTTTGTTTTATGAATTGTTTTCTATTGATATTTGTTTTACACATAGTTTGACGCACTGTTAAATATAAGCGTTTTAAATGCTCTTGTCTTATTCCGAGCAGTTACCTCATCGAAATTATCCATAACAGACTTTAGAGCTCAACTTGTAGAACAGTTAATCCAAAAATAGTCTATTCCAGAAAATATATCAGAAACACATAAATTAGTAAAATCGAATAGAAGTAAATGCAGCAAGTGTTATGCAAAAATGGTTATAGCTAAAGGCAGACACTTTGCATAAAAACATGTAAATAAAACATTTCCGATGTGTTTTTTATGTGACAAGGATTTTTGTATGGATTGTTTGTTTGAGGAACATAATAAATCTGTAAAAAAGTAATGATTCGTTTAGTTATGACTTATTATTATTTAAATATTTTAAAAGAAAAAGGTATTGTTAATTTTAATTGAATTATAAGTCTAATAATATAATGGAGGTTATTGTTTTGTTTTTTATATTATTATATAAATACTAAAAAAAAAATATAAGTATTAAGTTTTTTTGTGTTACTAGTCTAGATAACTTAAGACTGAACTAAAGAGGTTATTTTAATTTTGTTATTATTATTTGAACATTATATAAGGAATGGTTATTATTATTATTATTATTATTATTTTACAATAGAACTAAACTAAGATAATATATTTTGTTTTAGTTAATTTTTATATTTCAATAAAGTAAACTACATACAATGTACTGAAATTGCATGTTAGCTTTACTCTATATTTAACAATTTAAAAAGTGTTATGTGAACTATGTATTAGAATACAATATTTTTGAGGGTCAAATATGGATCTCATAGTATCAGAAAAACAATGGTCTCATCCCTAATCAACTAAAAAATATTATTAACACCATTTGTTAACAACTATAATGGTATGTACAAAATTTCAAGTCATTTGAACAATTTTTTTTTTCAAAATTCATTTTAGTGATTTATTATAAAAGTCGCTTGGCGCTTAGTCAAAGGTAAGTGAGACCCAACTATGGGTCTCATGGCGCTCAACGGGTTAACAATATTATCAGATTAATTTTTTTCAAATATAATTGATTCTAAACAGAGTCTTTATGGAAAATTAAAATACATTATTATTTTAACATACCGAAGACGTTTATACGACGTAACGAGTAATATTATTTTCCACAGAAAATTATTTACTTCTTTGTGTATCTTTTTGGATATCTGAGCTCAATTTAATGAATTTATAACTAGAGCTGACAATGAATAAGTATTTATGTATTTAACAATATATCCTTTAATTTTTTACTGTCAAAGATAATTTTAAGTTGATTGAAAATTAAACAGGTATAATAAATCACAATGTAGAGTTGAACGGCCAGAAATAATGACATTATTGAAAATATCTTACGCTCGTCTTAAATGTTGGACAAGAAAACTCTTCATCGAAGCGATTGTCTACGTTTTATTTTATTCTTGAGAACTCGTACATTACATTTATAAACTAATTAAAATGATAGTTTATAACAGACGCTGTTTGAATGTTATATTCAATCACAAATTACATTATTAAGGAGAAAATTTGAAAATAATTTTTATTGAATGATCTAGGATACAGGTCAAGTTTTGATTTTCTTACATTCTCCAGAATAAATGCCAAAACAAAAAATCATAAATAGTACTTTCTAAAAAAAATAAAAAAACAAAGTTTTATATAACTTTAAATGCCACATTAATTGTCATATGTTTATAAAATATGAACATTTAGTCAGTAGATGATAATGACAATAAAAGTTTATTAAAATGATGTCTTTTTGAACAAAAAATATTTTATGTATAAATAATACATCTAGTTCATAATTCGTTATCTCAATATTTTCACTCCAGTATTATAGCTTTGAATTATAATTGTTTTAACTTAGTAAATTATATTCATAATAACTGTTGTGAATACATACAAGTAAATACATACAAACTAAAACTTAGTTTCAATCAATTACGTTTTTTTAAACCAACATTATAAATTCCGTATTACTCTATCGTTTACTGTTTTAATGATTTGATAAATATAATTTCAAATTAAAATTCAAGAAGTAGTCATTTACACATTTAGCATACAATGTTATTTTAGGGATAAACGTTGGGAACTACACATTTTTAATTTAAGTTATCAAATATATATATATATATATTCATATCAAACTAAATTTCAATTATGTAACACTTCAATATAGAATGTATTAATTAGTGTATATGATTAATTACTATTAAAACATCAAAATCAAAACTTTGTGTTTAAATATTTTGAATTATGTTTAAATATAAAAAAAATCTGTGGATAGTAAATTTAAGTTTTTCATTCAAGTAAAATGAAAATAATATACTATATTGTTCTCAAAAATACAAAGAAAGTTTTATTCAAGCAAAATATTGAACTTGATTTACTTTTATCGTAACAAGTATAATATTTAGTTTTTTTGTTTTTAGGTACATAAATTGTTTTTGCATTCACATATAAATACAATATTCATAAACACAAAGCAGTATATTATTACTTTTAATATATTCTAACAATAATAGGTTATAATAACTCGTTGATTGTCTCATAAATGGTTCAGATAATACTTAAATTATATCTTGGCACCGGTAGTTTTTCTTCGTATTCATTACTTACAAGAGTATAAAGTAGCTTAATGTTACGGTTGGAAAAATGAATTATGGACAAAATTTCAATGATACTAGGACGCATTTACGTGGATAAACGAAATTAAAAAAATAACGCACCTAAAACATACCGCTACACCGGACGTGATTGCGTTTTCGTTTTATTTTTCATCTCATTCCTCTCAGTACCTCAGTAATATTATTTGTCCCCTTTTCGCCATCATATAAAATACATTTTTCTTAGTCAACTTGAAAATAAACGATCTCTCGACTTCTAAAAGAACATTGTACGTGCTTTAAAAACTTTGCGTAACGTCGGAGCTCAGTAAAAATTGCAAATACACGCGACTCTCAATCATTGGTACACCATCTGTCCCGAACACATAACGATTGCAACAACTCTTTTAAAACTTTTCCATTCGTTTGCCATCGATATTATTTTCGCAGCTTTAACTTGAAATCTCAATATAAATATTATACATCTGCGAGATATTGCAGGTTTTATATCGGGTGGGAAAACTTTAGGTGGAAAGTTAGCATACGAAATGAATTAATATCCATCGAATATTTGAACACAATACATACATGTGTCTGAGTGTGTGTGTTTCTAACTTCAAGGTATTTATTAATATAATATTATTTATTCATATAATACTCTTAGTAATAAAATGTATTTACTTAAGAAATATGATTCATTATCTATTATTGTTATTTTATTTCATCATCTCACTCTTTCATCGAGTTATATCTTCATCAAGGTTAATTCGCTTATTAAATTAAAAATAATCCTAGAATATTAACGAAACTTTGAAGTCAAAATATATTATATCTAGTTACATTATTTTATTAAATTTTGAATAAATACGAGAATGTGTATGTGTGTGTGTGTGTGTGTGTGTGTGTGTGTGTGTGTGTGTGTGTGTGTGTGTGTGTGTGTGTGTGTGTGTGTGTTAGCGTACACCTATATTGTATATAATATGCATTCACAATTATACACATAATTATTCGTATTGTATGCACCGTGACCTAATTATTGATAAAGGAAACGCAAAGAACTGACAAATTTCTATTTAAAACAGTTTTTAGGTTCATTCATATCCTATAGAATGTAATTACATTTTTTCAGTAAAAATTATTTCGTTCCAAGCAAATTATATTTATTTGAGATCTGTTTTGGAAAAATTCTTCCATATATATTTCTGCAATATGTTTGTATCATTTTTTTGTGGGCATACTGATATACACTTGCGCTAAAAAAGTCAAATTGATAAATAAAATGATTGTGATTTTGAAGCCATGTATTTTTATGTTTATTTAATATTTATACTCTATCGGGTATAGATAAGTTGAAGTCATTCAGTATATTCACAATTTTATATCACATTTTCGAATTTGAATTGTGCATGCAAAGCTACAACTAAAAACAAATTTTGAAAAGAGTCGAAATGTATTCGTTCAAAAAATAAAACTCATTATTCTTATCATTGAAAAACAAATTATTGTTCTAAAACTAAATTTACATAAAACTCGTATTCAATATACTAGAGTTTGCACATTTAGACTTTTAAATTCTGTGCAAAGCGAAAACTGAATTTCTTTTGTTTTTTCATTAAGATGCTCGTATGAAATAATTATTTCGATTGGTAAAACTAATCCTGAAGTTGCATCCAGCCTTTCTATAAAGCAGAAATGTTAACTATTTGGTGCTTTAGAAAGAAAATTTTCAAGATTATCAATTCCTTTTTCCAAACACAAGGGAAATTACTAAACAATGTAGTAAAATTAGTAAGATAGGCAACAAACTAAGTTTTTATGAATTTCAACTATACTTCTATTATAAAAACAATTATTATTAAAATATTAATGTTTGTACTATTTATGTTATTTTTGTTGGAGGTTAAGTAATACTATTATTAAGTAGACGTAATTAAATACTTTTTAAAAGCAGAAGTTTAAACTTTAGGGATAATGGATGATTAAGATATAGTTAAAATAAGCTCTATGGTTTCTATTAAAAGCATCTTCTTTGCCGTATCTTTACAAACATTTATGTGGCTTTAAAATGGTTTCGTAAGACTAGATCTCGGATGTATGACGACAAATTGAAAAATGCATCGTATCATTTATGTGTGGCGTGCTCATCTTATTGTCCCCGGACTAAACTAGCTTTTTTCATTATTGTTTTATAGTACGTGTGCAATTCTAAATCTCGACATAGAATGATGCAAGTGATAAACAAAACATTCTTGAACGCTTTGGGTGATTCATGCGTAAAAATTTTCATTAGAAAACATACGAGTATTACGCTACGCAAACAAGTGTACATTGTCGTGAAGAACTATTTTTGATACTTCTGTCGTGTGTGTAACGAAAAATGCCATCAATATTCTTAGAAAGTCACACTTTGATTATATTTATGAGGAATACAATTTTTAAATCGATAATTTCTCACAAGATGATTGATTTCCATTTAACGCATACATGAAAATGTACGTTTAAAATGCATTACTTATAATCAATTTAATTGTTCTACTTACTAAACCAATTTTTGGCAGACAATACTTAGGTTTTGCCTTTTGTAATACCAAAAAGATTTTCTTGATCCAATATTAGCTCTTCAACATGAATATTATTAATGAATTAATGGTAGTAATATTATTCTCTATAAGTGAATTGTGCAACTATTGGCCTATAAACTTAATGTTTGACTGGAACTCTAAGTTCTATTTAAACAAATAACTTTATATTACTATTTACTAGTATACACAATACATATTTTAAAGGCAGCTAACATTAAATACGTTTTGTTTTTTATTTTTTAACTATAAAGAAACCACAAAATGCCACTATTTATTAATAATAAATCCATATTATATATACAATAGTAAATAATTTAACTGTACGTATTAAAAATATGAGTATTTTATTTTAAATTTATAAAATTAATTTTGAATCACCTTAGTTTATTTAATCGAATACCACATCACCTTCAAATTCATGTAATGTCTGGATGAAATTCAACAACAATTTTTTAATCACTTATTAACAAAAATAATTGTAAAAACTATAAAATAAAAATTTCCAGCAAAAATATACGATTCTTTATACATGATTTACCAGTTACAAAAAACTCTAGAAAAATTGTCGTGAACCTTTAATGTTAGAATGATGTGAAACTATTATATCAGAATATGATTTAATTATTTTTAAACATACATTACAACAGCACGTATGAAACTCATGTAACACATTTCTGAAAAATTGACTCGAAATTCCGTTTTTGGTATTGATTACATTTTATCTAAATCAAAAGATTTATCGGTTACAGGTGAAAAAAAAAAAAAAAACCGTTCCTAATTATTCTGAGAACTATCCTTCTGATTGTCGAGTAATAATAAATTCGTTTATTTTGCATACATTTTTCATATTAAAATACCAAACGACAGTGTATTGATCGTTAATCACAAGTCATGTAATCAAAATATTAACGGTTGAACAGTGACGAGATAGGACTTATAGCGGGCGCCGCTCGTAAATTATACACATATCCCAATGTTATCTTTGTAACTCTTGGTAAAATTATAGTTTTGTTGTGTTTTGCCAGCAAAGTTTTTATCATTTACACGTTTGAAACTGATTAATTCTCACCGTCGCCAATGTGACACTAATAAAAAGTCAAACCAGCATAATGCATTTATGCAGTGCCATCACGGGGCAGAAACGGGAAAAGCGAACAAAAAGGATTACAAGGCTACAGTGGGTGATCTCTTCGACCGTGCCCGGCTCTGACCACGTGTCGGGAAAAATCATCAAGACTCGTCGTGCAGGAAAATCCCTCTGAAACTACGTCCGCGCTGCGAAACTTAATGGCGTTGATGATAATAACCTACGCCCAACTTTTCCGCGTGTACTGTCCATTAAAAACGGTTAAATGGTGTCGGGGCGAGACGTGAGACGTGAAACGACGTGTCATTCGGTCTGTCGGGCATTGCCACCGTCCGGCTAGTCGTTCCGTTTCGCCAAAGAGTCATAATACCCTCTGGCCCTCGACCCTAAACCACATTTCGAATTTAGAACCCAATTTAAAAGCCACCAAAGTTCTCAGGAAACTCCTATAACCACGAATACTAGCCGTATAATACATCATTTTTAATATGACTCGATGGAATAAATAATATAAATTTTCTTCGAAATGTTTGGAAAAATAAATTTTTATAACAATTGATAAACTGATAAATAAAAAGAAAACGCACTTATAACAATGTCTTATGTTCTGTGTAAAAAATACATTATTGATTGGGCGAATTCAACACATAATATTATTTACACATCACTTAACGTTCTATCCAGTTAATTCGGGAATTTTAATTTAGCTTCAAATATCTGAGTACGTTTCTGGATAAAAAAAAAAAAATGAAATTCTAAACATATTTGCAATGTAATTTATATTTGAAATTGAGTGTACTCAATTTGTGTAGTTTATAATTTAAATAAAAAAAAAATAATAAATTAAGTTTTTGAGGTTTTTTACCAGTTTATTTGATATGTTCTTGGCTCCTAGTGTTATAAAAAAAAATATCATCTTTTGTCGAGATAAAAGTCCTTGATAATCACACGTTTCATGTTTTTATCTCATTCAACGAGGAGTATTCAAATCCCACGCCCCTCTCCTCTTAAATACGCCCTTACTGACATGAATATTATTACATTAGAGTTTTGGTCGCAAATCAATGCAAAAAGATTATAATATTCGAGTTATATGAATTTTAGTTCATGGTCTGTGAGATCGTTTTAAATATTTTGATATTTCGTATTGTTTTCAAAGAGACGCACAGAGTTTTAGTTTTAGTTCAGTAAACATTTACCCGACTCAATGAGTAATGCACTGTACTCGGTACTAATTGGAATTGCCTGATTTTATTGTTAATTTTATTTGATTTGACGATTAACATACAGATTACAAAGTATCTAATATTCAGTAATCCTAATATTGAACCCTCTTCACCTACGTCTTTCCCAAAAATGGTGACTCAATAATCGCATTGGTGTTCTTTCTTATACATTTATTACAATATTCCTAGTAGGTTGGCTTTGCATAAAAAAAAGCCCTTCGGCGATCCATTTATTCCCATCTTGGATTTTCGTTCTCGTGTCGAGGATGATACATGTTCCAGGGGCCATTAAAACGTTTGGCTTTGTAAACCGAATTGCTAGCGAGTTTAAACTTTCCGCTTCCTTAAAAGCCCTTTACTGTGCTGTATCAAGGTTTGTGTTAGAGCACGGATCAGTTCGGCGAGACTCTTACAACACGCCGCTTCATATTGTTCTCAACTTGAAAGTGTCCCGAGGCAAAATAATTAAGTCTCGTAGGTTTTATCCTGAGCATTGATCGTCCCTCACACGATCACTCTGTGGCTTCATAATACATATGTACAATGTGCGAGTATTCATATTTTATATCGCGACTTTCCCACGTAAACCGAATGGAAGGCTTTGAACATATAGCTCTAGGAGCTATGTGCTATACAGTGAGTGTAACAAATTAAATTTCAAAGTCGAAAATCGTCTCGCACGTTCTGTTTACAACACTGAATACGTTGCGATGTAGTTGAGAGGTATGTATTAAGCTTTATTCGTTTCACTCGGATTCGACATAAACTTTGAGATTTGCAAGTGGTACTGTACGTATGTACGTAAACAGGGTGTTCTTGGTTTTTCCCCAACAAACTTTGAGAACGTTATCAAGCTGATGACTGGAATCGAAAACCTATGGCATGGTGGCAAACGTGGATCTTTAAAAGGTATTAGTATCTCATTCGGTATTGATTTTAACGTAAATTCAAATGTATCATGAGTCTTATGCTACTCCGAAATCACCATTTCAGCATGTCACTCGATTCTTGATTTTTTATTGTAGGCGCTTGAATATCCTAAAAATCGCGTGACGTATTTATAGTACGAATTTTCAGGGGAGAAAAATCATAGGGAAAAATCTCGTTTTCTAGTTTCGAATTCAAATTAATATTAAATCAAATACTCTCATAAGTACATTTTATATAGTCACGTTCGCAAAACGTAAACGTAGGTTTTCAATTCATTCCCCGCGTCCACTTGAAATACATAATTAAATAAAACATCAGCCAAATAGATAACTATATATGTTATAATAGTTATTTTAATATAATATATATTAGTATTTATATATTGTATGCTATCATCAAAAACGGAATCGATATGTTGTACAGTCTTTAATACTTCGTTTTGCGTTATTTGATTTTGATCAAAACAAATCATTTAGTGGTATGGATACGGGTTTTTATTTCAGGGGGTAGTTAATTATACAATTGAAAATTAACTAGCATACGAAAAAACCCCACTTTACACTCAACGCAATTATCGATACAGTGTTCAGTGTTCATGATCAGAGATTAATTACATACAATTATATTTTTTATTTATACTCGTATTATAGTGTTATTTAAAATAGACATTCGAAGTTACGCCAGTATACAATGTTATCGTAGTAAGCCCCTTATTATTTATTACCAAGCACTCCATGTCATTCATATTTATGATTTTCAATTTCGATAGTCCATGCGTTTAACGTATTGCGTTAATTTGTTATCGGTAATATATGGACACTCATGTTTTGACACTAATCAAATGTGTGTTGGTACGCGCGCGTGCATGTATACCGGAAATAGCATTTTGCCGCTGTCTTTAAACCGTTTAAAATGATATATGCCCGACCGTGTAAAGGTCCAAAATCGCACGGAGATGATAAATGAATGATATTTCTTTGATCGGCTCGTCGGAGAAAAAGGATAGCGATCTGCCGAATTCGGCAAAATCGGCTTCGTTGAAATATGCTCACCATTCACCAAGTTTTCGAGCCAATCATTCCCTTGTGTTTACGATACCCAAATTGGGAACTCATTTTTTCACGTCTTTACGTCAAAGTTGCGTCGGGTTTTCAACAAATGGTACATCGAGGTAGATCACATAAGTTATATTGTCTAAAAATTTAAACAAATAAATTCAAAAACTTCTTATATGGGCCAATGTATTTTTTAAATATTACTGAAATCCTAATTTATAAAGACTGTATTTTTTTATAAACAATAACAACAACATTTTGGACTCGATGAGATCTCAATACACATTGTACAGTGACTAAAACAAACGAGATCTATAATACGGTAAGACAGTTTTTTTTTTTAGTATCATCCAAAAGATTACATGTTATGCAACAGAATTCGAAAAAAATACATTATAATATTTTGTTTGTAAAGTAAAACTAGAAATGTTATAATACTGTTTTGGTTTTAGGTATATACTTTGAAAACTCCACCATAATATAAAAATGATTTCGAAGTTTTTGGAAATCCATAAATTATAAAAATTTACATTTCTTATCTAATAATCAAGCTAATTATTTCTTAATATAGCTATAGTTAAATTACTGAATACACTTTATGATTCAATACGTTTTATTTATTATTTTTTCGTCATCAGTAAAAATGCAAGTTAAAAATTAAAATAAGTCACTAGAATTCCCTCATATGTTAGAATAACAACTTCCAAAATGATTTGTGCTACATTCTTCATACTGTTGGATTATACTAAAAAATGGTTTATTTATAAAACTTGTATGTAATAGGGTAGTATAGAAACAAGTTTTAAGAACAACTCACCGCTACCTTAGCTAACTTTTAATTAAATAGTTAAATATTCAAATACCCTCACGGCTAAGTATAATATTGTATAATTAAACCTGATTTAAACACGCATTTATTGATTAACTATTATGGTTTGAGTACCTGACGAAGGCATGAAAAGTTTGAATCAGATGATACAAAATTTGATTTAGATACTTCAACGTTGTTTGAGGCATTAACAAGTGAATTCGATTTTGATTTCTACATCGGTCCTTTTTCTTCTATTATCTATTTTTACTTTATGCCATGAAAATAAATATATATAATCGAAAAAAGTATTCGTATAATTAAATATGATAATGAAAATATACTTCATACGGACGATAAACAAATAAATATTACAAAAAGGAATTTCGATTAGCAATGATTCTAGATGCACATACCGATCTATTTACAGCCCATCCTCAATGTATACAAACGCATATTGTGTTTCCTACTTTTTTTCATAATGCATGTGCATACGATATGAATTCGATGCGAAGAAGTTTTATGTAAAATCGTCTGTGCACTACATTATCAAGTAACAACATCCACAGAGTACATAGATTGTGAGGGTATAGTGAAAAAAAACTCGAAAACATGTGTTTTATCAAAACAATAGAACGTACATGTTTCATTATTAACAAGGTATCAAAGTTGATCAGTTCACTACATTTACATGTGAATATTTTAAACATACGTATGACACGAATATCGCATGATAATTTTTGTTAGGATATTAAGCACGAAATAATAATGTACAAAAACGATTTTCTAATATTATTATAAATTATAATATACCTAATATGATTTTATTATTTAAAATTTATTTTATGTAATAGAAAAACTCTAAAGCAATAAATTACGGTATGGTGCCACAGTGTCACACATTAAGTTGGATTAAATTTTTACAATAAAAAAATATGTACATACACATATATATATATATATATATATATATATATATAAAAGAACAGGCCTTTTTATGTACCAATTTGGTGACGACGCTATTTAACTTTTTTCCAATTTTTTTTTCACAGAGTTGTTCCAAATACCTGACTGAGTATCACCACGACATCCGATTTTCAAAATTTTGATTTTAAATGGTTGAAAAATATAAAGTCTAACGTGCTGCGTGTGCTATGCCCGCATATATGCGAGCGATTAAATATAAAATATAAAGAAAATAGTGGGAAAATTGTTATCGGTAGGGATATGATATACAAATGTTCTTGAATTCAACGGTGTTTTCAGATGTGTAATATCACCAATATCTTTAGAGATATTAAGTATTATATATTTCCAATCTCTAAGTGGTTCTCAAACCATGTAGCCATGGAAATTATTATCGAATCCGTGTATTTTAACGCATTTAATTTTACATTTTTATGTAGCGTACAATTTGTTTATATTACCTATAGTTTTCCATAATATTTCCATGTAATAAAATCTATTTGGTAACAAAACCAAACGCTATATTAAATTATGAATGATACCGCTTTGCGCAAGTTTAGTAACCATGGCTGAAAAATACACATCGAGCTGTAACTCAGTAAGTTTTGATCCAATTTTTTTAAAAATAATTTTCTCATTTTCTACATGTACACATGTACATGTATCAGTTCAATTTTCGAAAAACTTTTTCTTTTTTTTCAAAAATCTGTAGCACAGAGAGGTTGTTAGCGATTTTAGTGCTCAGCAGTGAAAAGGTTAAACGTGGTACGATCCACCAGACGCCGATCGCCCGCCGATTGTCGGTTCATCAGTGTACTGCAATTGTGATCAGTGAACAGTGCACGTTTGTGTTGTGTTTCCCTAAATTATTTAACTACAATTTAAGAGTATTGGCATTTTCTTTGCAACATTATGAGTACTGCCTTAACAATACATAATTCGTAATTAAACGACAATGTTATAAATGCATTTTTAGACATCGTAAAATTACAAACATCATTAATTTTATTCCACAAAACATATTGTTTTATCAGACACCAGGGGCGAACGCAGGAAAAAATTTCGGGGGGGGGTTTTTGAAAAAAATGTTCATAAATATCATACTGTATTAGGTACTCTTTATTTAAGGTATTTATAGTATACGAGTATACAGAATAGATATATATATATATATATATTAATTAATTATTAAATTTTTTTTTTGGTGGACTATCCACGGACGATTTATCTGAATCCACATCAATCGGAACTAAGGTAGTATTTTTATTTACTGGTTTAAAAAACTTTAAAATTGAACTCATTTTTAATTTTTGTATTTGCGTTTAATATTACGTTATACAAATACGTCAGTCAAAACTTTAATGAATAATGGTACAGCGAGATAAATCGTGTATTCGTTGGCGGTGTGGTTTAAATAGAATAATGAACTAACTAGAATTATCTAGATTCTTGATAATACTGGTCGTTACTCGTACCGGTCGTTGTGAATTTCCTGTAATATGTCGATGGCGGCAATAAGTACACTTGTCGACATTACGTAAGTATATCATCGAATTGGTGGCGACTGGTATCGATAAGTTATTTTTTTTAAGTTTATTCATTGCGACACTGAATTATCATGTAGTATAATGATAATTTTATTATAACATACATTTACAAACCACAGTAAACTTTTAAATAACTAATACATTTGAAGGTCCGGTAATTTTTTTTATTCCCAACATTTCGGGAGGGGTTTAATCCCCCAAAACCCCCCCCTGCGTTCGCCCCTGTCAGACACCACTTATGTATTCAGCAGTTGAGAACGTGGATGATTTCAAATTTCATATAATGGTTCTATTGGAAATGATGCTATTGGGCATTAGCTATGTGTGTATTATCGTAATGAAACCAAGTGCGTAGAAGTGTGCGTGTTTCCAATAGAACCATTATATAAAATTTGAAAATCATCCTCGTTCTCAATAACTGAATACATAAGTGGTGTTTAATAAAACAATACGTTTTGTAGAATAAATGATGTTTGTAATTTTACGATTTGGAAAATAGCTATTTCTCACACGGACAATTGTATGTGTCATTTTCTAGAGTTGAAAGACCTGACCATTCGTACGTTTGCGCACCACAAAATTAAACTTTAAATGTGGCATACCAAGAGGTTTTGACGTAAGCCATATTAGAATTGAACAACTACGTATCATTTGTAAATATTCATAAAAAAAGTTATATATTATTATAGAATCATTTATTAATAATAATATAAGTATAGAATCATTATTATTAGAATTATTTGTAAATATCATTATTATTAGTTTTGTTGTCTTTATGATTCAGCAACTACTACTATTCAGTACTTGATATCATTAAGTAAAATACATTTTTTTCTTCCTTAAAAACAACAATGTGTGTTGATTTATTAAGAATTTCATTTTGATAAAACAAAAACTACTGACGGGCGAAGCCGGATAATTCAGCTAGTATATATAATATATATAATTATATATATTTATATTTATTTATTTATATCTACTTTGTTACCTTGTGAATATTGAATATTAATGATACTGGACGAGTGAATTCATTTATTGTATGTTTGTGTAGTAACTATTTCAGTACTCATTAATAGATCTAAAATTCAATAAGAGTATATTGTTTTTATAATTTTTATCTTTATTTTATGCATCACATAATGCAATATGGAAAACATAATAACGCTATGCTTAGTTTGGGGTCAAAATTAAACTCAACATCAAATAAGATTATATGAAAACTTTTAATTTAAGTTAGTAAAGTAAGGTAGAGGCGAAATTACTAAAATGTAGTAACATAAAAATAGCATTCTACTTAAAATAGATGTCATTGGCGTTAAATAATGTTTATAATTCGTTACGAATTTACTATATATTTTGTACAACATATAAATAATTTATATGTTATAGTATTCATTACTTAACTTTAGGTCATACTTAATAGAAGTTAAACTTATATTATACCATTACTAACAAGAGTGTTTCAAACTTATGATAATATATTAACTTAATTCATATATCAAAATACTAATTGAATACGTTATAAGTTACAATGATAAAAAATTGAAATAGATTTTATATTAATATTTGTATTTTTAAAGATGAATAGGAACTCACGTTTTAGATTAAATAATGATATTGTAAAACCACACTAAGAATGACAGGAACATGGTTGTAATTTTAGAGTTTTCTTATCAAACATATTATTTTGGACAACTATTATTATTGTAATACTGTAACTGTATAATTTAAAATTTATCACATTGTCTTTAAATCAATTCATTAAAATTAATAGTGGGTGATACTATGGGTTGCAAAAATGGATAAAAATCTAAAATAAAACTAAGTGATACTAATGTATTGCTAATATAATTGAACAAATTATTTTTATGTTTTATTTTAATTATTGAAAAATAATAATTATCATTTTCTTTGCAAAAATTGTGTGTTTATTAATAATATTCAGCTTGGTTTCATAAGAAATAATCGATTGATGCATAATCCGAACATAATTGATGCATATTTTTTTTAAATAGTCTTGATTTACGTTTATTAAAGTGTTTTATTTCATTGAATAATCCGAGTAAATAATGTATCTGTGTTACATTTTACAAGTCATTTAAAAACAATAATACGAGTAAGTCATCGCATTCGATCTTAATGACTGAGAGCTTCATTTACTGTAGTGTCTAAAAGTCTTTTTAAAATCTGAAGAGATAGCACAAAATATATTATGTAACTATGAAAGTGATGATTTAAAATATTCATCAAAGAAAGTAATGAATATTCTTTCGAGTGTCTACCTAATCTTTTATTCAAATTTCCGACGGTGGGAAATAATCAACAGATTGAAGTATAACGCTTCCAAAATAACATAAACGAATTATAAGTAATATATACTGCGAAAATTACAATAAATCTAACATTAAAATTAATGAAAATAATACTCGTGATTAATTTAAGTTAATGGAAGAAGCATTGATTATAGGATAATCAATGGTAGAAGTAAGAATAAAAGAAATGAGGAATGGCTATGGTTGGAATATCATTTTGGATTGTTATTGGAGGATCCATAAGATTTAATATGAAGTTAATAGAAATGCATGTTTTTATTGACTATTTATAAAAAAAGGAGTGGTAACTGATAATAATAGACTCATGCACCGTGATTGTCTTGAACGAGTGTGACTGAGCTCTGAAATGGGTTGAAATTCTATTACTACAGGCTCTTATAATGATACTTGCAAGAATACACGAGTATTCATTTTTAATTATCTTTAATTATCATAAATAATCATAAAACGTGCTTTTAAGTTATTAAAGTTTGGCAATATAATTGTTTTAAAGTTTATAGCGGCAATTCTCAAACTATTTTTTGAAGGAAATGTTCATAAGTTTCTTGCGATTAAGTTGTAAAATGTTATAAAAATCTTTCAATTATCATTTGTACTCCTATACCTTAATTATTTTATGTTCTTTCTCTTTGGTCAATATTTTATTGTAAATGTAATTACTGTTATTATTATTATTGTTGTTTTCCATTTTCGGGACTTTTTATCGTGTTCAAGGGAATACACGATCTAAAATGGTCGAGAAAATGGGTTCAATAAGAACCCGTTTCATAGGAAAAAACAACATTTCTCCTATTCTTTATTTTATTATAAGCCGATGCTGTGTACAGAATAATCTCAATTTTTATTTTGTGATAGACAATGATATAAAACAATAGTAATTAATAATAAAAGAAGGTTAAGGATTTTTTTGTTTTATTAATTTTCGATCGTTATTAAAAACCCGTTTAGTTTTTATGACAAAATCCACGATTGGTTCTGTAGCATTAATAATAGCAGATAAAATATTATTGAGGCTCAAAAATGTGTTTGAAATATCTGAAATTCAGTTTTTGGTACTTAAGTCATATTTTTGAAATTTCAACTACTTAAGATTGATTCTCCGTAGACTAGAGTTTAACAATTAATGGAAGAACTTATAATTTTTTTTTTTCATTTAATTATTTATAATAAATTTGCAGAGATGATATTTTTCCTAAGATCATAATAGTTATCAATGCTTTTTATAGCAAACAAAGTAAAGTTTATATTTGATATTTAAATGATCAAAGTTGTTTATACAATTAAATGTAACTAATCATATTGTAGACTATGTACATATAGTGAAGAAAAACGATTTGGTGGATTAAACGTTTTAGATGAATTGTAACTGAAACTAAATAAAGTAAATATATTTTAGTCGTTAAAGCGATAGCATAATAACCGAATTTGTTTGTGAGGTTACATGGTTTCCAATCACTATAATTTGTGTAAAATCTATGTCGGCATACTTGGATAGTTCGAATGTCATCAATATCGATATTTATTCTGCCGTAAAAATGTTAAAAAAACAAATTGTTAGGTTGTGCTTGAAGTCTGTAGAAGCCTACATTACAGATACAGCTACACGCAATACGTACAATATCTTAATTGTTTTCAAAAAATATTAATTTAAAAACGTATGAGTTGGAATTCATTTAAATTACTTTAAATGTTATATGTCGCTAATAATCAATATAACATTTTGTCTGCATGATGTTTAAATTGCTTAATGCATGAAAAATACAAGTATAGTATCCACTACATAAAATAAAAGAAACGGCCGTATGTTTATTGTTGATTAAAAGTTCTCATTTTTAAGGGTGTATTTTCCCCCGCTTAACTGCTTAAAACATGACGACATTTCAACTGCATAATCGCAGGGGTTTTCAGACAAAAGTTACGCTGAACGTGTGTATTCATCAGATTCATTATAAGGTTTCAGATAATAATATTATGTGACATAATAGTCTGTAACCATACTCTAACTCATGGGTCGGTCAGCGTAAGCATCTGAAAATGTTTACGTGGTCTATTACACAATGTTATTCGTTGATCTTTTTTTTCTTTTAAAAAAAAAAAAAAAATTGTTTTATGCTTAACGCAAATACGTATAACTTAAAACTTTAAATTATGCATTGTTATAAAATGATATTTGCATAATGTCATGTAAGTTTAAAAAAATATATCAAATTTAAACAAGAAACCCATTTTTTCCATTAATTTTATTTGTATATTATGTACGTTTTATTTACATTTTACTTTAGTCGTATGTTTATGATATTTCATAAATAAAAAGTGGATGTTCTATCCTCTCAAGAAACAAGAAAATATTAATTACTTCATAAAGTCAAAGTGAGATCTATGGCAGATAATTAATAAATATTTAATAGAAAATGGTATTACACACCACAAAATAGTTAAGTTATTAAATTAAATAAAACAAGTGACAGCTAAAATTAGTTTTATTGATAAGTACACATTTTAGTTGGATGAAAACACTGTTATCAGGAATAAAATAATGCTTTACACTAATTATTGTAACCAGAATTCCACTAGTAAAGTAGCAAGTCTCATGAATAAAAATATTTTTCAATACATTATTATGAAACATAAAATGTCCACATACTTTATTTGTATTTCAGTTTTTTTTTTTTTCATCACAAACGATAGATTTTCATAATGGTTATTTGAAAGTCAAATAGATACATATATCAAACGGAGGTTATGCTCCCATAAGTGAATACAATAATAAAGATTTTGAAAACATTTCCAGTAAAAGCATTTTAAGTGTTACAAGTGCATATTTTTCAAACGAAAAGCATGAATTTAAATTTGAATCCGTATAGTTATTTTTTTTAAATTATATAAAAAAAAAATAAAACAATTTAACTCAATGAACTATGATTCTTAGTTCAGAAAGTAATGAGCAGGAATGGTTTAAACTTAAAAATTAATTTTATTTATCTTTTACATTGATGTTTTTCGATTAGTTTTGGATTTCGATTAACTGTTAATAGAATTGAAAAATTTATTCTTGTAGTCAACAATGAATTCAATATGTACTGATTTTTCAATATTTCTAACTTGAAGAGGTCTATTATTATTTTATGTTGTATTTTGAAAATTACATAGCATAAAAAAACTATTTGATGAAGATTTATATATCTAACATCATTGTACTAAAAATCTAGTATTTCACTATTTTCGATTTGTCATTCTACGTGGTACGGACAAAGGAAACAATTCATCGTTCAGAGTGTACGTAATGGGTTTTTACTACTGCTGCAGAATGATCAACGAAGACAAAATTATATTTTTTAGTTGTGGCGCAGAAACTGAATCAGGACGATAAATCGACTTTCATGGTGCAGAGTGGTAAATTTGTTTATGATTTTTTTTTTCATTTTTTCTACATCGTATAAAAATTGCCTGCAGCCGACATGCTTTATTATATTGGGTAATGCGATTTTGACGGCCTTATTGTGTGCAAAGAACGAAATCAAATTTTCAAGCGGTAAAAAAATATAACTTCTCAATCGATTGTTATTAATCACACGATATATGACCCGCTACGATAACTCTTGTCCTTTCATTTAAAACGAGTTCTCAAATCAGTTAACCTGGTAAAACCATTTCACTTCAAGGCTACTTTTGACTCTAACAATCGGTTACATGATGAATTCAATTTAATAAAGTGTTTAACTAAATAACATTTCGACTAAGAGTATATTCTAGGTCTGGTTATTGAATAGCGGGTGGCTGTCATTCAACACATACTACTTACCGTTATTGTATACCGACAGGGTTCAGAAATCACGTTGCAGAAACATTGACTTGTGAGGTCAACAAATGTATTTTTCAGTTGACGCGCTGCGCCGGCGGTCGTAAAACGCATAATTATTTAATACTTTCCTTCGAAGTTTTGCCTACGTTTTTATAAAACTGTCAATTTGATATTTTACACGAGTTGCATATATAATCCTTTATTACGCAAGTGTTTAATATTTCAAAAAGGTCTAAAACATCGCTAGGAACCGAATGCATTTGAATGAGTTGGATAACAATATAGCCGGTTCGGTACATAGCGGTCGTGTTGACTGATGAGGATCAGCAACCTGTGCGTCCACTTCGATCGATAATATTGGACGCGATAAAAATTTACTCGCTATAATTTTATCCATAAAATATCACGTTGCACTGAACTCGGAATCTGTAATCATTATTGTACTTGTGTACACGCTTAAAGTGTTTTATTACGTTTTATTAATCATTTAATTTCGCGTTTTAATGAATTATACCGTATGAATAGTAAAATGTACACTATTTTTTTTGTCTTAGTTTAATCAACGACGCAAACCATACTATAAATGACGTGTAATTAGACGGCACCATTTATATCGGTCATTTCATAAGTTTAATTTCGCACATATTACCCAAGATAAAATTTAACGAGCAAACAGAAAATAAAAACTAAACTATTTAACTACTATAATAGGGTTGGCGAGGAATAAGACAATTTTATTAGACGCACCTTCTGATAAAGAACAACATGGCTAATTCAACTCACGTTTATTATTCTTTTTACTTCACATGATACAGAATTTCGAATTCTCGGGTACACTATTAACAAGCACTATTTGCATAATACTCGTCATTCATATTTTTAATAATAAGTTGTTCAAAAATGTATTCGTACACGTCTTCAATTGACGAAAAATAATACAATTTAGCGTACAACCGATGTATAATAATTGTTTATTAATTGTTTACCAGAAGTCTGGATTTTTTTAAAGATCGTTATATTATACCGTACACCACTATATAGTAACAACGAACAATGTAAATAAACTGTTATGCCCTGTTTGAATTGTAAATATTTAACGTGTATATTTATTTTTTAAATAAAACTTTTGGATTCGTAATGGAACTGCTGTTAAAATTGATTGAACGCTATTTTAGTTCAAATGCATTGATTAACGTTGATGTTTGCAAAAGGAAGTTTGTGTTGGGTTAAGTTACGGACGACTATACACAGAGCATTATAAACAAGGACACGATGAAACGCAGAGAAAGAAAAAGTTCATTAAATTTATAATTGGTATGTAAAACCAGCTAGGAATTAAGCATCCTTAAAGGGTTGGGTTTAAAGAGCATGGAAAATGTTTTCGTTACGTTGTCGTAGACAGAAAATGGAATAATTCAAAGAAAGAAAAACAAAAAAATCCCCCGAATCGCGAATGGCACTCGGTACGTGCCGACGAGAATGTAATCCGATACGTATAAGGGGAGAAGAATACGTTTTTTTTTTTTAAAGTTAAAAAAAGCTTTTGTTATTTTGTTCAAGTAAATATGGGTAGTTCGTTAGGAGACGTGGAATTAAAATAAAAAAACCGAATGACCTGGGCTCTTTAAGCAAGAGATTGGTGTTTTTATGCCAAATATTAAATTTCATTATGATTTTGGTAGATATGACAGTGATTTATTTAGACGAGCCTCGCCTCGAAAAAAAACCCCTTAATTAATAATGACATTAAACTTATGTTGTGCAAGTTTATGGTACTAATAATACCATCTACTTTTTTAGAAACTTGAATTATTTAATAATTTTTTTCAGCCTAAAATGGTGGTTCTCAAACTGAATGTCTTATTTTAAAGGGTCGTAGAAATAGTTGAATACAATTATAAATTATACCTGCGAACCTTTTTTTTTTATGTTTCATATCTAAGAGGCTTTGAATTTGAGTGAGCATTTGACTTCTTATGATTTTACTACCTAATTGTAAATAAACAAGTGTATAAATGTATAACTCCAATTAAAAGGACCAAATGATAAATATGTTGTGAAGCGCTGATTTATGAACTATAAATGATGATGTTCTAATGATTATCACATAAAAATATGAATTTATTTCAAAATAATGCTGTATAGTTCATTTGTTTTATCATCACTGTATACCAATTATTTATCTTTGAATTTATTTTGTGATTGAATTTGACTTTCATAATATTTTTTATTCAATTAAATTGTACGTATCTTTTTGTTAAAATTAAAACGTAA
The DNA here is from genome assembly GCA_027580255.1 of Therioaphis trifolii. Classification (NCBI taxonomy): domain Eukaryota; kingdom Metazoa; phylum Arthropoda; class Insecta; order Hemiptera; family Aphididae; genus Therioaphis; species Therioaphis trifolii. The sequence goes on along the minus strand of CM050406.1, from coordinate 14,489,714 downwards.
AACTATCAACAATTTATTTACACTCCTAAAACAACGATTTGTTCACATAAAGGTGTGTAAAATCGAAAAATAAGTAATAATTACTCAAAAATATATTTACTGCGTCAATGAATCGGCCTATCACAATTTTCGCTTTATTCGAATGGACGAATGAGTTTCATAAGTGTGATTAAAATTTAAACACAGAGAGACAGAATCCGGCGAAGTTCGGTTGGCTTGTTCAATTATTAATACGGATAGCGGTGAAAACAGATAGAAAAAAAGATTGAAAATAAACAATGACACCAGAGTTGAATCTGTCACGATGATACATGGAAATCCCAGAAACACTATAAGAACGATGTATGTGTAAATAAGATGAACCCAATAGTAAGAGTGTATGAAATGGTTTCCGACAAACGTCGACGAGAAGGAAATATTATCATTTTTGTAACACCGAAAGTAAAATTGAAACATTTCGCATTGCATTCAAAACTATACGTTAAAACATACATTTATGTTCTATAAAAATAATAAAAATAATTTTATATGGTTTCAAAATTATTTTGAATTTTCGTTTGAATTCAATGTTTGTGCTCATCATTCTTTAATTTTAAGTAAATAATTAGATGCTATCACAATAACAGAAATGTTTTTATAATATAATTTAATAATACAGCTCTTAATTTAAAGTCATATAAATGTAAAAATTATTTTTAAATATTCTAAGACTTAACAGTCGAAAAAAACCGAATTCGTTATTAACAACAAATATTTCTCAAACGTTTAAATGTGTTTGAGACGTTAAAAAATTATCATTGGATGTATTTTTCAGTTTATTTTAAAAATTATGTTTCAAGTACGTCATATAGAATAATAAAATATATTTTTTGAAATGTATTCATTCATTTTTGTATGGATTCCTACGGTATGAAAAGTAAGGTTGTATTTAACTGACCTATTTATTATATTTACATTTTGTTAACAATTCATCACGTTTTACAACGAATGACAACGAATATCTGCTGTAAACTTAACAAAAATGCTAAAACCAAGTGGAGTGAAGATCAAATAAAATTACTTAGAACACTTTTAGTATTCAGTTAATCTCAGTTGGCTCTTCATTTTAGTGTTACATCCATCAATCGTTCCCCCGCCAAAAAAAAACCCCAATCTGCAATATAAATTTATATATAATAATTTGTAATGTAATCTAGTTTACATAATAATATTTCAAAAACCGAATCGAATCATATCTGCTTAGAGATAGACAATTATTACAATTTTGTTATTCCTTACTATCTACGAGACATTTTAAAATTAATAAAATGTTTACAGTTTAATAACAACGTTAATTTCATCAAAATTATAATTTTATATTATGTACAAATTGCATGTTGATGTTTTTATTACTGGCGATAATTTGAAATAATATGAATTGAAGAAAAAAAGTAAGTGATGAGTTTAAAATGAAAATCTATCAAACGCCCACAATAATTGAATTCAATAAATTGTACACTTCAGTTGCGTACAAACACACTTTGATCTGTAATATGTGGTATGGATGTGAAATTCCTAAAACCGAAAAGGATAAGACGGTGGGGAAAAGACCTTAATTTCTTCGATTTATATACGTCGTGCAATACGTGAAAAAATCGTTTTGAGTATGGGGTTCATTTTTAGAGCGTATCTCCATGACATTATACAATATTAGCTACTTATAAAATATTGACTTACTACTAATTCATTAAATGTATAAAACTGTACTTACATTATTTATTTGAAAACTGCGTGGGAGGGATCTTCATTATTTACAGTAAATTTGATTTGTATTAATATATTGTATTATAATCTGTGATGGATGTAAAAATACCGTATTTTATATTTCACTTGTATAATACTTGTCATGAAAATGATCGTCATGAAAAAAGTTTGGGGTGAGATAATTACTCGTTGGTAATACCGTACTTGTTAAAAATGTTTAATGTTAACAATAATAATTATTTGTGATCTTCTTAGATGTTGACACCAACGCCGTTTCATTCTGCTTGGGGGGTAACCTGGTATTTTTGTGGGGCTCGTTCTCTGACTGGTGGATTTGGTTGTTTGAAGAATTTGGAGTACAAGCATCTATATTATTCTCCTAGTATATTGGAGCGAAAGGCATGTTGTCATGTTGAGGTCTTTGTGCAAGGTGTGATTAGATATATAAACGAAAGCTTCGTCATTTATCTGAAGATTTTTGATTGGAATGTCTGGATCTCATTAATATTGGATGGTTTGGCTAAGGTCCTGTATTACACAGGTTAAATAGGTTTGAGAAGGAATTAGTACATGAGCAGTTTGTTATTAATATAAATATGTTTAGATATTAATGACTACCGTAATTGTCTGTTTATGTAATTTGTGATCTTTTTTTTTGTAATTAAATAATATGTTTCCCAACCAATAATGTGATTTTTTTAATCAAATTTAACTCATAGAATATTATATAATCATATTATAAGAAAAAAAATTGAATTATAAGTAATTTTACAAAGATATATAACTAAAAGTTTAACCCCTAAGTATACGTATTATACTTATATATCGATTATTTAATGAATATTCAAAAAATTATCTTATAGTTAATTTCATTTTTTTTCTAACTTTTATAAAAACTATATTTTACAGACGATACCTCGAAACAATTTAAGTTCATTATTTAAAAATTATATATAAAAGTATGAAGTAAGAAACACTCAATCTTCATAAACTTAAATTATTTTTAAATTTATTTGTTTTAAACAGACACAAGAAAAGTCTATTTCAAATAGACTTGATTTGATTTTAAAACTTACTATGCGTTTTTTAGTGTATCGTATATCTTACATTACAGTTTCATAGTTATGAAATTACCAAGTAGGTTGTGGTTATACGATCTCTATTATTAATATCCCACAATACAATGATGATTTAAAATATTTTTATGTTGAGACGTTGAGGACACTTTATTATTTTTTTTATTTTTATTTAGATTTGAAGTTATATTCTCCTCATTTAAATATTGTAGTTAAGTTTCCTGTTTATAAACAAATAAACGATTGTTTTATAAAATCACTATTTTTATAATATTATAAGTATTTTTTTCTTTTGCTGTGATATTATAATTTCGAATAAAGAAATAAAACTACAAAAGTTTTATCAGAAAGTTAACAATATAAATACATATAATATACATTTCAAATATTATGAGTTCGAGATTTTTTTTTTTTTATATATATATAATATGTATAGCCGATTTGCCAGTGAACGGTTGAAGAGTTTCTTTAAAATCAATATGTTGTGATTTAACCAGGTTTCTTGAAGAGGTTCGACAACGTTTTTATTTAACGGACATTAAAACATTCAATTTATAATGTAGATAAATAAGAGTATGGTTCATATTTTCTATGTATATTATTTTGAATAAAAAAAATTAATAAATAAATAAATATAAATATAAAAATTGAATCTACCTCCATAGAGTTCAGAATCGTTTCCCGTAAACAATAATTTATTATTGATTTCATATTATTTCATAAAACACAATTGAAAACTATGTAAGTCAATCGTATGAGTGTTTTCCAAAGTTACGATACACTCTCTCTTCCATATTTTGTCCGAGGAGCGATGAAACGAAAAACGAAGTTCTTGCACTCGTATTCTTACACCTCATACACCTTTTTTTATTTTTCCCATACTCTTATTGAAACATTATTGTTATTGACATTAAATGATCTGCGTTTCGATAGATTTTAATTGAAACTGCGTACAACCATCTGTATAATATACAAACCAGCAAATCATCTATACTTAATTAAAATTTGAAAACTGGTTAGTTGTTAAAATCGACCTGACAAAGATTGTTATCATTCCTGTTATAAGATTCTATTACTTGTATTGCAATGCACACACACACACACACACACACACACACACACACACACACACACACACACACACACACACACACGCCGATTCTGTTGGCGCGATTTGTATTATAATGAGTATGCGCCAATGCGACAGTCCTACAACGTTATGTCTCCGGCAAACATGGCGTATCGTGCCCCTCGGTTTTGCAGCCGAAACGGTTATCGGTACGCGTCGCCGCGATAAAATCACGCGAAACGCCTCCACTATCCACGTTCCGCCACCGCGGACCGTTTGTCTATTTCGTTCGGTCTTAAATGACAAGCTATTATATTATCAATATATGAATTTAATTTTACATCCCGTCGCGTACACGGTTGCCGCGACCCGTGCAATCGTCACGCGGCCTCGTTGCTCAGGTATAGTTGAACTCGTCTGCAATACGATGCGCGTCGCGTGCCACCGTGTCCGTTTAATCGCCTTGGCGTTTCGCGCAGTCTACGCACGTTTTCACCACCACCACCGTCACTGATGCCGTAGTAATGCGTGTTATGTGTGTGTGTGTGTGTGTGTGTGTGTGTGTGTGTGTGTGTGTGTGTGTGTGTGTGTGTGTGTGACCCCGCTGTACTCAAACGGTGCAAATATACTACACCCACCCCCGAATGTTGTTCCGTCGCCAGACACGTTTACCCCGTTCTTCATGACACGACAGTCTTGCGAGGGCCATGGAGAAGTCTGCGGGGTGACTGCGTGGAATTTATTACAGACATGCATATCGTATCCTTAATATGCTTGAAACCAGAGCTGGATAAACAAAAAAATAGGTGGCTTTGGACTAAAACGCGATTTGGAGGCCTCAATTGATAAAACGGCATACGTTTACTATATATGAAAATGTTTAAACTGTCTTTTTTGTCGTTGTTAGGGTCGACATATTGTATTGACGATTAGTCATCATGAAAAAAAATAAATAAATCGTCTTTTGCGGGGCCATCTCCCCTTTGGGTGTCTGAATGGTAGTCCATCCAAATCCGGCCATGTTCATTCAGTGACTGAATCAAAACGCTGCAGAACGACAAATAACATCACGTTGCGCCACACGAAATTTCCGTTTTTGATCGCCTCAGGCACGGACTCGTGAAAATAATAATAAAAATAGTAATAATGACGATAATAACGTTAATAATAATAACAATAATAATAATAATATACATCTCGGACGATCGGTCGCGGTTTGACACATGCCACGATTTTTCATATAGTCCGGTAAATCGGCGGTCGTCTCTATAGGCACACGCACGTTTCTGATTGGCCACCGCCGTATAAATCGTTCGGCCCATTACATCTAAATAGGTGTACGCTCTATTAGGTTAAATGACGGGTAAATAAATAAAAAATATTTATTTTAGAGCGTCGGATTTTTAGGTACGATTTTCCAATTTTATACTTTCCTTTTAACGAATAAGTGTGTGTGTGTGTGTGTGTGTGTGTGTGTGTGTGTGTGTGTGTGTGTAAAATACGTCCAACTATGAAACATATTCGAATGATCCCCACTGCATTAAACATTATATTGATCAGATGAGTCTTGGGATAATTAAGGTTAGAGATGTGGTGTTGTGTAACGTGTTTATGTTGTTTAATTTATGAAATCAGTAAAATGGTAAGCGTATTGTATTATAATATAATTATACAAATAAAGATATGCTATTGATTTTTCTAAAAAAAAAAAATTATACATAAAAATCAACGGAGAAATCTACTAGATTTACAGTTGAGTCCCGAGATTCAAATGTGATGATAAATAGCGCACGAATTTAAAAAGACAGAACAATATATATAACACACGTGCCCGAAAGCAGATCGACCAAAAATGTAATTTGTATACAGCTGAAATTTTCAACAACTTTGTATGAGAAACGTTAGGATTCGTCACCAAACTTACTAGTTTGCTTTACATTTCATAGTTTTTTAATTGAACTCATAAAAAAAAATATTAATACATATAAGTTTAATCCAACTTGTAATGAAATATTTATTCGTCATCACTGAAAAATCAGATGTTGATGATTCAAGAATGGAAAAATAAAACGCTTGGATGCCGATACAGCTATAACGCAAGCATACTAAAATATCACATTCATTAAAAAAAACTCTAATAACTCATAATTTTTAAATTTTAATACAAAATAGGTATTTGGGTAGTATTCTAATAAAATGTATAAGTATTAAAAATTGATTAAATTTTGTACGAATTCTTAAACTATATTATATAGGTATTATAAAAATTGGTAATTAAACAGATTACATGAAATGTTTTAAAATCTAAGTAAGGGGAGCAATAATATGAAAAATCACACAACAATTTATTTCAACAATGTATATAAAAATGTAATACTTTTAATTTATAAATTGTGAAACACAATTCGTAGTTAGTTTAGCATTTCTCAGTTTATGTGAACAAAAAATGTACAATTGTCGCCAATATTCTATCTAACATACGTATCATGTGTAATATTACATCTTTTCAATAATCATTTAAAATATGTCGTTCGTACTGTTGTATATAATGTAGAAAATATGTTCCGCACGAGTATACACTTTGAATATTCATTCAACAATATAATATTAAGGATAAAATATCAAACGTACAATGTCAACTTCAGTGGCGTATTTACGGGGGGGGTCCAGGGGTACTGGACCCCCCCCCCAGAACCTCTCACTAAAATATATATTATATATTATATATATATATATATATATAATATTACATAAGACTATACTATTATATATTTTGTTCAACTTCCTCCGAAAACTTCATAAGAACGTAACTATTACAAGATATCATAGTTTATATTAATAAATGTATAAACTGAGGACCCCCCCCAGAAAAATTTGAAAATACGCCACTGGTCAACTTTATCATAAGTATCAATTTAACTATAAATTATGCATACCTACACTCTGTGTTTGTATTGTTAATTTATATTAGTATAGATATATAGAATATACCTGACTGCACAGACTTTTATGATAAAAGATGTCATGAATACACTAGGAAGATCATATTTTCATATTAAGTAAACTGACGTGAATCGTATTTATTGTTTTATTTAAAAACAATAATTTATTTTTAAGCTATTGAAATTAAGGTTTTGTCTAAGTTATCTATCTACTCAATAATTTTTTTTTATAATCACAGCTCTACACGAAAAACAACTCGATGTAATACGTATATTATTATTCACCAGGACAACAATCATTATAATAGTTGCGCCGCGCCGTTATTGTTACTACCGAATTCCTATGTTATATGATTTGAATTTCCTTATAATCATACCTCGTAAACACAGCACAAATTATTACGATTTACACCTATCGCATTATTGTTTACCCTGAATAATTGAATTAGTGGTGTGTGTGTGTGTGTGTGTGTGTGTGTGTGTGTGTGTGTGTGTGTGTGTGTGTGTGTGTGTGTGTGTGTGTGTGTGTGTGTGTGTGTGTGTGTGTGTGAGTGTGTGTGTAGGCGATTTGAAATTATTTAAATTTGAAAAAATGAATGCGTGAAAATATATTCGAGAATAAAAATATCACAATTTTATAACCTCAAAAAAATATGTTCAACTTTCGACAGCACGTCATTTTACATTTATTTCTATTCCTGGCGATTTTATTCATTATTTTCACCTACATAGCCGTCAGGACTCGCTGGCAGTGTAGAAAAACCACCGTTTCGCACCTTTTTACTTCGAGCTGCATAAAATTACCGTTGACGTTATTATTTTATGAAACATAGTGCGTGCAAGAGCACGCACTTAGGCCAACACGTAGACTCACAAATTAATGCTCACAATAATTATTATTGTAACCGAACAACCCATTTTTGCTGCATAGAGGTAGATGAAAACCTACGAGTGCGCGCGTTTGCGTGGGTGACGGTATTTTACTTTATTTTTAACATTTTTATGTTTTTTTTTTTATGATTTAATATCTCACATATATGAAAACTTGCACACTATTGCAGTTCATTCCACGCCACAGTGTTTGGGCAATGTATATTTAATATAAACGTGGTTTGACATTGATAAGAACAATATTACGCTGGGTCTGGTAAAAGTTACAACCCTCGCTCGTCCACAGCGTAGCGTTCATTAATCACCCACTAAAATAATACGGAAACGTTTTGAAAAATAAAATTACTAATATTAGACGTCCAATTTCATAGAATATTTCAATTGATTACAATCTTCAATTCCTTATTTTACATTTTAACTAGTACGCATGATCTATTTTTTTTTACAATGATTTTCATTCTATTTTATTTTTTATTAAGTTCATTAAAAATATAATTATATATCTTACGATATTTTTCATTCTTAATACTAAAACCGAAAAAATTAATTTAACTTTATCATACTGAAAAAATCGCAAAAATCGTCAGTGAATATTCATTTTTATGATTGTTTCATTAATATTTTGACAAAATAGACTCTTTTAAATCCGATCAAAACTATTTGTATGTATGAAAAATAAATGTTTGATCTACATAATGAAACTTAGAATATATATATATAAAGGAAAATATTTTTTGAATCTTTCGGTAAAAGAAAATGTTTATCCGGTTTTGAATTCAAATGTGTTTAAGGTTTTGGTTTTAAAAATAAAAACGTATCGATTACTTGAGAAAAAAACTGTTTAGCATGTAAACGGTATACCGTATACATTGCACTGAAGCTTTTCTCAGAATCGTTGTGATAAAGAAAATATGATTTATTGTTCTTAAAAATTCAATTCACCCACTGATATCTCGTCCAAGGATCGAAGGGACAAAAGACAATTCGCACCATTATAATCATAGCGACATTTTTAAAATTTTAAAGCATGGGAACAAAAAAAAATATGTATAAATACAATACGATACGATAAAATTATACCCAGAAATGCGTATGTATATCATAAACTTAGTAGTAATCGAGGTTGCATATTGGCGTTCTCGTGGACGGAAATCGTTGATTTTTTGTTTTAAATTTGTATCAATAAATCCCTTAGAAAAGCGAATAAAACGTTTCATGGCTGTTGTTATTTTTATTATTCCGTGTTGACCCCACTCCAAGAATCGAGTGCGTACTCGCATTTAACACATCACACAGTGGTAGTGCGGTTAGGTTAGGTACGATGACCAGTTAAAATGGGATTCGTACAAGTTTCGTTTCCCGAGAGAATATGATGCTTAATGTTGTCGTTCGCGGCTAAGAGTCCATCGCCTCTCTAAGCCAATACTTGGACCGTACGAGCGGAATACTCGGAAATACGAATTCGAACTGGAAAATTTGACCGATTTTACTCCAGAAACTATGGACACAATGTCGGTGACGTGCGTAGGCGCATGCCTTTATGGTCGACCTCACTTCTCATAAACATCGTCGGATAATATAAATATAAATATTTCGCGATTTTTTTTTTTTTCTGTAAAATCGTGTGATTTATACATTTTGAAATCAAATTAATATATGCATTAAAAAAAAAAAAAATAGTACCAAAGTATGAAAAATTTAGTCATATACGTGCAGACGTTATTTCACTAATCTGATGATAGTCTATACAGTATAACCTACACTCGAACAACGACGAAGTATATATATATATACATACACATAATGTCTTGGAAAATAGGTGTTTAACATTATTTAACATGAAATAAATTATAATCTCTTTCAGCATACTAATGAACACTATTTAGTAGGGATAGAAGTAGCTTCATGTTGTGGAAATAAAAAAAATATATAAAAATCATAACTCCAAGTACCATTAACTACAATAAAGCTATTATTGCGAAGCCATATTACAATATATACAAATTATGCAGATAAAACCCCAGACATTTGCATACCAGTTAGTGCGATTTAAAATTAAATTAGTAATTTATTTATACTTAATACCTCTGCATTGCATTAAAAAAAAAAAAAAAATATTGTACCCGATAGTCTCTGTCGTGTATAATACATAATAAATATGCTTCTTTAAATTTAGAATTTTTAACAAGACTAATACCTATAATTTTCTTCAAACACTATTAATTTTAACAAATTGAGTACATAAAAGAGAAGGATTAATAAGTGTATTATTTATGTATATGTATTGAATAATGAATACGTACAAAATAACCAATAAATATTTGTTAGTTTTTTTATGAAATTTTTGATTACAAAACCATCATAAAAAATGTTTGTGGTATTCATCGAAAACGTTATATTTTTTGAATAGTGAAAATATTTGCATAAATAAACATAATGAAATATATTCATAAATAAAACGAGTATATTTTATTTCGATATTTATGAATACATTTCGGATTGCATTAATTTCAATATATTCTTTTTCTTCGACATCTAAACGGTCCATTAATGTCCTGCATTTCCATTACATTATAAAGCCTCTCCATTTTTCTCTGTCCAACCTCCAGTCGATTGTTGCTATCTAGTATCTTTTTCTAACCATCGTCTACCAAAACGTGATATACTCTTGTGTATTTGTTTGTTCGTTCTATAATACATTCCGTTTTACTCTCCACACATGCCGTCCCGACCATTCCAATCGTTTGCATCTTACGTATTACGTATTATGTGAAAATATATATTGAGCATACTACAGACGGTACAGCCCTCCGCAGTGTCCCTTTTCGTTTATTATTAGGTTACTGTTATATTATGTCAGGACAAATATGTTTTGTGAAATTGCCCTTTCGAATGCGACAAGTTTTCTACTGCCTTGTTTTGCCGTGGATCGGGTTTCACACGCATAATTTATCGGTCGTCTGAAAGGAGCTCGTGCCCTTGTGGTATAAACCGTACGAAGTAGGTACCTTTTGATTTTCACGTCATCGATTTGAACTGAAAACATAGGTTGTTGACAATTCGGCAACACTTGTTTTCATTAATAATTTATATTGTTGTGTATACTTTCCCAAGTGTATATTTGTATTAATATTAACATCGACGCATACTCAAAATAATGCATCATTTTTAATATGAAATTTCTCGCTTTTAAATTAAAACGGCCATTGAATAATTATCTTTGAAGCAAGACCATGAATTTATCATTTTCCTAATTGGTGTACTATTATATGTTTTGCTGGCTCTCGTTGACTTAGAAAGTGAATACAACACAATTATATCATCAGCATACCTCAAAACAATCACTTAGTATATTTTGTTATTTTCATATTTCGATTTTTCTAAGAATTTTCTCAACCTCGATGGAAGGAAAATTTCCCTAACAAAAACCTGAATTGAATCAAAAAGCTAATGATACCCTTTGAAACTGTACCCTTTGGCATCGTCTAATTGTTACCCACTCTTGATACATCCATATATTTTCCAGAATTTCAACAATTATTCAGAGATTAAAATTAATTGAGTATATTATTTATGTATTAGTATTATATATAAATATTTATTCTTGTTATTTTCATTTTGCAAGTAGGTAATACATTTATTGCGCCAACTTTTAATTAGTTGTTAGTAAAATTATATTTATTATTTATTTATTATATATTATTTATTATATATTTATTATATATATTTATTATATATTTATTATTTATTTATTAATAAAATAAAGAACACATATTTGCTCATTCTGCAGAAACAGCACCAAAACACGGGTCGTAATTGAACTATCTGAGTTTAATAGTTGTACGTAAATAACTTGTAGAAACGAAAATAAAGAAAATATTTACTATCATGTACCTAGTTTTGTAAGATTTTATGCAATACGAGTTTCAATAGCGTAATATTATACTACAATCAAACACATATAATTTAATTTAAATATATATATATATATATATATATATATATATATATATATATATATATATGTGTGTGTGTGTGTGTGTGTGTGTGTGTGTGTGTGTGTGTGTGTGTGTTGAGTATAATGATTTTTAATTTATTTCATGATTTCCTTATTTATTTTGTAGTATTATTAAAATAATAAAAGTATTCGTTGGTTTCCAATAAATTGATAGGTCAGAAAATATTTTTCAAAGACAAATCGAATCAGTTTTAATAATAGATTGGAAACTATACAATTGTTGTATTTTAATAATATCTTGATTTAGTTATTATAGAATAAGAAAAACCAAATAAAAAAATTGTGTAAAAATGAAACACTATTCTTAAAGTTTTATCCGAAAACGAGCTCTTTTTGTTGTGATCACTTTTCCGGTGTAACCAGTGACAGTGTTTGAACTTTTCTGAAAAGTTTTGTAATTTTTTTAATTCCTTTTTTCCGTTTTTATCTTCATAGTTACTTTAACAAAAAAAAAAAAAATAAATAAATAAATAAATAAATAATAAATAAAAAAATGTATATATATGAGTATGATTTCAAAGCATTCATCGTTTTATTCTAAATAATAAGTAAAACTACATACATTTTATATTTTATTCAACACATGACATTGTCAACCAATTTTCAACAGTACAGCAAACATACGAATCTCATGTTTTATAAAAATAATTTTTCATTCTGTTTATATGTTTTATAATGAATTATAACAACAGGGTCTGATTTTATAATAATTACCATTCAGTCAAAATATTTTAAAAATAAAAATTATTATTCAATTATTGTTATCTATTAACATTTTTTTCATATCGCACTTTATATGCATATCTCACTTTACATTGGCAGTACAAAAAAATCGTATTCACTGCACTGAATTATGTTATTAACAACTATTCTTAATAACCTCATAATATTAATACTTGAAGAAAAAAAAACATATATATATATATATATATATATGTATGTATATATATATATATATATATATATATATGTGTGTGTGTATGTATGTTATACATGCATGTTTTATTTTTGGTAAAATTTTAGTTAACACCCTAATAACACACAAAAATACATAAATATAAATATATTTTATTTCATATAGGTTCAGTACACTAATAATTTTATAAACTTATTTTAAATGTATTCTTTTTACTTTGTGTAGTTATATTATTCAATGTTAGCGCTGTACTATCTAAAATGTGTATCTGCATTTCATACGTTTGCTGATATATTATACGAACTGTTTGAAATACCATGTACATATGTGTTATGTGTACATAAAATGTAAATTATTTGAAAAAAAAATTGTATTTTGAATTGCAGGGTCATCAATAAGCTGTTCACGTTCTACGTCCCAAGTTCTCCGCATAAAAAATTAAACTCAACAATAATAACCACGTTCAATAATTGTGTCCACTTCACAACGGTTCATAGATGAAGAATAGCAAACGAAGGCAAGTAGCAAATTTGACATTTATAACACGTCTGGTTTTACATGTAGACTAAAATTTTTATATTTTATTAATTAATTTGTGTATACACTTTACTATATATATATATATATATATATATATATATATATATATATATATATATATATATATATTGTCTTCGGACATGGAGTTCTTGAAAGGTTTTGTGACATTCTATGACTATCTTCGCTATAGATCTTATAAAATATATGACTTCATAACAGTTAAAAAGTTACGTTTATAATGCAATCGTATTTTTATTTTTTTTTTAAGCTTTCTTCGAGAATCGTTTGTTTTTGTGTTATGTGTACCACAATGACGTTAGAAAAACAAAAAACGACACACCTTCAATGGTTTAAAAATTTAATATGAACTGTAAAATTAAGAGAAATGACTAAATTTGATGTGGAAAACCACTATAACACTGTCTAAATATAGAATGGATATACAAATATACTTTTTTTCGCGTGTCAAAGAAGAATATTGTACTCTATAGAGGGGATACTTTATTGGTTATTTTTAAAATTGTATGTATTAGTTAGGGATCTGAAATATATTCAATATTGTTTATTCTGAAAGAATTTGTTCTGTTAGAGTTTTTACGTTAAATAACGTCCATTAACTTTTAAACAAACTCTGTGGGAGAAAGAAAATTATCAAATTGTGTAGTTGAAAGTTTTAATAATTTTTACTAAATTAGTTGTGAAATGTTGAAGGATAAAATAGAAAGTTAAATTACAAAATTAAATCATAAAACCAATATTATTTACATTTAACCAATGCTTAAAGTATGACGTATCTAACGATTACAAAATATATACGTATGAGTACATAAATATTTCTGAAAATACACATTCATAATGCAGGTTAAGTTATGTTTTTATATAGGCTCTAACAACTACCATCTGACATATATAATGTTGGTATACTTATTTTTACCAATATAAACAATTATAAATGTGAAAATATGTTTTTTAATTGCAAATAAAAGTGTTTACTCTGTCAATGATTTCTGTTTTGACTTTTTAGAGTATGTATTGATTTTTCATCAGTAATCATTTATTTAATTACGTTCATATATTATCTATAACAATATATTATAAATATGATCATACAAATAAATATTTTAATCAACTGAATTTCCGAACAATCACTTCTAATATTTTCCCTGCATTTTTATTTTTTACCGTAACACATTTGTTTAGTCAGATTAACAAATATATCTGCCATAAAACGTTTATTTCTTCTGCAAATATGTTGTTTCTTGTAGAGACATTTTGATTCAAGATTCCTTTTTTTTTTTCGAATTCGAAGTATGTCGTATAATCAATGGTCACCGATTTATTCAGGATTCAATACATAATATTATTGTCATTTAACTAATTTAAATTTTAAATAGGATTAGGAAATGAAAAATTCAAAAGTACTTACTATGAACACGAACAAGAAAAATACTCGAATTTTCTATCATAAATAATTATTTAATGTATATGTTATCTTTATACACATATTGTATTCTGAGTGTTTACGTGTAACGGTATAGGTAATCTATATGCAAGTCAAAAAGTATTTGCTATTTTTATTTATTAATATTTAAATGAATAAATTAAATTGATCACATTTTCATATCATCTAAATGGTAAAACTCACACCATTATGAGCTTTTCAATTAGCCGTGTCACTTGCGATCTTGGTGGTTTATTGAGAGTGCATCATGTGTACATTTTGAATATTATACAATCAATTATATAAATAGATATATAATTTACGGTAGCTAAATGTGTATAAATTATTTAAAAGATTTGTTGACAAACCAAAGAAAATTTTATAAAATAATTAATGATAATAATGACGTCTGTGTTAGTGGATAGACGGGCGGATTACGACATAACGCTAAAAGAGAACCATGGAAAGAGGATCGACAAATAATTTTATTCATAGCTAAAACCATTTGATATGAGATGAATATAAAACTAAAATTGATGACCCTTTTGCCGTGTAGAAAAACAAAGATTTTTAGAATAGTTTTGATTTTGCAAACGTGCAGTGTAATTATGGGAAATATTTTGGAGCGATGACTTAACTCAAAAAGTTTCAATTGCTTCGATCAATTGGTAGAACATTGTTGTAATTGACACAGATTGTATTACGAAATGTAGATAATCATCTCGGTGATTTTGACAATGCATTAAAAAAGTTGTAAAAACATTAGAAAATATTAGAAAGTAGTAATTTTTTGGATGAATTGGTTTTGCTCATAAATGTGTTCTGTTTTGATGTTGACTTAGAATTAAATTAATAAGTATTCAGCAACCGACAAAATGCTTTAAAGTTAACCAAATTTTTGGAATATATATATATTATATATATATTTGGAATCTATATTCAGTATCTGTAACTAATTTTATACTTTTTTGTTTATTTAAATCAAACCGAAAACACAGTTTGAGAGTGCAGACGTCATAGTTTGTGCTTAATTGCTGAATGATTTTAGTAATGAAGAGTGACGTGATACTTGTAACTTAAGTAGATTTATGAACAGGAGAAATAATGAAACTGTTATAAACTTGTATAAATGATGGCATGATTATATAATAAGAAGTAAGTGACTAAAAGGTGTCGATGGATGAATTTTTATTCGAACTCAAATGAAAATGTTAGATTCTAAGCCAATACTTTGCTATCGTTCAACTGTGTGATTAATTTTATATCAAAGAATCGATAGTTGGCCGATAAGCACCTTCAAATTAATGATAGACATTAGATTGCACATTGAATGATAGATTATAACCTTTAACTTTTTCGTTTCGTTCACAAACAATCGAAAAACTTAAGCAATTATGGAAAAAAAATGTCATAGATATTTAAAATGTTTCAAAGTTTGATTTATTAGTAAGACATTAAATCAGAAAAGTTGACAAGAATCAATTATGGATCAAATTAATATATGAATATAAAATATTGGAAAACGTTAAAAACAACTCTTAGGTAAGGGCCTCATAGTGTAATTATGGAAAATAAATTTTAATATTATTTCAATGAAGGTAAGAGTAAAATAAAAATGAATTTTCAGATCTTACAAAAAAAAAAATAAATAAACAAATGTTTTTTAAGAATATTTTTTATGAAAACATACTATTAAGTTTTCAACACGTTTATTGATTTAAATTGAGATGTAAACAATTTCTAAAAACAATTGTTCAGCCAATTAAAATTATCACTCTAGATTTAATCGACGCTACCGAACATCGTTATAATACTGTGATGTCGGTTTTAACCATAATGTACTATTACCGGCTGTTTTCGAAATAATTGAACTATACTTAGTAGTATACCGCACCGTTATATCAATAATGCACATCATGGTATCACATTACACTGACTTCAAATATAGGTCGTAGTGACCGTTTGGCCATTACATAATGGTCGTAATAACATTATGTGTTAACCCAGACCATTGATGAAAAATGTGAAAATGACGGGACCACGCTGTTCTGATCGTTACACCAACTGGTTACCGATTCTTGTATCATGATGTTATGACTTTTCGACCATTTTATATTATAAGTTTTCAAATAAAATTGGTTCAATATTCCATGAAAATATTGTTTTAAAATTAAAATATTTTACTATTACGCTATTTCAATTTTCAGTTCAATGCGATAATAATATGACTAAAGTTGTTTCCCTTAGTTTTCACATACCTACTTCAAGCATATTCTACGTTTTATCACGAATTGTATAGTCAAGAAAATATATTCTCGCCATCGGAAACGCATGATACAATTTTAGATCTTGGCTTTATATTCACCAACATGAAATTTGTAACATTATTACATCTTTTACCATAAATGGAAACATTTTTTGAATTTGTTCCCACATCAATACAGAAACATAATTTATATGACGGATTATTTTAATTTTAATTTTAGGTTTTATAATAAATAAATAGAACATGTTTTTAAAAATATCAAGATTTATATGTAATTATTGTTCATAGAAATTCCAATCCCTAACATGACACTTTAATTTTTTTTTAATACTATTATTAATTCTTTTTTTCAAATTCAATTTGTTTCTCTTTTTTTCTCGACTTTTGAATATTTTTTTATAAACACATCGCAGATCATTTATTTTTCAGACAAAGATTTAATTTAAGATGTTTCAGTTCGAAAATTTCTAAAAACTTATGGAATTATTATGATTTAACGAGAAAATATTTTACATATTTACATAAACATGTAATATTTTTTTTTTCTTTTAAGAATTCCAGTGAAATAAACAAATAACAAATAACTGTGAAATATTCATATTATCGTTTAGCCATTAAACAATTTTCAACTTCCAGACGAATGATGCAACTCAAGAACCTGTCAGTGACATTTAGGCGTTGTTTTGAAATATTTGACTCTGCAGTTGGCAAATGACTGTCGTTAATGGTCTACACACATAAACACACACATACACATAATATATATATATATATATATATATATATATATATATATATATATATAATTATATTATATTATATTATATACACACACACAGCATTTATACTAGAACATTTGTTGATTTTCCCTGTATATACTTTTTGAAATTCTTTAATTGTAATAAACTTTTGATTGTTTTTCTAGAAATCGTTTTAAGTGGGTATTTCTTCTGTAGAAGACACACTTGATTACACTGTGGTAGCAGTTACAGTTAAATTTAAAGCATTTTTTGTAGTGTATTAATTAAATAGTTAATTGTAAACAAATTGTATAAAAGATCTATTATTTTAAGAAATATTTGAAATATGAAATGTGCTTACATTTAATGCTGTAGCAAAAATTAAAACATTTTTTATTTTAACTATTTACAATAATATTATTCATTAAGGCTCATTATATTTAATTTCAAACAAAAAAAGTTGTATAATTCATATAAAATATGGATTTAAATGAGTACCAACAAGTTTAAATAACAATCAATATTAAAAGCAGTAGGGTTGTTTTGAATTTGAATGTGCAGGTTGTGGTTTTAAGTTTGTGATATAATAAATTAAAAATATATGCAAAAAAAAATTGATAATATTCATAATAATAATGATACGTTTTTTTAATGACATTTTTGGGCAAAATAAGTTATGATGTGTAACTAGTTTAGCCTATAATTTATAATACATAATTAACATATTTTGCAAAAAAGATACAATTTTTTAATATTTATTTAGTTGAATGACTTTTAGGTGTCACCCAAATATACAAATTTAAATGATCTGTTGATTAGTATAATTATATTTGACAGTGGTCATGAATATTCCTATTTTATAAATCCTTCTCAATCAAATTTTATAGAATTTTAACCTTTAAAGATGAACGTTCAATGAAATACTATTTATATTATTAGTTTTTGCAAAATCAACAATAAAAATTAACTTGAATGTTCAAATTGTTCAACATTTTCTATGAAAATCAACCATCATCATATAGACTTTTGCTATTGTGACTCGCTTCAATGTGATGGTCCGAATTTTAAAGATTTCATATGTCTACTGCAAATAATCACCATAAACGTGCAAGTAATACTTTTATTAATGTTTGGCTTTTTTTAATGTGTATACAAATATAAAAATTTGCTTTGACTTTTATAATTAAAACGATATCTGCATTTGTGTGCAAATATTTAAAAATTATTTTTTGTTACGTGGTTACCTATAAATGTTAAATGCTTAAAACAAGTTTCTATGTTTTTATGCGAAGTCAGTCACGGATCGTTTTTACATTTGTTTGTGATTTTGTTTTTTATTGTTAGCAGTTGTAAGTTGTTAAAATTTATAAAACATAAATAAAGTTAAAAAACACTAGTTTATACGCTACCATGAAACGTTAGTGTAGCCAGTGTAGGGTTGAAAATGAAAACGTTATAAAAAATGTGTAAATATATTTCTTTGAAATGTATATGGCTAAAAAAATTAATGGGAATATGAAAATATTCACTTTAAATTCTATATCATTCTATAAATTTGAGTAATTATACTGTACTTGAATTTGAATACTTGAGGTAAAATATTTAAATAATTTAATATAAATAAATATAATTCAATAAAATATTATTCCATTCGGTTGATCAAAATAATTATTATTTATACTTTTGATTAATAATAACTAACTCATTTTCGAAGAATCTTTAAACATGTCCCATTTTTTTGCAAGTAAATAAATTACTTTAAATTTATTTATATTCAGAACAATTTTTCTCATGTGATAATTGATCATTGCTTATAAATTAAACTATACATCCATGTTATCTTGTGCCGAATAAGTGAAGTGAGATGAGGCCTCAACACTTAGTTTTTGAATCATATTCGATTTTTTTTTCTATTATAAAAATTCTTTATATGCTCAATGAATTTTATTTGCCTCTGTATAATGATAGCATATGGCAAGGTAAGGGTTAACTTCATACACTACTAAAAAAACTTTATGTTTCAATAGAAAAAAGAAGTGAGTACTTTCCCGTTTTTAAGTGAGGATAAACATTTTTCAAATAAAATAAATATTGGGGACTGGGTGGAGCGATATAACAGAGGAACTATGTAAGAAATGTTAACCTGACAAAAAATATGAGGATGTTTTTTACAAGTCAATTTTTAGTCAAGTTTTAGGTAAATTAATTATTGTCTAAGAACATGTAACTAAAAAATTTCTAATACACTGTATGTAAATACATGTTCATAAATTTAAGATTTTTTTATTAAGATAAAAAAAATCAGTTGTATTACTACCACAGAATAAAAAAATGGCTGTACGAAGTTTGTTAAAGTATCTTAATTTATAATGAAAAATAAATAATAAGAGAGACAATTTTTTTCAAATCATTTGAAAGGTATATATATTTGTATAATTAGTATAATTTATTTATTAGTATATTTAACATGACAAAAAAATACATAGGAATTATGTTTTAAGATTTTTGACTAGAGTTTGACGCTTATCAATAGATTATTTGAAAAATGAATGATATTTCATTAAAAATCATTCTTCCTGTACATTATAAATATTATATTTTCTTAAACTGTTGATTATTTTATCAACTGTTCGCATAGTTAGAATTTATTTGGCATACATTTTATCAGAACATAATGATTCTGGTAATAGGTACTTATCATTCACTCGTTTGTATAAAATAAAACCATCGTTGTAAATTTATGTATATCTATAACAAACTACAGTAAAAACGACTGTATTCAAAATTAACGTCCTCTTTTAGCCTATAAGAATAAAAAATGTCTATTTTTTCAAATACTTAAGTACCAATTATTTTTCTTACATTTAACACAAACGTTTTAAACCATCAAGTCATTAACCACTGCTTAGTTTTTTGCCCAAAAAAAATGTATTTATTAATTACGTCGTTGTATTGTTATGGAATTCGTGTTGTATTTAAAACGTTTTCGGTGACCTAAACGATCTACTGAGCTCGGTATTCCAACTGTTGTGGCTTAATGTCTTCTCATCCTTAAAACTTTTCGTCAGAAAATACACCACAATAGTATAAAGGTATACTGTTTCTCCAGATTATTTCAAAAGAAATGTATTTTTAAAACCCATTTTTTCTTTGATATTATTTAACTATATACTAATAAAGTATATATACCTAGTATATACTATATATATATATATATATATAGAGCACTTTTTTCTGTAACCCTTAATTTATCTCATATTATACATAATATATAACTTAATAATCTTTAAGAATTAAAATAAATAAAGAATAATTATAAATATATATGTATATATGCATACGTAATGAGAATCACCCACGTAATTAAATTAGGGATAATTAATATTTGAATATTCACAAATAAAATAATAATATCTATCAATAAAATAGTGATTGCCATTAAAAAATGTTAAATAATCATGAATAAAAAAAAACCAAAAATGTTAAAAAGTTTAGTTGTATAAATGAGTAAATATTTGTGGGGTACCGGTTTAGTATAATATGCATAGTATGATTATGTAGCACATACTTTATTGCATACTGAACGTAAATATAACACAATATCAATTGGTACAATAATTTTTCAAATATTTCTCATTAATAATATGTTTTATTATTGCAATTAATATCAATCAGTATTTTAACAAATGTTAAATCACCCACAATTTTTAAATTTAAATAATTGTTTATATTTATACATTTTTTTTTTCAAATATTATTTGCATATTCATAAATGAATTACATATTTACTTAACTACTAAATGTAGTTAATGTACTTTGAGACCGGGGTGATGTATATAAACTTCTATTTTTCTACTCGAATGAATAAACAATGTTTAAGTTTAACTTAATAGTTAAAAGCACATATAGTATTTTGACTTAGCTAACGCGACGTTTATAGTTTTCAGTATAACTGGACTACAAAGTAAAAACAAACATTAAATGATTAAAGCTCATTCGTTAGTACATTCTACTCAGAAAATGGTAGTACATAGCTCGTTATTATACTGATTAGGTATTTGTTAAATATGTTGTGTTAGCCTCCTCAAAAGTTTAGACAGATTGCATAGAGGAGCTACCGGAAAGTGTACTCAAATCTTATACATATACCTATATTTAAATATTATGTTTTTGATGACTTGAAATTCGTTCGGTAATAAAATTTAAAAAGTTGGTTATCAGAGGTAACAAATGTAAATGAAGAAGATTCAAAAAGTTCTGAAAAGTTGAGTGCATACTACTGTTATCTGCATCCTGTTATAATTTCACCTATAACTTTGAATGTGTTTGATTACAAAATTTGAAAAGTTGATAGCAAAATGTCATTAATGTGAACATGGAGGATACAAAGCGTTTTGAAATATGTTGAATTATGTGCAGATATCATTGTACCATGAAGTTGATAATAATTTCGTATAATGCTAGATGCAATTTTAGTCATAAATAAAAAAAAAAAAGTAGGCTAGGAATTATCACAAGTATTATCTAGATGGTAAGAAAATTACTCGAAGGTAAATTTCATTTAAACGAGACCACCTTTACAATATTTATGTATTTGATGGTTAATTACACTTCAGAAGTTTATTGAGTTTAAGTACGTTCTCGTTAATCCAGATCGATAAGTATACCCAATTTTAATTAAACTAGGTATTTTTTATGTGTCTCGTATGAGAAAATAATATTATGTTTTGTATAATACATTTTTATTGTTACATTCGAAAATAGCGATTACATTAAATTCTGCGTATTTCAATTTAAAGACAACTCCACTGATACTCCCTAAACCACAATATTGGAACATATATATACACATGTAATATACGGATATCGTATATATTTTCTTTTATATTATGACAAAATAGACCTTATATATACAAAATAACTATCTTACATAAAATATGTAAATTACCTTTTATATGAAAAGGGCACTTTGTTGATAGCGAAAAAAGAACACGTGCACCTACAACCAAAATTTTACGAGAAAAAAATAAATTCAAGTTTCACGTTCTATGGCATCTAAAAATAGTTCTGGTGAAAACACCATATTTTTTAACGACAAGTATTTGATCACAAAGCCCTTCAGTGTATAGGTACATTGAAATTTTTTAGTTAAAATTTGAGTGTTTTGCAAGTAAATATTTACGTGAAAATATGTTCTTATATGAACAATGCGTCAAATTGTAATTAAAAATAAACACAAATAGTAATCATTAATTTGAAAGTGTAAACAATATTTTCATTATATAACTAAAAATATAATTGATATAGGTTGAAACGATATAGTTTTACAATATGTAATACAATCAAAAATAATTATTAAAAAACATATAATACTCTACGTTGTTATTATTGTTTGAATTATAAATAATTAAATACATTAAAATAATGATAAGTTTTTTAAATAAAACACAAAAAAGTATTGTTCAAATAGCATCATAGGTAGTGGCCATTTTTTATTTATTTATTTTTTTATATGACTGTAATAATAATATTAATAATAATAATGCTTTCATGTGTACATTGAAAATACTAAGTCTACTACGCGCATTAAAATACGATCTGAGAATTGTTAAAAATGAGTTGTTTTCGAGATCTTGGAAAATAAATAAGACCATATTTTTTTTTTAATGGCATACCTAATTTCAACAATGAAAATTCACAGTCTCTATACTCTTCATATTACGATCTTATCAATTTAATAAGAGAAAATTGTAAATAATAATAAAAAGTTGTTTATTTTACCATTACGTTTAACGTTTTCGTAAATATTTACCATTAATAACTTAATGTATTAACGTTGCTTTATTAAAAAGTATGAAAAAAATAATTACATTTGAAAATATTTAAATGTTGAGTTTTTTTTTTTGATTAACTCCGTATATTTTTAATAATCTGTTATTTTAAATGCTGATCAATGAATTGGTGGATCAGTTTTTTGTTTTTAATTATTTTCATTTATTATAAAATATTGTATTATAATAATTGAAAATTAAATATTACACCATTTTTATAATAATCAAATATTTTATGATTTTTCTTTTGTCTGAAACCACTCTTTTGGGTAATACACTTCGTCAAAATGTTTAATCAAGTTTCACTCAAGGTCAGAAATTACTTTCTCTGTATACTTCAACGAGGTCCCTTTTTTTTATTCTCAAAAGACATATTTTTTTAATCAGGGAAAAGCTACTGTTAAAATGGTACAATATACAATTAACGCGATTTTCAATTTGGAATTTTCAGTTCAAATGTTAGCAAAGATTTCACACAAATTTGATAAAAGTTTTTAAAAAAAGTGACAAATTCTAAGTTAAATATTGAACATTGAAAACCAGCGTTTTCGTAAATTTTTACTCGACCAAATGTTTAACCCTTGACATTAACACCTAAAAATGTAACGCAATATTTCCCTGAAAATTCAAACAATCATGCGGGTAAATCTCCAATATAACATATGCAAAGGTTTTTTTTTTTTATACGTCAATAGTTAAAATTGCAATTCCTGTACATAACATTGAAGCATTTCTCAGAATATTTTAATTGATTGTTTATAATTTTTTTTTAATTCAATACACCCATCATCAATATCATATCCGAGAAGAAAAAATGCCCTTGAAGTGATATGTGTCCGGTTTTCACCTCTGACGTTTGTGTTTGTGTAGATCTGTGCTTACTTTTTAATAAATAGCCCAAAGTTATTAAACTAAAAAGCCATTTATTAATTAGGGAAAACGGCATATTGACCGTTAAATGCAAATCAATCAAATAACTTCCTTTGTCTATTTAGAAGGCACATCTCATTACTAAAATAATTCGAACAAAACCGAAAAATACAAATAAAAGTAAGTATATTTCATAAAGGAGACAGATAATTAAATTCTTTTCACAACATAATTAAATAAATAAAATAAAAACTCTGGTTTTTATTCATTGTTTTCTACAACAGTACACTTTAATTACAGTATTTTTAGTTATTAATATTATATGGAAACTATTTACCGAGTAATTATTAATTAGAAAAAACAATATTACAAAATTATTTTCGAGTTAGATAAATGTTTTTAATTCAGCCAGTCATACATTATTATTTGTTACGTATGTTTGTCGCTTCATTCATGAATAAACCCGATGTCCCATGCTACATTTATATTCTTGGTAAATTTTTGAATGATTTTAAAAATAATTGTTTTAACACTTGGAAAAATTGCAATTAGACTAAAATTCAAAGAGAAATACGCATTTACATCTGAAAGATGTAGATAAGGACAGTTTACTTTTGCGCTCTACACTACCCCAAACTTAAAAGGCTAAACTATTTTTCCAAAAATAACAATTTAAGTACCAAATTTTCGACAAAAAAAATTACGATTTTCAATAAAAACTTTAATAATATTATGAATTATGTTTATTTAAATAGTTGTTGATTTTTAAGAAAATAAAAACTTAAAAATTCACGTAAAAAAAATTGTGAAAATAAATGTTTTCATACAAATGTTGAGGTATTTGCTACTCGTAACATTTTTTGGAGTACAAAATGAATCATAAAATAAGAGTATCATATTAAACCGGCTACTCTGTATCAAAATATTTATATAAACTATAGATTATCGATCACATGCTTGTTAATTAGTTTTGACTTAACATCTTGAGGATTATTCAAATATTGATGAAATATGTAGACTTCAAAATAACAATACCATTAATGTATAAAGATACTAAAACCCATAGCAACATTGCACTTAATTGTATATCGATGCTTGGAAACGACCTTGTGACGAAATCACGAATAAAAATATTATCATCAGTGTAGATTTATAAACAACTTATCGAATTGAACTATGGGAAATAAAAGAAAAATATTTTAAACATAATCACCCAGTAAATTGAAACAACTGTAATTGAAAATCAGTTAAACTGAGATTCTGGATTAAAACTTCATTCCGTAGATTCGTATAAACCACGTGATCGTCTATGATTTATAGCTGTTTGTGTGTGTGTGTGTGTGTGTGTGTGTGTGTGTGTGTGTGTGTGTGTGTGTGTGTGTGTGTGTGTGTGTGTGTGTGTGTGTGTGTGTATTATGCATATTTTGATTTACGGTATTGGTTCATTTAACGTGATTTCATTCCCATTACGATAAAACCACTACTGAAAACAACTTGTTATTGAACAATACTACTATTATACCATCGGCACTATAATAAACCGATGTACCAAACGTACGAGTGCGTGAATATAACCGAGGTTTGTGATTAAAATTTGAAATTGCTTTCGTACCGTACAGTTACCGTGCCATCGCGGCGTGTAATATCCGTATATTATCGCGTACTACGGTGAAGTGTTTCGACTGGTTGCTAATGACTGCGAAATTGTCAGCACGGATCGCGCAGATTACCGGTGTATTATTGTATTATTGTACCGGTGTTTGACACTGTTATGCCGGAAAGCCGACCCCGTGCGCCACCGACCGACCCCCAAAAAGGGGTAGTGATGTAAAAAAACCGCATGGTGAATTCCGACCCACGGATTTATGAACACGGCGCGTACACATTTTCCGCGCGCACGTACGGCCCGTCAAAACATGCAAACATATTAGCCGTAAAGACCGGGCCGAGCGAACTTTCGATTTTGACGATTCTCCGGACGTTGTTTGCTTGAGGTGATTTTTGAAAATAAGAAAAATCCCTCGTACACACACAATGGTTAAAGAGGCGTAGGGTCAGGACATGAATAATGTATTCCATTAATATACAGCATTTGGCCAAATACACATGACAAAATGCGATTACATTAATCAAACGAAAATGGACCATAGGTTTCTTATTCGGCCGAATAAACTGCGGTTGTGAAATATATCATGTATGTATGCGTTTATAATATAGACATATATTTATGTACATACACGTGTGTACATAATATATACATGTATATAGATATGTATGTATGTATATATGGTAAAATATGTATGTATTGTGTGTTTTCCAATCACACGCATGTTTCCGGTGGGACATAAATTGAAACGAACACTTAGAGAGGACAAATCGAAAGGATAATGTTTAATGTCTGTATACCTATTGGGATTTTCCTCTTGTGTGCTAGAAAACCTAATAACTTGCAATATATCAGGTGGGAATCATTATCAAATAATCTGATAACAATTAGCGCGGAAAAGTGTGTTTATGAGTGTTGTGAAATATATTGGTGCATATCAATTTTCTATTGTAAGAATCACATGAAAATCGATTAAATCTGAAATCAATGAATACGTCACCGTAAATTATTGAAAAAAAAAGAATGATAAAGAAAATGCATGTTTAATAATTGCATTAAATTAAATAATCGTTCAGGTTTTCCTCGTTCGTCGATACTATTCTAACAATACTTTTTACACGAGTTTTCCGATTTTATTGTAAACACACATGTTATCAAAACTTCTGCAACAAAACTATCCGGAAATTCAAATACCTTGATCGAAGATCACCGGATAAAGATAATACGAAAAAGGAAGTCCGAAATCTTAAATACGAGTCAACACGAAGAAAAAAAAATCTAGGTAAAACACGTATTCAGCTATTAGTTAAATTTATTTCATTCTCTACATGCTCCATATAAAAATGGTATACGTATTTACTCGTGAGTTAGAATCGACTTTGGTATAAAGGTTGAAAGTATATATATTTTATTCCATACTACCGAATGTTTATACTGGGTATTGTGGCAGACATGTTAAAAATACGTAAAGCCTTAGATGTGTGTTGAAACTTTAGCTACGTCAGTGATCGACAAATTGGCTTTGTTTCCGACAAACGAAACTAATTTATTATAATTGACTAATACCCCTTGTACAATTTGTCATGTATCTTCAATGGTATTGGCAAGATTAAACTATATATATATATATATATATATATATTGTAATACTTTTCGGTTTCAATTTCTCTCTTCTCTTTTTTTCAACGTATGTAAAAACAATATAATATAATTTGATTTCTTTTTGTCTTTTCACCATCACCTAATTATGTTGATGAAATCAAACATTTACTTGAATCATTATTGAATTGAACAACTCTTGTACCTATCTGATTTAATTCACAAAATAAATTAAATAATTCAATTTAATCGAAATTATTTTAAAACCTAAAAACCCTCTAAAATCGTCATTATTTTTAGTCTATAGTACAAATTAATTCAAAGAATAATATTTTGGCTTTCTTTGTGACTTTTATATGAAAGAAAAAAAGAATAATAATAAACGAGTGAATGAATGAATGAATAGTAGTTGAAAATTTAATGAAACGTTAACAGTGAATTATTAAAACATTTTTTTGACTATAAAAGTTGCACAATGGTTAAATATCTGTGTAAATATATTTAATGAAACACAAAATGAAAAAAAAAACATGGTCTGATGAAAATTAAAATTTATTAGACAGCTATAAGTTCCGTCGAACGATATTAAATAACGGGGACAGAGTAGGTACACACAAACGTTCATAGCGTCTGTCTGAGTGGTCTCTCTATGTAAGTATATAAAATATATATATTTTATTCCTGAAACGTTAACCTCTAAAGACCTCTTAGTAGGGCTTTTATTATTAATAACATCATTTTCTCTGGAATTTTGAGTCAACACATTTGTCATGACATCAGGTCTTGCACTGTTTTTATTCCTAATATCGAGTGAACTCTTTATTGAACTCGAAAGTTGGTCAATTCACCATCTAGAAGTACCTGTGTATGATACAATTACGTATATATAATACATATTATACGATTATTATCGTATATTATACGATTTATAATACAGTTTTTGTATTCCAAAACCTATTACTTCCAAACCATAAAAGATAAATCAATTCTGATTTGACCAAAAACTTCTTTATAATGTTCCGAACCGAATTAAAAAATAAAAATCCAAAAAGTAAATTTTGAGTTACTTATATGGGAAAACTTTTAAAATAACTTCATAATAAAGTTTTATGTGGTTTATGAACAATAACATAAAAAGTAAATGAGGTAGGTAATTTCTGATCGCTTTAAATTATTGAGCATGAAAAAACTAACATTAAAAAAAAAAAAATATTAAAAAATGTCAATTTTTGGTATTTTAAAGTAAAAAACACGTGTTTTGGGAAAATCGATCTTTTTTAACTTTTTTGCCCATAACTTCCAAAAGAAGTTTGACCGACTTTTTTTGAAAGCACCACCAAATTAAGCATGTAAAAATAAACATTTTGAAAAAAAAAAATTCACAAAAATCGCTTGGGAGCTAAACTGCATTCGTTCCAATAATATTAATAATTATTATTATAGTGTTTTTTATTATCAATCATGGCCTACAAAAAAGTAAGTTATTCGATTTTATAATACATATTAATATTATTATTATTATTACCTATTTTATAAACACCGGACTGAAAAAATAACATGAAATTCCAGTGCGTAGTAATAATAAATTATAACTGATGATAATGTGAATTAGAACATAATGACAATAAAATTTTCTACTTTTATAGTTTGGTTTATTATAATATTCTTGTTGCTAAATTTAAATAAAAAAGTTTTATTTGAAAATATTTTATTTTTATTACTTATCTATATTTACCCAAGATTAAGGAAGTAACTCGAGTTACTTCTTTATAATAAATGATTTTTCCCAAGAAAAAAGAAGTAACTCGAGTTACTTCTCCGAATAACTTTTTTTCCCGTGAAAAAAGAAGTAACTTAAGTTTATTTTTCATCATACATTGTACTGTGGAAGTTAGAAAAAAAAATTATGGTGATAACATTATATTCAATCAAAGAACCAAAGTTCATATAAAAATTTGATATGAAATAGTTAAAAACTGATAGTAATTTAAGTTAAACCTTATAATGTAGCTCTACTGAAAAATGATAAAATTCGAGTTACTTCCTTTTTCATTGGGGGAGTCGATGTGTACATTTCATAACAATTGTTTAGTATTTGTAAACGCCTTTCATGTGAACCAAGGGCGTATTTCTGGGGGGGGGCGATGGGGCGATCGCCCCCCTGGGTCTTTTAAATTTTTTTTTTACCTTTTTTACATTATCTGTATCATATTATAATAATCATTAGAAAAAAATTACGAAATTATTTAAAGTCATAGATTATGATATAGGTGTGTAATATATTGATAGAAGCGCTCGGAATTTACCCAGCTCGTATCGTATCGATTTTATAACGATAGATACTTTTAGATACACACTATCTGATACTGAACGTTCGATAATTTTTTTTTTTTTTGTTAAACACGAAATAATAATGATATTATTGTAGTACACGAATACGTATTCACAGTTCACGTATTACACTAGATGTGTGCAAAATAATAGATAGATTTGAAAAAAACAAACGATTCAAAGAATTTGTTTTATAGAATAATAATTTTAATTAGTTTGTGCTTCATTTAAAAGAATTTTTATTTATTTTTAATCCTAAACATTATGGTTGTTTATTTTTTATTCCTCAATATTACAAGTCTAAAAGTCGCCTCCCCCCTGAAAATAGGGTCAGGGACGCCCTTGATGTGAACTAGCTCTAAGCTCGTCGAATCCGGGTGAACGGATATCTGAGTGTGTGTGTGTGTGTGTGTGTGTGTGTGTGTGTGTGTGTGTGTGTGTGTGTGTGTGTTTGTGTGCGTTTGTGAGAAACGCGTGACGCGAAAATAATAAAAACATTCGTACACATTGCGATCTATTGAAAAGACGCGCGTCGTTCACACGGCTCGCCGGTCGGTGATATTTCGAGTGGTTAACGTGCCGCCGAAACGCGGGGGACGCGCGCAAGACCGGCGAACACGGTCAAGACCCATACGTTGTGTCTCCTCGTTCGGTCGCGTGACGTCACGCTGTTCGCTGTTTTCATGACGTGCCAAGGGACCGAGCCGCATCGCCGTCGTCGTGATATTACGTCGCGGGGCAACGTTACGTTCGGCATTCGACGTCGAACGTACGTACGCGTAGTAGGTACCGCTATAACGTTTCCCGTCGTCGCCGTGCGATCATTTCACCGACGTACGTTTTGTCGGTACGGTCCGGCACCAATGTTTTAGCTCGCGAGCAGATTTATGGAATCGGATGTAAATATCCAGAGAGAAAGAATGTATATTATTTATATTTGGAATAAAGCTCGTGAAATACGATTTGAAATAGTATTATGAAATTTAATTAACATGACGTGTTGCATGAAAAAAAGTGTTTGGTCGAAGAGTTCGGTGTTGCGTTTGCATGCACATAACAGTATTGTCTTGATAATCATAAATATGTTTCATTGAGTTATGGATGACTCGATGAATACTCAT
This sequence comes from Therioaphis trifolii, assembly GCA_027580255.1. NCBI lineage: Eukaryota > Metazoa > Arthropoda > Insecta > Hemiptera > Aphididae > Therioaphis > Therioaphis trifolii. The sequence continues at coordinate 14,458,714 of CM050406.1, read as the reverse complement.
TAGGTGGTAGTGAATAATGGTCAGTATGATTTGTATTTTTTTTATGTAAATAAATCCGTGATTTCAAATTTTGATTCGGAAATATCAAAATACCTATTCGAAAAAAAAATGAAATTCCACGGATTTTAAATTTGTGATTTGAAAAATTGTTCATGGGGCATGAATTCAAACGTTTTAATGAAAAATTAGTGAAATTACAAAGCTATTCGTGAATTTCTAAGGTTGCATGGATTGATCTATTTTTATTGGACAGGTTTCTGATAAAGTTTAATTTCAATGTAATTCTATCGTCCGCGCCACGAGAGAAGTAAACCGTTCCGCGCTTTCCGACTGACTGCAACGACTGTTGACGCGCCCCGTTTCTCCCACTTTGTGTCATTCAGTATCTGTGGCGTGCATATAGCGTGAAGCAAAAACAATATACAGAGTGATAATATAATACATACTTTTATAATCGTAATATTTCATATGATACACACTATACAGGTGTGCCGACCGTTAACGATCATGATCATACTATATCGGTATTTCAAATTGGTGGGAATGCGCACAATCGAACGCGTTTCGGTCGGGATACGGTTTACTTCTCTCGTGGCCCGGACTATATCATAACTATTTTTTCAATTAAAATTGAAAAAAAAATATTTTTCAATAAATATTATGAGCTGAAATGATTGAATAAAAACATTTTTTTTTTCTAGAATATCTTAAAATAATAAATATTTTTATTGATATCCACAATGTATTTAAACCATTTAAATATTATAACACACATGTCTATACATAGATTGCTACCCGTAAGATTAGTTAATGTAAATTCAAATCATAATATAAATATATTTTAATAAACTGTATCGATTTCATGATTTAAGTTGAGAGGTACATGTGATTTATCGGTGCTGTAACAGATAATATGGTAAGTTGAAAAGTAAAAAATTGATTTAAATGGACACTATTGACAGGTATTGCATTTATTTTAATGTCCGCGTTACGAAAGTTTCTAACTGTAATATGATGAATTTTGGATTCGAACATTTCTCTCAATCATAAAATTATGATATGATATTTTGTGAGGGTAACATATTAAAATAAAATATATCAGTGCACTGCACTGCGTATAATGTCCTTAAGAATTTATACTATAGTTCATACTCTAATGAAAAAACATATTTAATAAAAGAAAAGAAGTGCTGTTTACGTTTTTCTCTGCGTATGCCATTCAAAATACGCACATATTGTTAATGACTGTACTTAACTACAGCTCCGCATAATTTCGTAAACGAAGAACATTAATGAAAAAAATAAAAAAATAATAATAATACAAATAGAAATAATAATAATTTTAATAATAATAATAATCATATATGCACGTGTGCCCGCGGCATGGTCGTCGTCCTACGGAAAAAAGGTCGGAATAATTGCTGCGAAGGTTTTGAAAAATCCGGCATAAAAGCGAGGTCCGACATAAAAGTACAATAGGCAATTATTTGAAAAGCTAAAAACTACGCCTTTTTAGGCTATTACCCGTTACAAACGAGACGCGAGAACAACTCTTTACCCTTCCCCAACCACCATCATGATCTGCTCGTGATAAATTGTTGGGTCTCAGTTTTCGGATGTTTATAATGTGAAACCCGTTTTTGGGAAAAATATATAAACAACAGAAATAGCTTGAAAAAAAAATTGCCTCTCAACAGTGACTGGCAGATTTGACGATGAAAACAAGGCAGCTGTTTAATTTTGCCTTGTATGTATGCCCTATCACGATTTCCACCATCTCTGGCCATCCATCTTCTTAATGAATTGCATCTGCCATCCATCCCGGACGGAACTTATGGCCTCTTCGCTCATAAAACTCATCGTTGACCCGTGTAAACGAATAGGACAACATTAATTTGATTGTGACAATTCGCTCATGAGTTAAACCACATTAGGTATATATTTATTAGATTTAAATGTTTACTATTAATGAAAAAAAAATAAATAAAATTAATAAATTGTTCAAGTCTGCAAAAAGCAAACGTTCGTAATTTATTCTTGAATTTCGGAAATAAATAAACAACGTCAGTGAGGCGCACGTTGAGTAGACGAGTTTTAAATTTAAACAAGTTAAAAGAATAATGAGAAGTACAGCATTTAAATGTTCACGGAAATTCATGATTCTGTAGACACCGTTAAACGTTTTGAAACTTGTTCACAGGAATAGAGGAGTAACGCTAATGGAAAATAAGTATCTAAGAATTAGTATGAATTGCTCAAGTCACTTTTAATAAATGTGACTTAAAAGGAATAAAAATCGCTTTAATACATTGTTGAAATGCGTAAATTTAAGTAGCCACTACAGTGCAAGTAGAAAACATGATACCGGAAGTTTTATTTACAGTAATAGTATGTACGTACGTATGTTGTTCAAGTGGAAATTTCGCTTGCTTCTGCTTTTACGCAAAATTATTTACATCTTAGACAGCTACATAATTATCAATTAAATAGACGATTCTACTGTGTGTTAATAATTGTATCGCCATTAAAACATTCATTTCATTATACGCTCGTGTCTACAACACAAACATAGAAGGATACCATTTCATAATAATTATATTTGCCTTTTAGTAGAATAAAATGGATACCAATCAGATATGCCTGTTCGAAAAATTAGGTGTTTCAAATTTAAAACTAATCTTATCTCTTTTAAATTTCATCTTTAAATCCCTAATTGTTATAATGTCAGAGCATTAAAATAGAACCGTTTAAATAAAACTTATTATCATTTTAAAATACTTCGAAAGTATATTACGATTAAGAATGAAAAACAAGAATATATAATATGAATTTACCATGAAGTTTTGTTAGGAGTAATTGGTTTACCATATCATGTCTTCTAGTTTTAATTACTGTTCCAAAATGCAATAATGTCATAGAGAAATTTGTCTGAGTCTTAAAAGTAAAAACTGTATAATTTATCATAAGTTAGATGTTTTGTATTGTCTTCAAATAGCATTACGCATATTTCACGGACGTTTACATGGATGATGGATGGAAATTCTACATTATTAAATCTTGGGGTTTACTATGAATGCATGAAAGGTATAGGGAACACTTCTAATAAATTACGTATATATGAGGTTAATTACACGAAAAATAATTTATTTTAGCATCTGATTTAGATAAACTGTTTTATATTTTGTGGTAATTTATAAGTCTTCCACCCTAATAATTATAATTTATTACGCTTACAACTGTCCCTAAATACACGTGTTTTCTAAATCAATTTTAATAACATGTATGTATTTTACATTTTATCATAATATTTGAATGATTAATGTCATTCTTATAATCAGAGTGATTTTGTAAAGTTTTTCACTTTGTTTTAGTTTTTTTATTTGAATTAATTTGTATGTACAATTTTTAAAATTTAAAAAAATAAATACATTTTTGTGAAAATTAATATAATTTTCAAAGCTTATAGTGGTATAAATGATGTTTACTATTTTTTGGTCTCAAGTACATAATATTTTGTACGAAAGAAACATTTTTATTTGTACTCAAATATTTTTATTTTGATTATTTAATCAATATTTTATAAATATTAATCTTTATTGTTAAGGGTAAAATAGAATGGAAAAACAAGAGTGCACAAATAAACGATTTATACTGAATAAGATACTCTAAATTAAAATTATTATATCTTTTTAAATTACAAATCTAATAATAATAACACAAATATTAAATTTAAAAAAAAAATCCCCTTTAGATGATCAAATTAAAAATAGTAGCTGCCTTACTAAAATATATTATACAATTTTAAATAATCACGCAGATAAAAATTGATCTATTAAAAATATTACATATTTCTGTTTCAATCTGTACATATAGAAAAAAAATGTATATTTATATATCTACTACGAAGGATTAAAAATGAGGTTAGCATACTTAAAAAAATCATTCCGTACATTTTTCAATAATTTAGCGTTTTAAAAATACTATATATAAAACAGTTAATGTCTACTCATTGGTTTCGGTATATTAAATGATTATTTACTAAGTTTGATAATTATTCGGTTCATCTTTAAATTAAAGCTAATCTGTGAGTCGATATCCACTTGGAAATTACGGAATTTCAAAAAAGAGGTCACTGAAAATTTAGAACTACATTGAATAAACAATGTCATATTTATGAATATCAAATATGTATAAAATGTTGGTTGGGTCACCTCATCAGAATAAATAAATCGAAAACAGTGGATCAAAATAAGTGGCACATTAATGCTTAATTATAGTTTGAAATATCAAATTTTTTTAATTTTTTTTTTTTTTTTTATTAGAAACATTGTAGGATAACAATTAATTTCGACCATTACAGATAATGTACATTGGTATACTTAACTAAATAACTAACTACTAACTTTGAAATATCAAATTATATTAACTTATTTTTTATGTACTCAGTTCATTGAGTAGAAAAATTATAAATAAAAATATTTTAAAAACAACATTTTATATTTATTTTTATATTTTTTTTTTTAATTTCTACTTTTCAAACAGATTAAAGATTACTACAAAGCAAAAAAAACATAATAATAATAATAATAATAATAATAAATAAATAAATACTAAAATATCAAAAATGTTTCTAGTTTTAAGAAAAGCAAAATTTTCATCATATCTTACAATGATGTATTATTCTGTATTTGGGTAAATTATCAATAAAAAATAAATAAAAAAAAGACAATAAATAAATAAATTAATTAATTAATTAACTGTACAATATGATTTAAAAATGTTGATTTGGTAATGTATCACTACAATACATATATTATTAAATTTTAGCGTACAGCTAAATTGTTCACGAAAAAAAAAATTTGAAAAATATCGAATAAAACAAAAGTTAGTGGCATTGACCAAATCATCTTGGGACACCCTATATGCATAATATATAACAGACAAAATTTCATCAGATACATGCATATGCCTGTATAATTGTATGTTTTTCATTTAATTTAATTAACAGCAAATAATACAAACTCTGTTACACTGTGTTATTAGTAAAATAATTTGTGTACTCCTCTAGTTTTTCGCTTAACGTGTAACCATTTCACTCATTATTAATTAATTGTATTTCAACGATACTTACATTTTTTAGGTCGTTAGATAAAGCATACGAACAATATTTTTACGATTTTAAATTGGACAATATACTTATGAATGTATCAAAACTGTAATATTCGATTAGCGTGGATAAAATACCATTCATTTTAATGAATTATTGATCGAAATAATACATATAATAATATCAGAAGTTTTGGAGCTTTCAATAGTTCCCAAAAAATATCAACTATACCTATAATAATTTACTGTCTCCATCAAACATGTATTATTTAATACCTCGTATAATCATTGGTTTCCTAACATGTCACGAAATCAATGAAACATTGAAATATTTTTTTAACATTATTATACCTGTAATTATTTTTATCATTATCTTCTCATTTATTCTCATACCGTGGAAAACTAATTAAAGTAAGATGGTTAACTTTCAAAGTTTAACTTCTACGTTCAAATCACCGTAAATACATAAACACTAAAATATCAAGCACCGTAAAACATAATTGATATATTGAACGGATACAATTGGAACCATCAGTATTGAGAAATAATTATTTCTGTCCTGAAGCATTTTTAACACTATTATCGTTGATTATATTTTTCCTTCAAAATTCATTATTTTCCAGAAGAAATTTACAGACTATAATACGTAATTTTTGGCATGAATATAATTCAATTAAATTTTCGATAATGTTTCAGACATTGAATCATCAGAAATATATTTTCAACGATTATTATTTATTTTATATTATTCAACAAAGAGTTTTAACCACAATTTTTTTTTTTTTTTTATTTATTTAACTTTAAAATGTTTCAGCACACTGGGTGCTATTACAAGTATTATTTTTTAACAATGGGTTGGATTATACAAAGTACATGATTTTTTACATTGATACAGTTGAGTAAAATTATAGATATATATAGTGTAAGTGTGTTCTTTTTTTTTATTTTATGGGTCTTCTGGTGATGAATCTTCACTATCCGTTAGGAGAATGTCCTGGGGGAGTCGAGGTTGCAGACGTCTGTTTTGTGTTTTTTTTCCTATGTTGTAGTGACGGGCTCCGTCCGAATTTTTCAGATTGGCGTGAAAGTTTTGGAATTGAGTTATTATCCATTTGTTAATGAAGGGTATACCCGTATCGTTGTGGATTTGACTGTTTCTCATAAACCACGGAGCTTTGAGGCAAATCCTCAAAAATTTGTTTTGTAGAATTTGTAGCTTTTTTATTTTTGTGGGTGATGCGGCTGCCCAAACAGGACAGGCGTAGGATATTAAAGGCCTTATTATTGATGTGTACAGAAGGAGTGATGATTTTATCTGGAGTGTAGATTTAAAATTTATTAAGGGGTAGAGCATTCTCATTCTGGCATAGCCCTGTGTGAGTTTTTTATTTATGTGGATGTTCCATGAGAGTTTTTCATCGAGGAAAACACCAAGATATTTTATCGAGTCGTCTTTTCTGTTCCACTGTAAGGCATGGTTGTTAATGTAAATGCTTTTAGGATCTTTGTACCTTTTTAGGGTGAATATTTTAGCCGCGCTTTTAGTCGGGTTGAGGTTCAGCTTCCATTTTTGGAACCAGGAAGTGATTTCATTCAGTGAAGATTGAAGTTTTTGTATCGATGAGTCTATAGAGCTGTCTTGTGTAAGGATTGTCGTATCATCAGCGAACATTGCGAGTTGGGAGTTGGAAGGATTGGGAATATCGTAGCAGTAGATATTGAAGAGGGTTGGCCCCAAGACTGATCCTTGTGGGACACCAGATTTTATTTTGTGTCTTACAGATAGGTCTGTGTCTATTCTAACTTGGAAAGTTCTGTCTGATATGAATGATGTGATGGTTTTAAATAGGTACGATGGGAGATCTAGTGCTTTTAGCTTTTTTTCTAGTCCTTTATGCCAGACCTTGTCGAAAGCCTGTGTTAGATCTAGGAAGACTGCTGTTGTGAATTGTTTGTTTTCAAACCCGTTTACTATTATTTCTGATATGCGTTGTAACTGGTGGCATGTTGAATGTTGTGTTTTGAAGCCAAACTGATGTTTGGGGATTATGTGCAGGTAGGGTTTTAACCTTTTCAGCAGGATCCTTTCATATACTTTGGATAGTGTAGGTAAGAGGCTGATAGGTCTGTAGCTTAGGGGAGAGTTGGCTGGCTTTCCGGGTTTATGAATAGGGACTATTATTGCGTGTTTCCATGTGGAGGGAAAAGTGGCGATACGCATGGCTGAATTAAATAAGGAGGCTAAGTATGATAACGCTTTGGGAGTTAGGTTTTTAAGGATTTTGTTTGTGACTAGGTCGTGACCAGGACTTTTCTTGCTTGCTAATTTAGATATAATTAAATTTATTTCACTAGGAGATGTTGGGGAGATACTGTTATTCTGTTCGGTTCTATTTGTTGCTTCTTCTAAGATTTCGTTTTGTGATGCGGTGTCAGCTTCTGTGGTGAAGCAAGATTCGAAGTAGTCGGCAAAGGCTTCTGACTTTTCAGCATTAGTGTCATATTTTGCTATTCCGTTTTTTAATGGAGGGATAGGGAAGCGTTGCTTAAGTATTCTCTTTGTTGCTAGCCATAGGCTTGAATCGTTAGGATTAACTTTTCCAAGATATGCATGGTAAGAGTTAAATCTTAAGGTATCTAGCTCCCATTTAACCCTCCTGGTTAACTGGTTTAGTTTCCTTTTAACTCCTTCACTTCTGGTTCTTTGCCAAATTTTTCTTGCTTTGTGTTTATCTTTTATTAAATTTTGCACATACATTGGGAGGGAATCGTCAGAGTGTTTGACTTTTATGTGTTTTTTAGGTTTAATCTGTGCATGGGTGATTGATATTTTTATTGTTTCAGTTATGTGTTCGATGCTCTTAGTGATATCGTCTATGTTTTGATACCGTTTTTGATTATTAAGATTTTTGTCTAGATTTTCTCTGAAGGCTTCCCATATTATGGGGGCATTAATTAGTTTTGGTATTTTGTGGCTACTTTTGGTTTGTTCGTATAGGGTAGAGATGACAGGAACATGGTCTGAGTCTAGTTCATCTAGAACTTGGTGATGTAAGTCAATAGGGAGATTCGAGATTAGAGCTATATCTAAGATATCAGGTTGTCTGCCAGGTCGTTGAAAGGTTGGTTGTGAGGGGGGTGAAATTATTATCCGTTGTTCCGATGAGATTTTGAGTAGTCTAATGCCATTTGGGTTTGTCTTCTGGCAGCCCCAGTTTTGATGCTTAGAATTAAGGTCACCTAGGAGTATGGTTGGTTTTTCATTAATTAATTCGGCTACGTCTTTGCTTTGGATTCTTTTATTAGGTGGATTGTATGCTGAGATTACTTTTATTTCATGTCTATCTGTTGATAATATTATGGCGATGGCTTCGAGGTTGATCATCTTGGGGATGGTTGCTTGGTGGTGTTTGATGCTTTTTTTAATTAATATAGCTACTCCTCCAGAGGAGTGAATAGAATCTCTGTCTGTTCTGTAAATATTATACCCGTTTATTTTAAATGAATCAGTGTCTTTGAGGTGGGTTTCTGTGATGCAGGCTATATCTATTTTGTGGCGTGATAAAAATTCTATTACCGTAGATTTTTTGGACTTAATGCCGTTGGCATTCCAGTTAACAAATTTGATTTCATGCATGTTAATTATTGACATTATTAATATTATTTATAACATTTGTTTGGTTGACTGATAGTTGGTTTGTGATTGAGTTAAAGATGGAGGTTATAATAGTTTGTATGTTTTGGAGTATGTTTTCAATAAAATCCTGTATGGTTTTTTGCAGGTGATCATTAGATAGCCCATTGTATGTTAAATCTGCGTACGTGTGGGAGGATGTTGAATTTCCTTTTGCAAATTTAATGCGTATGATAAAAAATTCATTGAAGTCGCTCTGTAAATAGGTTTTTTTGCCAAATTTTGAAAATCACTATTTAAATGGCGTTAAAAGTACCGTTTTAAAACTAATTTTGATCACCACGGTTCTCTGTTCTTAGCTTAGAACCACTTTGCGAATTCAAAACAATAATCCATTAGTATCTGACTCTAACTCACTTAAATATAATTGTGAATAAAATCATCTATAAAAGGTGTCTACCTAAGGTGCTTCACATCCATCTCCAAAATATTTTACAAGAAAAAAATAGATTAAGTATGAACTACCACTGTCATTATATAACTGCATTTTTTTTTTTTTTTTAATGGTGTTTACTAGTACTGAGTCAAGGAAGATTTCATGGCATACAATATAAAGTAAATAATAGTTTTCTTCTTCGATACAATGGTTTTAGTTTGAACTATTTCTGCAGACCTTTAAAACGATTTTGCTCGAATGAGTATAAAATCACTTTTATATAAATAAGTATGTTTGACATAAAAATCATTAGATTTATCTTAATGTCGCACTCTTACTCTTCGTCACATAAATGTCGAAAAAAAATCCTAAAGAAAATTTTACAAACAGTTTACAGTATTGAGTTGTTTAATGTGACATTTATTTATGTTGATTTGTTAGATGTTAACTATAAAAGTAATTAATGCATTATTGGTCTTTTTAGTAAAACAATGGCTGTTATGTATGGAATCATTGTACATTTCGTTATAACTGTACGAATACACTATTCGTTGTATTTATATTAAATATTATAATATATCATTTATTATGGACCATCGAAATATTTCTCAAAGTCACTTTTCGATTTTAAGGCAATTCTTCAACAGACAAAAAAACGAAAGACCTACATACACGTGTGCTCGAAAAATTATTATTCGTTTACATGAACATAAAATGGAAAATATGTTTTTGAGTTCAGCCTACTAACTGTATAATGCAATTAATTCCTATGATGATAATAATATCAAAGTGCTCATTCACCGAGTACGCACTACATACGGGTAGACGCGGTAGTGCATTGTATAATTCGGTCGACTGTATAATAAAACGCAATCGATTTTGTCAGGGAAATTTCACTGGGAAGAGAATTACGCCGACATACACACATAAGTATATTTTGTAATGTAATGTGCGTTGTTGTAATTCTTTGATTAACTTCGATGTCGTGCCCGAGCTCATTGTTTCCGTCTTACAAACTACGGCTGGCGAACGTCGATACTCTGTAATTCAATTTCTGTATGAATATTTTGAAATAACATGTTTCAACTCAGCGTGCAGGACAATTCAGCGAAAGCCAGTTATTTAGGTACGAGAAGTGACTCGGAGTAGTTTGAACTTTTCAATTATTTATCGTACGTTTCAGTTGTCAATAACGATGTGGAGAAATAATTTAATTCGGGACCGAATCAAACCGGGAACACTGTTCGGTACTTCCTAATTCTGAAAACTGTGTGACGTGAGAACATCAAAGGGAATTTGAAAGTCTACAGGCAAATTCAGTGTAGTCGAAACGTCTGCGTTTTTCTGACCGATCTGCTTTATAAAGTTGTGAAACATGCTTATCTTAAAGTCCGTTTCTAGTTTACACACGATAGACGTCGTAAATATAGCCAATATCGTTTTCAAGATTAAACACTTGATCTCGAAACAATGCATTATTGTGATTGTAATTTACTGCTTATTATTGACAATGTTGATTGATATTTAAATGACTAAATGGACTATTTAAATCCTTAGGGTAAATAATTAACAGTTTAAAATAATATAAGCATACATTTTTTATTGGATTCTCAGTAAAATGTGTTATTCACTAAAAAATTACAGGTAATACCAGGAAGTCATTTATTGTGTCCCATCGACACTCCTTTTCGTTTGAAATAGTTTATTTCAAAATGGTGTAAACTGGATAATATAAATAGAAATGAAATGCATGACTGATTTTGATTTCTTCATTGACAGTAAAGAAATATTCTAATATTACTTTTGTTGTGATGTTTTGAACAAAATATATTTTTTGCCCCATTAATTATTTAATAGTTATTGCTATTAGTGTGCTTAATTTATCGTATTTCGGCCTTTGATTTTTAAATATGAATAAAAAACCATTAAAATACATTTTTAACGTTTTCAAAAGTTGTTTAATCAAATAACTACGATTAAACTTTGTATGTGTTTTTTTTAAATTTTACAATTGCTTTCTATAATATTATCTTTGACAAATACAATATATTAATAAATAAAATATACATTAAAGGAGAATCCTCGTATTTTAATACCATTTTCTAAATATAGTGATCACGTAATCGATAGAAAACATGTTTAAACAGTTTAATTGGATCAGAATAATAATTACCAAATCGCCTTCAATACATTTTTAATATCAATATTTACTAAATATTATGTGTTTTTATAAGGTGATAAATTATATCGAAATTAAATTTATAGAATCTAAGAATTTATCTGATACCCATAAAACTTTTAAAGGTGTGATTCCTTAGAACGCGTCTAGTGACGCGCGACCGGCGCGGCTGACGCGGCGCGACTCTATTTTTAGCCGCGCTGGGACTTCTTTACCTATTTTTAAATGTAGGTGATTCCCAACACAGCGACTGCGGCACGCGATCGCCGCGCGCGTCTACATAGGAATCGGTTACATTTAAAAACAAGCAAAGTAGTACCTGCGCGACCAAAATTGAATCGCGCCGCGTTAGCCGCGCGGCTCTAGCCGCGTGCATAGGAATCGCACCTTAAAACTTCATAGCTTATTTATAGTGACTTTTGTCTCTGTCTTTTGTTATTATCAAAGAGTATAGGCAAATTGTCTGCAATAATAGTAATTCTGTTTTGTTTGATGTATCCATTATAATGGTGTTCAAAAAAATTATAGTAAAGTATTTAAAAAAAATTAATAAAGCATATTGAAGCTTTCATTTATTTATTTATTTATTAAATATTCAATACACAAGCGAATTTCAAATTAAAAACGAAAACTGAGAAATCCCTGCTGGTATTTGTTATTTTGCTCCTGACATGTGCGCTTCATTAAAATCGTCTTTGTTGGAGTTTCCGACGTTTCAGTCGGGTGTTAACTTTTATTACATGTTATGCACACGCACACATTTATATATACTAAACAGCCTGGCTATAAAACAATTCTTCTGAGAACAATAAATCATCATAATAAATTAGAATGCAAAGTTTCACAAACCCGTACAGTGTCCAAGGAAACGCATAGTATGATAAGTCGAGTCAATAACTTAACTCCATCTACTAAAACGTGTTTATATTAACTATGGAGCAACAGGTTTATATTATTTCAACATTTGTACATTTTTTCGGAGTTGAAAATGTCCTTATTTGGTTTTGTTCATAATTAGGTAGTGCGATATTACGAGAATCTTGAGTGTACGAAAAGAGTTTAATCTTATTTATGTGAGTCCATAGCGACAA